>QDHC01000110.1:265010-400996 GCA_013186455.1 Papilio dardanus tibullus | reverse complement strand
ATGCAATTCTAACAAAGGAATCATTTTTGTCCATACAAACTTTGGACCCCCATTTCGGACCCTTAGGGGTCGACTTAGTGCTCATCTACGTAGTAACAGTAACCTCTGTACAAAATTTCAAGTCTCTGGACCTAGTAGTTTTGGCTGTGCGCTGATTTTAAGAAACCCCTCTACTCCTTTATAAATATAGATAGATAGTTTTTATCCACGTTTTTGGTAAAAATCAAGCCGAAAAGATAGAAATTATGAGTATTTATCCATTATAATTTTGTATCTGGATGAAATCCCAACACTACGTACAAGTACACTGCATTGTCATTGTTCATGTTGATTGGCAAGCGATGTTGTCAAGCGTCAATGCAATAGATGCAGTTATTGCAATTTTATTGTACAGATGTTTAGAAAATTGATTAAAACGTAAACGAATGATATTGACGTCTCAATTATTGTTTATGTAATGATTTTGTAAATTCGTTAATATATATTGCAATGATATTTTACAAGAATATAAAAAGTTGCAGAGCAGTTATGTAAATGGACATTGGACATTTATTTTCTATTCGTCTCCTCTTCTGAGGGGTAACCCAAACTATCTTTCGATTGGTGATATCGCTGATGGAATCGACAAGAATGTATGAAATTGACAATGACATTCGATAAGTTATGTGCTTGTCACGTTCGAGATATTGAACAGCATTGTCAGTTCCATACATTTTTGATGTTCTCTAACGATTTACTCGCACGTACTTTGGGTAATCCCTCTGGTTCCTTCCCCCTTTCTTCCTTATTATAAAAGGATGAGAACTTACTTCAACTCATTTTCTGCAATATATCAGACTGATAATGAATTTGCTTTTGAAATAAAGTGGCAAATTAGCAAGCGGCACATATACTCGCTGAAGTAGCGAAGCGACCGCCGCCCATAGACATCTGCAATGACAGATGCGTTGCCTACCCTTAATCTTCGGAAGAGGAGACGCACATCGAGAGGATAATTCCTCTTCTTATGCGTCCCCTCCCATGGAAAATCCACTTCCCCTTCCCATCATTTCTTTATAAAAAAAGGATAGGAAGGGAAAGTGGATTAAATAGGTCACCGGAATGTACATTATTTAATATTGTAATTGTAATTGTTATTTGAACTATTCTCAAAGTTGTCTAGACATAACGTAAAATATGTTACCAAACATACTCGTAGATCTAAGTAGAAGATAATGTGAAAACTTAAATTACTTTGTGACAATTTATTCAACAAGATTGACGCTACAGAATATTTGTAAGCATTCTAGAGAATTCTAGAGAATAATACCTTAGTTTAAATGACGTACGACTTAAGGAGGAAGAAGTTGCCAAAATTACTCATAATTCTACTTTCATTTCTTTTAAATTTCTTCGTTCTTTTATTTTATACTATCTGTTGTGCGCGACTTTGTCCGCGTAAAACATATAGCCTATGTTACTCGGGGATAATGTAGCTTTCTAATTGTGAAAGAATTTTTGAAATCGGCCCAGTAGTTCTTGAGTTATTTCAATACAAACAAAAATACAAAGTTTCTCTCTTTATAATATTAAGTATAGATTGGTTCGTTCTTTTCTTTTAAATTTATTATATTTTAAATAGCTTTTTGTCTTTTGAAAGTGTTATAATAGTGTCGATATTATAGAGCGTTCGCGAAAACTCAAACATTTTCTTACGAAATATTTGAACAAACATCAACTCCGCAAGAATCGTTCGACTATTACACTATCATTGCGTTTACAGTTGATGTTTTAAAATACGTGTAATATTGTAAATAGCACGTAACTACCAGACTTTACGCTCTAATAAATAAATCACATAGAGTAAGAAAAAAAGTATTTTTTTTTATATTACAAACTGATAAAGACCAAGTGGCCACCGGGAATCGGACTGAAAATCCGAAGTGACCCTGCTCCATAGACATCTTTTATTTTTAAAAGTCAGGAAATGCATTTAGGCACCTCTACGCCGGGCTTGCAATGGCGTAGAGAGTGTGGGACTCGCCGGCCACAGAAGGTGACCGTAATACCCACTAAAACCTGACGGCCCTCACACGTATTACGGCGGGGTCGTGGGCACTATTTAACGTCCACGACATGCCCATAGACATCTGCAATTACAGATGCGTTGTCTAGTTAAATTAGTTATTATGTTTTGCAAATATATAAATGTATGCTTGTGTTATAAAGAGATAAGATTTGTATTTTTGTATGTATTGAAATACGAGTAACTCAAGAACTACTGAGCCGATTTCAATTTTTTTTTAACCATTAGAAAGCTACATTATCCCCGAGTAACATAGGCTATATTTTAATTGTTATTGGATGAAGTCGCGAACAACGGCTAGTTTTTAATAAAATAGGTTTTATATAATGTAAAGTTATTTTGTGCTCTAGTTTTTATTGATTTGGTTAGAAATATCTAGATTATGTTTCTATTGGGAAATGCGATTTATATTTCAATCGCTTGCAATATTATATTTACGAAAACTTATAACTTTTTACTTAGTTACTTTATTTGTTTAACTTTTATTACCCTACGACTTCATTAGACCGATTTCACGAAAAAAACGGCCCCAGGCCGAAGCAAAACCTTTGTTTGTATCGCGAACTCTGTCTAATGAAGCCTTGGGATTAACGGCATTTTTATTCGTCTTTTAATATGTGTGTGCTTTGGAGTAAATAATATTATTGTAGTAAAATCTATCGATACAAAAGTGTTGGATATGAAACGAGAACAATACAATTTTGAGTGTTTATTTATAAATTTAATTTGAGAAACAAAGAAATTGTTTTGACAAGAGAATTGAACAATCAATTAACGATTTGTCTCGCAGCGGCGGACGAGTTTCGTTCAAATTATTTTATGACAATATCACCTCCACCTCCAACTTCGTCCACTTTCATTTTGTTTGACATTCCGTATTTAAAGTAGATATTAAAAATCTATTAAGTTTAAAACTAATATTAAAATTACTTACCACTAAGAGAAATAGGTAAAAATGAGCTAAATAAAATAATTAGGAAGTAAATAAAATTAAATCAGTATTTATATAAAATCAGAAAATTAATATACCATGGGGAGAAATAGATAAAAAATCGACAAATTAAAGTGAGTCAGGGGGCTATCCAAAGTATCTTTCGATTGGCGATATCGCTGTTGAAATCAACAAAAATGTATGAAACTGAAAATGACATTCGATAAGTCATGTGCTTGTCACGTGTGAGTTCCATACATATTTGATATTCGCTATCAAATCGTTTTGCAGCGCATGTACTTTGCTTATCCCCCCGGAAATTAAACCACAAATAGAAATAGATAAAAAATCGATTATTAAACAAATAGACAGATTATTTATTTCGTTATAATTTCTACTTATACCGGTTCAGATGTTGACAATCGAAGGCCGTGCCTAACCGGCGACCCAGTCGACGACACTGCTCTTGAGAAACTGGGTTTTTATTTTATTTATCTTACCGTCGAATTGTTAACATCGCCAGTTTGTAAAGTCACTAGTGACAACATTTGTGTTCTTTATTTTTTTTTTAATCTTTTTTTTAAATTATAAGGGGGATTTTTGTCCTATCAGGACATGACAATCCGACTGTGTCTTTAGTGACTAAAGTTTATCAAACTAGCCGGCATAATGTTCTTGACAAAATTCTTAATTAAAAAAGCTAAACATTTAATTAATTTTTGTGTTACGTTTCATTTCAATCCTAGATCCTAATAATGTCATAAGCTTACAATTTGTCAATTTTTACGATAGATTATAAATAATCAAGACAAAGTACTTAAAGTCCATAATTGGCCTGTTAAATTAATTCGTTTGTAATAACTCAGAGCGTCGGTGGCTCAAGGGTTTAGCTCTTGACTTGTAAACTGCAGGTCACGAGTTCGAATCAAGCCAAGTACCAATGTGTTTTTCAATTTTCATATGTACATATTTACCCGACCCTCTTACGTTAAAGGAAAACATCGTGATGTCTGCACATATCGGCGAAGAAATTCAAAGATATGTGTGAAGCCACGCAAGATATTCGCTAGTCGTGGAGTTGCGGAAAATGGAGCCCATCATGGGTCGAATATCAGTAGACAGATTTCGAATGGATGTTGATAATTTGACGGTGACATTAAAACGATGTTATGATACTTGTGTGAAATAGATGGAACTAATGTTATTGACAGTGTAACCTGATTTTGTGAACGATTGTGATATTCAAACAAGGGACATGGTACAGCACTTTCCTTTCTGACCTATAAAATAAAAGTTTTTTTAAAGTAATCGTATACTCTTTTATATTTAAATGTATTGTAAGTTTGATATTTTTCGTCAATTTGGTAATTAAGGGTCTTCTTTCACATACACGTTTTTTTACGTAACAATATTAGTAGATTCTGAGTGATGTTACTTAATAAATTAAAGTTATTTACATAAAGCATTTTAATCTAGCTGTTGCTCGCGACTTCGTTCGCGTGGAATTACAAAATATCTTATATTATTCGGCGTTAATGTAGCTTTCTAATGGTGAAAGAGTTTTTAAAATCGGCCCTGTAGATCTTGAGTTATATCAACACGTACAAAAATAGAATGTTTTCCCCTTTTAAATATTAGTATAGATTAGAAAACTCATTGATTAACTCTATATTAAGATATTTTGTAATATTGAATTCTTCCACAGTAACATTGAGAACACTCAAGAGTAAGTAAGTAAGCTGTACTAAACACAAACAACACGACAAGTTGTTCTTGTGTTAATATAGCGCGGTATCCGACGTTATTACCTAAGTTTCTAGCCTTTCCTGCTTGTATTAGATTTAAAAATAAAGTCAGAAGCAGCACTTAAGCCTTGTACGCTCCAGGATAGTGTTTTAGTCGAGTAGCAAATAATTTAGTAACTAAACGTGCCAGCAACATTTTAGTAGAGTAGATTAGTAAATGCTTTCCTAATCTACTCAACTCTACTATCCTGGTGCGAACAAGGGTTTAGTTTAGTGATTACTTTATTTCCGATTACTAAGAGATCCTTAGTGGCGATTTAACGATTCTGAGTGTTTCAGTAAGTGTCCTTGAATATGCAATAGTAAGAGTAGTTTAAGCAAACTTAAATTACTGGATAGAATTTAATAAAATATTTACAGGATATTCGTTGGATTATTTGTGACTGAAAACATTAAAAAAATAAAAAAAAGCATTTCAGTTTTAATTAAAAACGTTTCGTCGATGACTGGCATTTATTTTAATACTTGCTATCGCCAGCGACCCTTTCCTTGATGAAAAAAATATGTTAGTAAGTATCCTATGTGTTCCAAACTGTGTTCTACATCTGTGTAAAATTTCAGCACAATCCGTTAAGTCGTTCTGGACATACCTTCCAACATACTGCCATCCAAACATATTTATAGCATTAGTAAGAAATTGGCACTGCGTCTTTCCCGTCCCGGTCGCAGATCGAGGGGCAGACCATAAACAAGGCGGAAAGATGTAGTGCTGAAGGACATGAGTGAGTGCCAAGTCTCAGACGAAAATGTCGACGATCAAGTGGAGTTTTTTTTTTATATTATAAAGTGGCAACGAGCAGCCACCTGAATTCGCTGAAATAGCGAAGTGACCACTGCCCATAGACATCTGCAATTGCAAATGCGTTGCCTGCCCTTAATCTACGAATGAGGAGACGCACAGAAAAAAGACAATACTTCTTTCTATACGTCCCCTCACCCGCCAAATCCACTTCCCCTTCCCACCATTTCCTTTGAAGAAAAAGGTAGGAAGGGAAAGTGGAGTGGAGAAAATCTGTTAGGAAAGCCGATCCCACCACCAGATGGCATTAGCGATAGGGAGAGAGAAAGAGAGTAAGAAGCAGGATTAAGTAGATTATAAACTTTGATTTCACAAACAATTTTACTAAAATGTATTAACTAAATACATCTTTTGTCTATAACTTAGTTAAGTTAGCGTCAAGTACCGTATGTAAATGCTACAGCGTGGGTGTTAGACTAACATTTGCGTGTTGTTTAAGTTACTATTAGTTTATTGAGCTATACAGTTTCTTGACTTTCAACACATTAATATGTCAAACACAGATTTCATATTATAGAGGGTGATCCTAAGTTCGACTGACCTTACTTATATTAACAAGCTTAATTGATATACGATTAGGTACTTATATGTACTATAAGTGAATGGTCAGTTATCCTCTGTCCCGTTGGGCAGTTTCGAGCAATAAAGTTGCAATAAATATTACGAGTCCAATCTAGTAGTATATCAATTAAGCTTGTGAATATAAGTAAAGTCAGTTTATTTCTTCATTTACATCGATAAGAAGACTGTTTGCTGTTTAGACTAAATGAAGTTAAGTTTCAGGTTGTTGTTTTAATCAAATCTCTCTATATACGAATATGCTGGTATGTTACTACGTAACAAAATAAGGAACCCTTAGTGTTTGAACAAGCTGCGCAAAAATGCGTCGCGATTTAAAAACGCTGTATGAATAGATACATGGAAAAGCATTTGTTTTATCTCAACGATTTTCAACGCGCGTTGAAAGTCACCCGTATGAATGTAGCTGACATTTGCCCGGGTACCACCGGGTACCAAAACCATTTATAACAACATATTTTGTTCGATTGATTAACTAACATCTTTAAAATTATTAAAATTAACTTTTACACTACTAATGTTGTGCAATTTTGAACTTTATGCTAATCAATTAAAAAATAAAATGCAATATTCCACAATATTGATTTGAAATTTTCAATTAACTTACTAATAATATAGTTTGGGTTCACTCGTGAGCTCGTCGTCTGGAGTCTGTTACAGAGTAATAAAATTTGAAGGAAATAATTTGATTAAGTCACAGTCGTAGATAGAGGAAGATATAGAAATGGCTATAGACTATACGGTTGAGGGACCAAAAATGCCTTAGACTACATCATAGCTATGTTGTATGTGCACTTTACAATTTTAACCAATAATGTCATGTCTTAAATCTTTGCCTGGGTTGTATGAAAAATTAGTTCACCGAAAATACGCTTGGAGCGCCACAATTCTATATGATACGTCACAGTTGTTTGGGTCTTATTTCTGGACCCAAACAAACAAAACCGTATACCTCCGTATATGATTTTGAGGACTTCTCCAAAGGGACTAAATAACTATGTCACTGTCTTTGTCACGTTACGTATATTTCGTATAAATGTGTCTCAGTCGCTGTCAGAATGACATATGTCATGTCTTATCTGCTTCTTTTAATCTATGTTCACAGTACAGCTAATCGAGTTGTTTAGTTATGAATTGTTTGTACACCTGACTTTGAACTTTCTTTGGTGATATTCAATTTACTTGAATAACATTAAGTCGAGATAGACTTATAATGTTTGTGAAAGTTAGTTACAATTAGATTTAGATTCTGTTTACGAAAACACCATACAAGCTGACTCTCACTACACTGCACTACGCATTTTAAAAACTTAGTAAGTAGTCACATATGAGTTCTTCCATTTTCATTCATCCCATTATCCATTTAGCTGTTCTGGAGATAATAGTCAAACCTGGAAAAGCAACACCTGGATAAGCGAAAAACCTCTATAAGCGAGAGTCATTCTATGGTCCCGTTGAGCTACTTATATATGCGAGAAAGCTCCTTAAGCGAGACTATTGTGGTCCTTGGAATTCTTACTTATCCACTACGACTGTATTAGTAAGATTATCAGAATGGTTTCGAGAGGGGTATCTCGTTGCTTATGCATTCAAATATCTAAGCATGCATTATTAATAGTACCCTATTCACACGAGCGCTTTTTCAACGCGCGCTAAAATAACGTTGAGATAGGATAAATGCATTTCAATGTATCTGTTCAGACGGAGGCGCTTTTAAATTTTTATCGCGTATCGTATTTTGAGCCCTGGTTGAACGAAACAAGAGTGATTTTCAAGTCAATGAGTTTCTTTTCAATGTTCATAATGAGGTGAGCGTTAAAAAAGCGCAAACGTCGACGTTAAAAAAGCGTCCGTGTAAAAACGCCTTAGGTAAAAAATCCTATCAAGTTATAGTTTAATAACTTAGTTTTATACTTATAGATGCAAATCACTTCCTATTAGTTTGAAACTTGATAGTTTGATGAAAAATTTTAACATAAACCTGACCCGACTAAAGGCTTAGCCTAGACTAGATCAAAAGAGACGAGACTAGACTAGAAAAACTGCAGGTGTCATTTTTATCATATTTTAATTGATACATTAGTATTTAGTATTTTATCCTTACTATAACTTCCCTTAGTAATCAATTAATTCTGTTCGAAAACTAGATATTACAACATTAAGAATATCTGTTATTTTAATCTCTCCGTGATAAAACTATCTCTTCTATATAAAACTGTATTCCACTTATTTCACAAAAAAGTATATCGTAGGAACTGTAATCTTTGTTACCACAATAAAATCTAGGGATTTCAATTGACCAAATGTTATTACAAGTAAATAAATAAAGTACCAGTACTAAACCTACAATAGTACTAAAGTTGATTGCTGTTTTGGAATAAGTCTATAAAAGTTATATTTCAAAAAAACACAAACAAAATCATCAACTATCAAACGCTTTAGAGATGTAGATAGTCTACACATGTATGTACAATGAAAAAACCTCTCTTGTTCTGTCTACATTGTTCGGTCCACTTATAATGGTCGCGACTTGCTGCGCTCGTTGTACGCTCCAACAAACAGAGCTCATTGTGGTGCACGTCTGACACACCGCACATTAAGTTGGCACGCTTTTTATTATGATAAAGGACAAGGATTAGGTAGGATCGTGGTCAAGCGGTAACTTAATCAACATAACGAGCCTTGATGTTAAGTGATCTGTCGTCGAAGGACATTCGCAATTCAAGAAAAAAAGATGCGCTGTGTGTCTCGATTTACTATTTCGTACGGGGTCGAAAACGCCTCGTACTGCAAATTGCTGATTGGAAAATTGTTGCCACAGCGAACGTGATAAAGCATAGAGGTTTTATATGTCCGTGTGTGACAATATGAAATCCGTATCAAGTGGTTCATTATTGTTTAATGTCAGTCAACTAAAACCATGCGTTATCTAACAACTTGTATAAAAAAACTTTTATTTATTAAAAAACAAATACTAAAAGCATTAATATAATTTTAACAGTAGCAAATGAATTCGGAGGAGGAGACGGACAGCAAGAGGTTAAGAGTGGACTTAACACGTAAGACGCTCTTAAACATTTGAGTGCCGTTTGAAAATTTGGCCGTAAAACAATAGCTATGTTGTATCGGATACATTATTTTACTTACCCAGTACATTAATAATTAATTTTGTCATATTAAAATTATAATTCGTCAACTCATTTAATATTTTAATTGTAAATCAACTAACAAAAGTCAAGGTAAACTTTGACAAATCGTTTACCGTTGAGGACGTTGTCATGAGCAAGAACAATTCATAATTTAATGAAATTTTCCAGGTCACGACATTGATTGGAATATTGAAATAAAGGTTTTTAGGGAACATATTTTTTATTAAAATATATTCGGAACTTTGAGTTGTGCTAGAGAAAACACGTAAAAAATCCAGGCAATATTATTCGAAACTCAATTTATAATCAAATTCTTTTACAATGTACATTTTATTCGCAATAAAATAAGTGTTAATAATATTTTTCATGTGTCTACGTTAAAAATTATTTAATAAAAAAACTAAAAGACCACACGTCCGTGTTCCATAAGTTATATCCAAGTTATAACATAAGTTACATCTAGAGAAACTAAGTAATGTCTCACTTGAGCTTACTTTTGTTGAGAAAACGAAATAAGTCCCTGACCAACGGTACAATAAGTGTGATATTTTACAAAAAAAATATTTAAAATCAGTAAAATAACAATATTTCCCGATTTTTTGTTTCTCATAACGCTTTCATAAAAGGATAAGTTAATCGTGGAAGACTTTTGGCCGACCGAAACGAATCTTAAACTAAGCTCCACTTACAATCTAACAGACGGTAAAATATTTGGAGTTAAAACGTCGCTTTTTTATTCTAGACGCTGTTACATATTTAAATAAGGCTTTATTCTGTCATTTGTCTGTTGTTAACACTATGCAAATTGTAGAAATTACTGTTTTTTAACCGACTTCTAACAGAAGTCAATGAGTATTTTTTATGTATGTATTGTTTTTTTTTTTTTTTTATATTAAAAGTGGCAAACGAGCAAGCGGCCACCTTAATTCGCTGAAATAACGAAGCGACCGCTGCCCATAGACATCTACATTTGCAGATGTGTTGCCTACCCATAATCTTCGGTGGAGGAGACGCACAGCAAGAGGATAATTCCTCTCGCTAAGCGTCCCCTCCCCCGGAAAAAGAAATTGTACAAGAATTACGCATCTATTTCTGATCCGATTTACGTGATTCTTTTTTTTGTTTGATTCAAAATAGCTGCCATTCGGTCCCATTTTTATATAGAAAAAAAAAACAATAAAGTTTTTTTTTGTCATCTATACTTCTATACTAATACGAGTATTTTAAAGAGAGAAACTTTGTATTTTTTGTTTGTATTAAAATAACTCCAGAACTACTAGGCCGATTTGAAAAATTCTTACACTATTAGAAAGCTACATTATCCTTGAGTAACATAGGCTATATTTTTTAATTCAGCACGGACCAAGTCGCGAACAACAGCTAGTTTCTAATAAACATGAAAAAAATAGGACTTTTTAGCTGTCTCGGCTTATAATACATTTGTATCCAACTTATTTCTATAAAGTTTATCAAAATATCCGGGTAAATATTTTCATTGTACACATTTGTTATGAAAAAAATAAAACTAAGTTATTTATTATGTGGGAATATTTGTATTACTTCTACTTATAAGTATATTGTTTTATTTTTCAAAGCAATTCTAAGTTAAAATAAACTTATTTAATAACTATTATTGTTACCATTTTCTCTCACAAGAGTATTCTTTTATTATTGAATTCCGGTTCAACTTCGCTCACCTCTTACATTGTTTTAACTTTTTAAATTATTACTTTTCTTATTGCTTTTTACTATTTGTG
Source organism: Papilio dardanus tibullus (assembly GCA_013186455.1). NCBI lineage: Eukaryota > Metazoa > Arthropoda > Insecta > Lepidoptera > Papilionidae > Papilio > Papilio dardanus. Next base: position 389,911 of record QDHC01000110.1, on the reverse strand, counting down.
GCCAGTTTGTAAGCGATTTAAGCTTTCTTATTACTTTAAGTCGGCTACATACGTCCAGTTTTAACTGTGCAGTTGAACTGTAGTCAATTTGAACTGCATAGCTGAACTGTATGTACAGTTCTCAGTTTCGTCTATAGACGTCAGTCTTAACTGCACAGTCAAACTGTACAGTTAAAACTGTGCACTTCGCCTGTACAGTTAAAACTGACTTACACACGTCAATTTGAACTGCACAGTCGAATTATACAGTTCTCGACTTTGCCTAGAGACATCAGTTTTACTTGCGCAGTAAACTGTACAGTTAAAACTGTAGCCGGCTTTAAGAACAGCTGCTAAGGTTTTATATTTGTGTGATTTTTGTTTTAGGAAAGCAGCCTGCATAATTATATTTAACTAACTGTTGTGCGCGACGTCGTTCGCGTGAAATTAATTAATATAGCCTATATTACTCGGGGATAATGTAGCTTTCTAATGGTAAAAGAATTTTTGAAATCGCCCCACTAGTTTTTGAGTTAAATACAATACAAACAAAAATACAAAAATACAAAGTTTCTCTCTTTATAATATTAGTATAGAATGCCCCATATAAGTGATAGTTACCAATTTAGTTACTATATAGTTATTAGGAAGTAAAACGATAAATAAATGACGTATCTAAGAAATTGGTCGCATCATCATCATCATCATCACCAGCTCACTATACGTCCCCACCGAGGGGCACGGAGCCTACCCCCTAAGGAGTGCCTAGGCCATAGTCAACCACGCTGGCCAAGTGCGGGTTGGTCGACTTCACACATATGAATAATATAATAATTGGTCGCATGTTTTAACTTAAATATTTATCAATTAATTCTAGATTAAGCAATTATTTCAGGTAGCATACCCAAATATGTGCTATCTCTTTGTCCTTATCTATATTTCATAGTTATGGAATTTGACATCCAAAAGAGTTGATTCAACTTTAAGAGAATTGTAAATACATTTGAAGTTACGTTGCGTATAAAATAATTTGTTATTGTTCTAAGTTTTGGTAGACTTGTTTGTTCCATTGTCATGTTTGACCTTTAGTTAACATTAGGGATTACACAATAGGGTAAAACATATTGAATATTTTACAACATAATAGGCCAAGATCCCGCGACGTTTTTATCTTCGTAATAGTATAAAACCTGCAAGTTTCCCTGTTTACGTGCCCTGTATAGATAGAGATAACCGCCTGGTACGGAGTCTGGGTAGCGGTTGCTTTCGGAGATATCAGCCAGGAAAGTTGGAAAAATTACCTTAACCTTACTTACGTTAAAGTATAAAGGTCTATTTTTATATATGTTATTACTGAGAATTTTAGAAGTCTCCCCCTCCATTGACAGACACTTTGGACGGTTGCTTCCCTGAGCCAGACACGCAAAACTCTAATTATGATAAGCGCCTACTAAAAATAAAGAGCACACGAATAATAAAACACGGAAGTCTGAATTTTAACTAATTTAACTATAAAAACAAAACCAGTAATTTCCAATGTATTTTTAGTTGTTTTATCAATCATAATAACTCTATTTTATACTAATTAAAATTATATTTTATTGAACTTTTACCGCCATCTGTAAGAAAGTTATAAAACCAAAAATATACGTAAGTTACGGTAAATGCGATAAATTCAGTCATTATTAATAATTACCAAAACTAATTTTGAGTAGTATTGAAAGTGTTAAATCTATCATTGTGGCGGCCGTTGTGACTCTGTGGTACTTAACGTCTGCAGACGCGTCCGACTCCTATGCAATTGTTAAACAAAAAAAAAAAAGATTTAATTGCAGCGATACGAACGTAAATTTCTAGTATAGATCAAACCTATTTAGACATAGATAATGACAAATATAAAAAAAAAATGACAAGACGAAATTATTTTCATGTTTATAGAGATAGAAGTATTATTTGGTGTTATGATGGATTATTTGGATGGATATTAGAAGTATTATTTGGATTTACATGTCGTAAAAGTTATAGACCAATTATATTATTCTCTGACGAAACTTTGAATAGATGTAAAACTTTTTTAAAAGTAAGAAAAACACATAATCTTAAATATAAAGACATTATTTTGCCGAGTAACATAGGCTATGTTATTGAATTCCACGCGGACGAAGTCGCGCACAACAGCTAGTCACAGATAAACCTGAATTTTAAGTCTATTTCTATTAACTATTAAAACGATTGAAAACTAAATTAAAATCACGATTACCGTAACATGTATGATAAGAATGATAAATTTGACAATTCATTCGACATTTTAGTAAGGATGCGTTGTGTATAATCGGTTAGAATACATTTCGATTTTCGATACTAGTTTATGTAGAACTTGATATCGTTTGTTAAGGGACTATTGTTTTTTACTTATAAAACAAAAAACGAAATAGTTTTTTCCGGTTTCTCTTTCATTCATCAAAACGTAATAAAGAATAAATTTTAAATAAAAAATCAAGGTGTATACAGAAAAATACAAAATTTGAAATTAATGTACTGTTTTTAATAACAGTTATTGTCACTATCTATGATAACAATTTTATTCAAAATAAATATTAACACCTAAATTATAATATTACGTTATTTTGTTGTTTTAATTTTATTACAATATCGATTTTCGAAACTTCTGGATTGATTGTCATTCCCATAAGTTTCTTCACTATGTGTCAATTTCAAACTTGTTAGAGATGGGCACAATATGTCACTTTAGAGAAAAGAGTGATTATATATATATATTTTCGTCTTGGCGATATATATAAACCATTTTATCAGTAGGTCCACTAAACATTTTGAAATAAACTTAAAAAAATAAGACCATTTACAATTTAACAAGGGTTTTTAAATGGTTTGCTATACATCATTACGTTTTAGGTGACATTCATATATAAGGCTCGAATTATCTACATTGTTATTTACTGCCTGTAGCACTGCCATAGCTGCAGTTAGTATGCGAATATGTTTGCCTACGGCCTTCCGTGCCGATATGATATATATTTTTAAAAAATATATATATATTTTTTAACTCACTTGCTCACTTCCCATCTCTAAAACTTATCATCTTTAAACGGAAAAGCGACGGTCCCTGCGTAGACTTAAGTAAGTACGGACTACTGAATACAGTAAGATATTTTTTTTATTTAGACACGTGTATTTCGAGTTTTATTTATCAAGCTGAGATGAAATTTGGCAGTGTACATTTTTGTAATATGAAGAAACTAAAAAAGGTCACGTTGTGTGTATTTTTGTTACTTACTTACGTAAACAGCGAAGTATGTCCAGATAATATTACATAACTCGGACTAAACACTACTTTTTTGCGATTTTCATTGACAAATCAACCTTGAAAAAATTTTTAAGCGACCCGATTTAGGACTGAGTGCGACAATATGTGTGTAAACACGTAATTAGCACTTATTAGTATTTACTTAGGAGCCGTCGATTTCTGGTTTTATAACTTTCTAACAGATGGCGGTAAAAGTGCAATAAAATATGATTTTTAATTTACTTAAAATAGATTTATTATATTGATAAAACATATAGAAATAAATTGGAAATTAATGATTGATTTTTTACTTTATATTACAGTTACTTTTACGTAAAATGTTTGTAGTTATCTTATAAAATGGTTTTACGTATCTTTGCTAATTATTTCCTGTAGGAGATCAGGTTTGGCGTGTCAGTCTGAGGAAAGCAACCTTCCAAAGTCTTCGTCAATGGAGGAGGAGACTTCTAAAATTATCCCGAACAACATATATGAAAATAGAGCTTTATGCTTTAACGTAAATGAGGTCCCATTTTTTCCAACTTTGCAAACTGATATCTCCCAAACCAACCGCAGCCAGAACTCCATAGTCCGTGGTTATCTTTATCTGTATAGTACACGTAAACAGAGAAACTTCCAAGTTTTATACTTTAACGAAGGTCTGGCGATCGCTACAGACGGGGCTATAACCTTTCTTAGAACATTGTGAAATAATTTCTGGAAACTGACTTTACTTTGAATTAAATCAACTTAAACTTACTTAAGTTGTACTTCTCAAGCTATTTTTCAGATATGATATGAAAAAACTCACTTTATGACTATTGTTAGCGTTAGTTTTCACTGCCGTATCACTTATACCTTTGTCAAAAGGAAGTAGATAAATCAAGACGCGCCAATAGCCCAATGGTTTAGGGTACTGTCTGCCGAACTAGCGGTCGTAAGTTCGAATCCCGACCTTTGACTATTGTCATGAACCATATACTGACACAAGTTTTTTTTTCTAGCTTACATGATTAATGAACAAAAAACTATTGATATTTTAATAAAAAAATAAATAAAATAAAAAAGGCGTCGTTATACATATTTCTTTTGAAGAAACCAACTATTACATTAACACATGAACGGTGAAATTATCAAGATAATCCGAAAATAGAATAAAACATAGTATAGGCTATAATACTATTAATAAAGTACAAAGCGACGTGGGTGTAGTGCACAATAACATCCCACACTGTGGCAGGACGTTTGTGAAAGCGTCGCATTTTGTACATTTATTAAAAAACACTGTCCTTTAACTTAAACTCCTCTCCACACTTGAAAATAGAACATATATCTACATCTATACTAATATTACAAAGAGAGAAAAATTGTATTTTTGTATGTATTGAAATAACTGAAGCACAACTATGCCGATTTCAAATTCTTTCACCAGTAGAAAGCTACATTATCCCCAAGTAACATAGGCTATATAATATAATTCCACACGGATGAAGTCGCGCACAACAACTAGTAAGCATATATAGTGCGACGAAGATCTGGGGGTTATCCAAAGACCATGCGCTACAAAGCTATATCTCACACGTGAGAAGCACATGCCTTATCGAATGTTATTGTCAGTTTCATACATTTTTATCGATTCCATCAGCGATATCGCCAATTGAGGGACACTTTGGATAACCTACCTAGTTGTAAAGAATCTTAATATTACGTGTAGAGAAAATTGATAGAAATATTAAAAATATTGTGAGCATGGATTGCTGATATTGTAATTTTTTACATAGTTTCTTTGAAGAAGGAAAGACGAAAGGTTGACTTAACATATATAAAATAAAAAATAAATCAGTTAGTACTAATACAGTTAGATTGAAATGGTTATTCAGTAACTTTTTTTTTAATAAAAATAATAGTAGAATTTTGTGAAATTAGTAATATTTCCTTTAATCATTCCAACTAAGCTTGAAAAAGCTTTTGTTACGATATGGTTCACGACAATCGAACGTCGGGATTCGAACTCACGACCCCTACAGATCGGCAGTCCATACCCCAAACCATTAGGCAATTGGCTTATAATATTAAAAAAAACTATGTTAAAATTGTAGATTAAGAAAATACTGAAACGACATCTGTAAAAAAAACAAAATTATAAATTATAGATTAAAAAACTCGAACCTTTACATTGTAACGCTTGGTAAAAAAAACAAAAGAATTCCCTTCAAAAAAGCGTAAACATCAAGTCACATTTCAAGTCATGCTTTTGAATTAAAATATGACTTTAGTGTGTGCACTTGCTAACAAATATAATAAACAAATATATGTAAAGCAGATTAGATTTATATTTAAAAAATAACTTTAATAAATAGTTTTGCGTAGTTTGTTTTATTTAATAATCTTTGCACTATTTTTATTGAAATATTTATTGTTTTCTTTTATGTAAAATAAATAATTATTCCTCCCTATTTTCTCTTCTCTTCTTATTAGAGTAGAATTAATTAATACTCGTATACTAAAACAATTTCTACAATATGAAACTTCTTAATAAACGTAGTAACCTAGATCGTAGCACATTCGTAGAGCGTTACGTAGCTGCTACGCATTCTACGAAGTTATTTTCGTTACGAACTAAGCTATTACTTTTATTTGTTATTATTAATCTAAGCTTTATACGGTTCGATGTTTATTTAAAGGCATCTCCGGAAAGGTAGAACGGATCTAGAGGAAGTTTTTTACATATACAACATAGTATGTAACACATAGGCTACTTAACTAAGCTTCTTTCCACGCAGAGTCGCGGGCGACTGCTAGTGCAGCACAAATAAGAGTCTTAATTTTATAAAAGACCTTTAAAGTTCAGAATTAGGAACATACTATTTTTCTAAGCATCTTATCATATGATATTATCGATTTTAGATTAGATATAGGTTAACGATAATAGACCAATTGGTATTCGTATTCGATGCCCAGTAAATGCCAAATTGCTACTAAGTTTATCCTACCTGAAATACGTGACCCCTTCACTCACTCAGAGACATTTAATGACCACTAAGTGACTGATTAATTTAACTTTAAACAAATAAGATCGTGGCAGCCGTTAAGTCCCGTCTTTCAGGGTTATGTGAAATATTGGTCGAGCAATAATTTCTATATTGACTAAAATCATCATCATCATTATCATCATCATCATCATCAGCCTTTTTCTGCCCACTGCTGTACATAGGCCTTTCCCAATGCCTTCCACAAAATGCGGTCCTCCGCTTTCCGATTTCAACTAAAATGTTAAGTAATAATACACAATATAATCTTTGTCAACTATATAACGGCTCTTAGGGGCTACCCAAAGCATCTTTTGATTGGCGATAATGCTGATGGAGTCAACATAAATGTATGAAACTGACAATGACATTCGATAAGTGCTTGTCACGTGTGAGATATCGAACATTATCGTCAGTTCCATACATTTTTCATGTTCACTATCGAATCACTTTGTAGCATGTACTCTGCTTGATTATTATCAATTAAGTCTAGTAGTAGTAGTAATCTTTGAATAGAATTATAACCATTAAGTAATCAGTGACAAATCATAACGTCTTTCAAGTTCACCTTACCACTCTTCCGCCTACGCCAACTTGGGCGGTTGTTCAAGTCGCCCGCCCGCCCAACGCCTATGGGAGGTGCTTATATAAGTGACCGCGATGCCTTCAGGCGCACAGTACGGCCGACGGCGTGCACCGCATGCCACGTTCATATTAAGTGTACAGTGACGGACACGACTCAGGTAAGTTTAAGCTAGGAATAAGCATTGAACAGGAAAAAACACTTAACGATGAAGATTTAAAGAATAGAGAGAAGAGAAACTTTTATAACTTTTTTAAAGTACACAAAGTAGTTACTAAAAATCATAAAAATATAAAATATAACATAACGAAGTCTAAAAGTAAAAAATAAAAATATAATAGTAAATTAAAGTTACACAAACTTACTAAAAACTATAGAAGAGTTATAAAAAATAATATTACAGCACAAAAAAAACGTTTTTATAACTAAATAACGTATTTGAAATAATTACTCGGAGCTTTGTGTCACTATTACTTCGGTTTCAAGTTAATCCTCGTGTAATATACAATAGACTGCTTAGTAGCGTAATTACTAAAATTATTTAAATAAAGTTTAGTTTTGCACTTTCATTTTTAATCAACAAAAAATAGCCGTATTTTTGCTCCATCTCTTGGGCTAATTAAAAAGTAAGGTAACTCAGAGTTGAACCTCGGACTAACGTTAAGTGAAAAGTTCAAATTAAAACGTTACTACGTTACCCAAAAAATTAACAAAATAATTCTTGCTTTAACTAAAGTTTTATAACCTAATTTCGGTTACTTATCAATCTGGTACAACTTAATTACGATAAAACCCATCAGTTTAGGAGACATTTATCTTAAGTCCAAAGTAAATTAACAATTTGACAGTTAAACTAATTGGATTAATTAATAAGAGCAATTTATACCACAAAATATCTACACATAATAAAAAATGTAAATGTATCATCTTATGCTAAACGATGTGACGAAAAGAATCGTCCGTTTGTTCTGGAAATTTAAAAAAATATTGAATTTCACAATCACTTAAAACTACTTATCCGATGCAAATCTTTTATGCAAAGGTATATTTTTGTATATTTATCTATACGTTAATTTAAATAAAAGAAAAAGATTAACAACAATTTGTTTTAAGGAAATAAGAACAGGATGAATCAGTCGTAGTATTTTGCCTTTTACTTCAGAATATAAACTTCTATTTATTAGCTAATATTGTCTTGCTACATATTTTTTAAATTAAAAACTTAGCTTTATTTCAAAGTATTCGCAAATATTAAAATTACAAGGAGAGAAAGTAAATATTTGCTTTTTTAAAACGAAACAAAATTGCAATTTTTAATTGACATTTCCGTTTTTATGCTTGTATTGGACAGGAGTATTTTTAATTATCGTCCTGTTTGTTGGGTTATTAAATGTTCAGGTTTATGATAGCCATTGTCGGTGAAAATTCAGGTTTTACTTTTAATTATGAAGTGTTAATATTTTTGTAATATGTGGAAAGGCTAAAAGAATAGAATTTATTATTTGTTGTATCAGGTTAAACGAATAAAGTCCATATTCATAATTTTAAAAATATTACGTACAATTAAAAATAGCCTATGTTACTCGGGGATAATGTAGCTCTCTAATGGTGAAAGAAATTTTGAAATCGGCTTAGTAATTTTTGAGTTATTTTAATACTTACAAATCTACAAAGTTTTCCTCTTTATAATATTAGTATAGGCTACACAACTTTAATAGCTATATTGCAACTTATGTTATATTTATTCCTAATAGAAAAATCTTAATTAATCTTACCTTAACGGTAAAATGAGTCGTTTGACGTTGAACAAAAAGGAATTTTACGATGTTTTAAAGCGATAAAAAACCTTTAAAATATACTTTGGATTAAAAAATCCCGTAAGCCCTTAACATTTTTAACAACTTCATAACTTGAGATAATTAACTGGTTATTTGATACTTAAGTTATATGAAGTTGATGAGTTATTTGTTATTTATAGTGCATTTAGTTACCTTTAATTTAACACAGTCCTAATTTGGAATATTAAGCATTTTAAAATACTTCATATAATTTACATTTCTTACCTCATTATTGTAAAGGTCCCAATTTCCGGCCTCCGATAACGTTCGATGGGTATACGAGATAATTTCGAGGACTTCAAATTCTTTTATAGCGTGATAGACAGATTAAACTGTACGGTTTTAGTCGATTCAGAATTTCGTCTAAGTACGTGTCAAGATTATAATCTAAATGGGATTAAGAACTAAGATCTTATCTTAAATGACGTCAGCAAATGATGTGTTAAATCGATTTTTTCGTTAAAGAATTAATTTCTTAGGAAATGATCACAACTTCAAGTTAAGTTAGCGGTGGTGGTTATGACTACTTAACTACTTAGTCGCAAACAATATCGTGACAATTTTTTTTTATCATCTTACTATAAAAGTCTAAGTTTATTAAGTTTAGATGGATTTCTCGAGAAAGGCACTAGAAAATTTTGCACAATATAGAACATAGTTTAAAAAACATATTTTTTATATAATTCCGTGTGAACAGAGACGCGGGCAACAACCAGTTAATTAAATATATGTTCGCTAATCCATTTCAGAGATCCTAAACTTTCAAAAGCATTCCCTTGTACTTACATGTGTTGAAACTTTTTACTTATTAACAACTAAATTAATACATCTTATAGAAGATTTTATTTTTATCCTTCTTGTAATTAAATTATTCATTTATTGTCCTTGTCCTAAGCTCGTATCTTCGCCTGGTTAAGGCCTACACTATATTAGGAGTGACTAGAGCTTAGTCAAACCAGCGGTGGCATTCCACTTGGAGATCCCGCGGCTTCTTAGTATCGTAGATGGTTACCACCATATGTTTTTAGTCCGTGCACTGACATAACCACCCTTGTCACCACAGCGATGGTATGTGTAAGGCATTTTCCCCATAATAGAAAAAGACCTTAGTCAAACAAGCCATCCCAGTGAGGATTGACTTCACACACATCTTTGAACTTCGCAGATATGTGCAGACATCACGATGTATTCTACAACGTAAGAGTAATTCCTACTTATTTTATTCACTGTACTTTAAATGAGTAAAATAATAATAATTAAACAGTGAATTAAGTTAAAGAGTGCTTCAATTACAGATTAACTCATTTTCCAGAGCGAACGTAAAGAGATAAGGCACGTAATGTTTGAGCAAGTGACATCACTGTTCCCTCTGACTCGGACATACTTTATTGTTCTCGATGAAATGCAATTTGATACTGTCTTTATATTAAATTCAATGAGTTTAACTCTTAAGAATATAGGAGGTTTTCTTTATTAACTGAGCAATTAAGTTTACGTACATATTGTACGAGTAGAATCGATTTTAATCTTTCTAGGCGGCTAGCCAAAGTATCTTTCGATTTGCAATATCGCTGATGGAATCGACAAAAATGTATGAAACTGACAATGACATTCGATAATGCATGTGCTTGTTACGTGTGAGATATCGAACGTTAGGGTAACCTCGAAAGGGGTTACCAAAAATACATGCGCTACGAAGCACTTCGATAGCGAACATCTAAAATTTATGGAATTGACAATGATGTTCGATATCTCACATGTGACAAGCACATGACTTATCGAATGTCATTGTCAGTTTCATACATTATTGTATTATAGATTCTATCAGCGATATCGCCAATCGAAAGATACTTTGGGTTATCCCCAAGATGTTTGAAGATATCTCCAAAACAGCTTAACGGATCACAATGAAATTTTACACAGATGTAGAACATAGTCTGGGAAAACACATTACTAAGTTTTTTTTTTTAATTTCGTGACAACGGAGTTAAAGATTTGTGTGAAGTCGACCAACCCGCACTAGCCAGCGTGACTATGACCTAGACACCCCTTACGGAGTAGGCTCCGAGCCCCTCGGTGGGGATATAGTGAGCTGGTGATGATAATGGAGTGGCGGGAATATATGATAATTTTAATGGCAAACAGACCCGAGAACTAATTGAATAAAACAATAAAATAGATTAACAACTTTCTATTGCACACTGAGGACGTATTAAATATATTTGGGAAGATAATATCATAAAAGAATAGAGATATTGTGAATATCCAATTTCAATGCAATATCTTCAATCGAATATTTATTACATATGAATAACTTTTATTGGATACTTGAGTCTGAATATGGATTGTGCGAAAGAAGATATACTGAAAAAAGGAGTGACCTCGAACGAAGTCGTAGGTGATATTTGGTATTTTATAAAACTAACTGTTGCTCGCAACTACTTGCGTGTGGAATTAAAAAATAAAAACTTTGTTATTTGGGACTCATGTAGCTTTTTAACGGTGAAAGAATTTTTGAAATCGGCCCAGTAGTTTTTGAGTTATTTCACTACATACAAAAATACAAATCTTTTATCTTTATAATATTAGTAGAGTTACCTCATTTAACTTTAATCCCTACTTACCCCAAAAATATTAATATGCTTTCCAGTAATTATTTTAAATGTGAAGCTTATAAAAGGTTCAACTCTTACATAATCCACATTTCAACGAAAATATGTGACAATCATTTTTATATCGTCATATTAAGCTAATATGTTTTACGAATCATTTGACACTCCGCTTGCTCTAACATATATTAAAAACGCGTTTATATTATGCTTAATTTCGTCATAGCAAAAGTATTGTAAATTCGTTTTTTTAAGGCAATATGCTAAATACAGTAGACGATCATTTTATGTCAAAAAGCCTATTTTTTTAGTTCAAATCAACATTATTTTAATTTTTAATAAAAATAGTATTTTTTTTTTCAAGAACACAATAGTATCTGCGAACAAATTCGAGTATCCAAAAATTATTTAAACAATACAGATAACCTCTTACATGAAAAACTGTAAGCCGGCGACATACGTTCAGTTTTAACTGCACAATTTGACAGCACAGTTAAAACTGACGTACAAACGTCAATTTGAACTGCACTGTCGTATCGTATAGTTCTCTGTTTTGCCTACGCACGTCAGTTTTACTGCAGAGTCGAATTGTACAGTTACAACTGAGTGCCTGTAGCCGAATTTATTGCTACAGTCAAACTTGAATAAGCGATAAACCTCTATAAAAAACTAACTAACTAGGGTGACACGATGACCCGAAGTGGGCCTTGGCCTCCGACAAGAAATCTCTCCAAACTTGGCGATCCCGAGCCATCCCAACCCAATCGCAGACGTCTAAACCTCTATGCAAGAGTCATTCTCTGGTCCCGACGAGCTAACACCACGAAAAACTCGCTGTATTTCTCTATTTATGTCTCTCTAGTCGTAAAATTATCAATTTCATATGAAAAGAGGCGCATTTACCGAGGCGTTACATTCCACACGAATCGTATGAAGATTATATTTATTACAAATGTTACAAAATTATTTGCGTGTGAACGTCTTTTGACAATTATTACGCTGAAATAAATATTACTTCATATCTATAAATACTCTACAAAGTTTATGAAAATAATAAAAATTAAATACCGTGGGTTTTAATTGCTAAAATATTCAAAGAAACTATATTTAGTTATCAATCTATACTAATATTATAAAGAGAGAAAATTTGTATTTTTGTATATATTGAAATAACTCGAGAACTACTGTGCCGATTTTAAAAATTCTTTCACCCTTAGAAAGCTACATTATCCCCGAATAACATAGGCTATATTATTTTAGTCCACGCGGACGAAGTCGCGCACAACAGCTAGTTCTACTATAAAGTACGCAAAGCTACTCAAATATGTGATTTAAGTCTCTAAGCTACTTATGAAATACAATCCCATAAGTCCGCTTCACACGGATGCTTTTTAACGCCTTCGCCAATACTATTGCTGTAAAATGACTCTTTTTCCGATCGACCAGTGCTCAAAATCCAACGCTGCGTGTAAAAAATTAAAAAACACCGCTGTGTGATACATGGAAATGCATTTGTTCTATTTCAACGCTTTTTTAACGCGCGATGAAACAGCGCTCCCGTGCTTGTGTACCAATCTCTATATTTAATTGCGTTAAGCCGCTTGACGTCTAAACCGATTTGCCTTGCCTAATATGCCAAGGTGTTTACCTAAAATTCAAGAGCAGACAAGATAAGACAAGTAGAGCAACATTATTGTGGTCTCTATATTCTTCAATGAGAATGAAAGAGATGGTATTTTGTCATAAAACTTACAACAGTATAAACTCTCTAAGAATATTGCAAGGATGGCAACATAGTATTAAATTGCATACAGTTTGTATTAATATAGGTATTCTACAAATGGTATAAAGGAGCATTTACAATAGTTAAGCCTATTTACTAGATATTCTAATACTGGACAATCCTTTGGGAACGAACTCTATTATTCAACGTTCGTTTTGACCGTTGCTCTATTATTTATATCCGCTACAGTTTACTTCTCTAAGCACTACTATACAATTACGATAATAAATTGCATACTATTTTGTATATGAAGTAATCATTTACAGGTTATATTTAAAGGGTAAGAGACATAAGTTGTTGGTAAATATAACAACATTGTGTCGATCAATCAAATGCGACTTATTTGATATGCTGTCACGTGACGCCGACACGCGCGATAACCTCATTAAAGTGTTACCTGTTAATTTAAACTCGAAGCTAACCACACGTGTGGGCGTCACTTAACTGAGCTTTAACTTTAACATTTATAGATTTGTCACATCTTGTACGTTCAATTACTATCCGCCCGTGATTATAAAGCGACAAACGAGTAAGCGGCCACATGGATTTGATGAAATAGTGAAGCGACCGCTGCCCATAGACATCTGCAATTGCAGATGCGTTGCCTACCCTTAATCTACGGAGGAGGAAACGCACAGCAAGAGGATAATTCCTCTTCCTATACGTCTCCTTCCACGCCATATCCACTTCCCTTTACTATCATTACCATATAAGGAAGGGATAGGAAGGGAAAGTGGACTAAAATTAGGACTCAGGAAAATTTCATAGAGATGATTTAATTTTGCATTTAATGGAGACTTTAGCGATATATTTAGTAAGAAAAATGTATACTAAAGGACTAATTATATCAGTAACAATAACTTAAAGGTTAATATAATCATTGAGTACGGGAAGCTTTTAAAAGTAAAATTAACAAACTTTTTCTTCTAATGCTTTTAATTTTATTATACTAAGTCTCTACATAAACTTATTATAAAGAAACCTTGCCAATGTAATAAAAAAATACTTTTTACTTACACTTAGTTGACAAGTATTATTATATTTTTGATAAATATTGCATTATTTAGTTATGCATTACATAACTTTTCTTACGATGAAGGAAAACATCAGATATCGGCGAAGAAATTCAAAGATATGTGTAAAGTCGACCCGCATTGGACCAGCGTGGTTGACTATGGCCTAGTCACCCCTTAGGGTAGGCTTCGAGCTTCTCGGTGGGGACGTATAGTGAACTGGTGATGATGATGATGCTTTTTTTAAGGTAATAAATAATAAAACATTGTAACAAAACATAAAACAACAGTGGTAGAGCCCGCTTCAACATCTTCGCACGAATTGTCCGGCTCGCCCGGTGAAATACCACTACCACACAGAAGACAGGCGTCAAATGGAATCTATTCCGTGTTTCGTCTGGCGAGTGTGGTGCCGGAGGACTAATTTTAGTCCACTTTCCCTTCCTATCCTTTTCTTATAAGGAAATGATGGGAAGGGGAAGTGGATATGGCTGGGGAGTTGATGTATAGGAAGAGGAATCATCCTCCTCCTGCGTAGATTAAGGGTAGGCAACGCATCTGCAATTGCAGATGTCTATGAGCAGCGGTCGCTTCGCTATTTCAGCGAATCCAGGTGACCATTTGCTCGTTTGCCACTTTGTAATATAAAAAAAATACAAAATAACTTTGTTAACGTTCTAAAAATTATACTTTATTTTCATTTTAATTGACATCCATAATAGATGTTAATTTGAGGGTTTCGTTATAATTATTTTTCAACGACACTGACCATTTTACGGCTGACCTTATCCAAAATGTAGAGCGTTAAAATGCCGTTCAAATTAAAATATTTACATACGTGGTTTTATGTTAATGATATACAAAATTCGATTAAAAAACAAAACAAATTATCATTTAATTATTACTTGTCTACTTATTTAAACTTCAGTGGCTTAATTCCAAAAAAATATATAGTTTGACTTGATTTTAGAAATATGTAAAATTAGACAATTGCCTCAATTTGACATAAATATAATATATAATAAATAACTGCAAAATCAATTGTTTAAGTACAAACATAATTAATTTGTGTTAAAGTTAAAGATTTAACTAAATTAATATAAAGTTCAAAGAGAAGCAAAGGTCCAAAGCTAAATAAGAAAGTTTAACAAACAAAATATTGTTTTGATAAACACGTAATTTAATTGAATCTATTTTAGAATTATTTTCATTAAAAAATAAAAAAATATAGTAAAACAGATTTCGCTGACTATATCAGACTATTCTGTCTGGATGTCTAATATCAATCCATCCAAATACTACTAGGAATTCAACTACAGTCGAACCAGCGACATTTCCATCGGCGATTTCGTTGATGGAATCAACAACATTGTATGAAACTGACATTAACAGTTTCATACACTTTTGACGTTCGCTATAGATTGCTTCGTGGCGAATGTACTTTCGGTAGCCCCCACGACAAGCCAAGAGACTATAGAATGGCTCTCGATTATAGAGCCTTCTTGCTTATCCAGGTTTGACTGTATATTATAGACATATATATGACTCTATATTAAAAATAACTTAAAAGAGCTTCTTACAGATATATTGTCATACGTGGTATAATAAAAATGCAAATTAAAAATTGAATTTCTAAAAACATATAAAAAATCTAATAATGAAAGGAAAACGTTGAAACAAAAGCAAGCGTATGTAACGATAACAAAGGAGAAAACTCCCTCGAATCTCCAATAATTAACAATTCAAATCTATATTGTATTTATTTAATCAATCAATTTGAACACTGACTTGTGTTTACTTTGATTTTATGAAAACCTGGTACTCATAACTCTTTACTTAATTTCGAGTTTCACAGCCCTATTTACAAAAGATCGACATGTCATCAGACCCGGTATATATTAAACTAAATTACGATAACTAACTAGCGCCCTCAATTTATATTCTTTTCTCATAGATTAAAGAACTAGATATGACATTATATAAATGTTACACTGACAGCGACAGAGACACATTTATCCAAATATACGTAACGTGACAAAGATAGAGAGATCTTTGGTTCCTTTCTCCGTATGCGATTTTGTTTGTTTGGGTCCAATCACGACCCAAACAAATGTGACGTATCATATTACTATGTGGCGCTCCAAGCGTATTTTCCGTGGACTAATTTTTCATACGTTCCAGGCAAAGGCTGTATACACCTTTCTCTTTTTACGACTTTTCTATATCAGTGTCGTATATAGATAGGTTTTACACATTTATTAACAAGACCAACCGAACTTCTCTCACCGGGTTAGACATACATGTTTGACTATATCTCATTCTCCAATAGGGCTGTCAATTTTGAATAAACTTCTTTGAATCTGTCCCAGAAACTCAGAAATATCAATGACTTAAGATACTAAAATGGGAATAAGTTTTAACATACCAGAGGGGTTACCTAGAGTATCTTTAGATTGGCGATATCGCTGATAGAATCGACAAAATTGTATGAAACTGGCAATGACTTTCAATAAGTCATGTGCTTGTAACGCGTGAGATATCGAACGCCATTGCCAGTTTCATACATTTTTTATGTTCGCTATCGAATCGTTTTGTAGAGCATGTACTTTGTTTAACCCTTCTGATTAGTTCATATTCTTAAGCACGAATATTATGCCGAACGAAGATGTCGCTTTAGTCATAAAAAGGAATATCACTATATTTTAAATTTGGTGTCCCAACTATTTCAATTATCTTATAGGCCGCCGAGTTTCGTCATCGAACGACACGACAGACCACCAAGTTCTATCCACACCACCTGGATGGCTCCATTCACAACCGTTCGGTTTTCGCGGAACTTCCTGCCGCGCACAGCCGAGTAGTGGAATAGCTTGTCCTCGGCGGTATTTCCAAACCGCAACGACTTAGGGTCCTTCAAGAAGCGAGCCTATCTATTCCTTAAAGTCCAGCAACGAATTTGTGGTTCCTTGAGTGTTGCAAATGTCCATTGCCGTCGAAGATTACCTCAGTGATCCAGCCGCCCGTTTGCCCCGTCTCTGTTTTATTAAAAAAATCCTCAAAAATATATTATTTAGTAAAATGTTTCAAAAATGTTCTACGAATTACAATAACCTTTGATTTTGTATTAAATGGAAAATCGAAGCATGGTTGTAAATTAAACAAAGAGGCCGATACTGCGCTTGACGTGTCCGGCTTTGTCGCAACTGTGCACAACTCCTACACGCAACAAGGCCTTTGAGAGTAATAGAGTTTAAATTAAATTTGTAGCAGGTATTTAAACGACTTCAACAGTACAAAAACAAACAATTGAAAACATCACTACATATTGTAGTATAAAACAAAGTCGCTTTCTCTGTACTTATATCTCTATGTAAGCTTAAATCTTTAAAACTTCGCAACGGATTTTGATGCAGTTTTTAATTACGGCATTGTACGATTACGCAGTTTGCAAATCTAAGCATCAGTCACTTCTTAGTTTCTTTTTTGTCTTTTCTTATGTTCATTTTGTTTTATTTTGACTATGATTTAAAGCATTAATATTTTATTTAAACATTCACCGTTGTACGACGTGTAAAATAATAACTATTCATTCCCCCGCGAGTGAAGGTATCATTGTAATTTGTTAATGGTTTTCAATTTACCATTGTTTGGTAGCAGCTTGCATGCGATGTATTAACGCATATTTTGACTATTATTTTAATTGCATAAGTATCGTGTTTATTACTTAAATACGACGATGATTATCTATGAATTCAAAGATTATAGAATAACATTTTATGAAATTAAATGTGTAATATATATCTTATTAATTTTAACCCCCGGGGGTTCAAACCAAGTATCTTTCGATTGGCGATAACGCTGATGAAATCGACAAAAATGTATGAAACTGACATTCGATAAGTCATGTGCTTGTCACTTGTGAGATATCGAAAGTCATTGTCAGTTCCATATATTATTTATGTTCGCTGTCTAATTGCTTTGTAGCGCATTTACTTTGGGTAAACCCGTTGGATGCATGTAGTTTAAGACCTTTTGTTATAATGTGTAGTAAGTTGTGGTAGTGTTGCTACTTTTGCAATCACAAAGAGATATATTACTACCATGCTAATTTAAATAAATGTTTCAAATAGTGAGGTAAACTAGTTAGTGATAAATAAACATAAATAAATACACCTTATCATCATCATCATCACCATTATAAGCCGATCGACGTCCACTCCTGAACGTAGGCCTCCCCATATAAATCATCAGCTAAACTAAGCGACAAACTTGTTTACATTTCATAGTGTAAATGGTTTTCCCGAACATTTGTTTATTTAGGACTTTTATGTTCTTTCAGCGGCCAAGTTACTGCAAGAACTTAACACAGTGTAAGGTCCTGTATTAACGAAGTTTCTTATTTATGTTTTTAATAATTCTTTGACCTAACTGGGCTTGTTTATTAAAGCTAAAAAATACTGCAAATTACGAAATCAAGCTTGTCGGCGTAGAAGTGTAGAGGCGTAGACGCGTAGAGGCGTAGAAGCGTAGAGGCGTAGACGCGTAGAGACGTAGACGCGTAGAGGCGAAGACGCGTATACTCGTACAGAAGTAGACGCGTAGAGGCGTAGTATGTTAAGTATGCAAGGCATTAAAAAAATTATAATCTTCGCTCACAATCTCTATACAAAATAAAGTATGTATATTCTTTCTTGTTTTTTTTATTAGAATGCATTCCGCCTTGAAAAATAATATGACCAAAATATTACGAAAGTATTAAAAAAGAGAAAATGTTGTCATTTCACTGATAAAAGACAAAATAAAAAGAAGAACTTATATTCGTGGAAATATCAACGCCCAAAGAATGCGTTTCGTACTGCCTATGTTACACGAAATAACGAGGCAGCGTCGCTTTGGGACCGACTAAAATATTATTTTTAATATTGTAGTATTTTATATTACTATAGAATAATTATTATGTATGTCGGGATATCAAAATATATTTGGTTATTTCGTTGTTGGTATTTCGAAAAAAAACCCGTATTATAAAGTTTTTAATGCTTAATATTCAAAAGTTTACTAATGAAGGTTTTTTTTTATCTAATTTTATCATTTTATTTAAAAAAAATCTAAGTTATTATTCGTGGTTTAAAATAAAAATGGAATGCCACAAATCAAGTTTAGTTAATTACCACATTAAAAATACTTGATATGTGTTTGAGAAATGAGTGTCATTTGTCTATGTGAATCAAACCCATATAAGTGACCACCGCAAGCGGACCCAGGATATATTGTATGTAATTTAACTAAGTAGTCATTTGTTATCTTTTATTTTAGCAGTTTATATTTATAATTCAAATGTTGTTTAAATTATACTACGAGTGTCAGTGGCTCAGGGGTTTAGCTCTTGATTTGTAAACTGCAGGTCGCGAGTTCGAATCCCGCCATGTATCAACGTGTTTTTCAATTTTCATATGTACATATTTACCCGACCCTCTTACGGTGAAGGAAAACATCGTGTTGCTGCACATATCGGCGAAGAAATTCAAAGATATGTGTGAAGTTGACCAACGCGCACTGGGTCAGCGTGGTTCAATGGCCTATTCATCCCTTACAGGCAGGCTCCGCGCCCCTCGGTAGGTTCGAATGAGCTGATGATGATTAATTTCTTTGTTTCGTTTAATCCCGAAATAACTGTACTATTTATATTTATTTATTCATATTTATTTTCCACTATTTTAAGGTGTTATAAATAAAAGTATCATTGACGTTTTGACGCCACTTCAGCCATATTTCATTACACAACGCGCGTTTTATCGAGACCCTTTTACACGACTGAATTTTATCAGGGGCACATTTTTCAACAAAAATCACCATAAATTCGTTTTGTACCTTTTAAATTCGGACAGAGCACGTGCTCTATCTTGTTATATTTTGATGAAACATTACATATTTTATTTAATAAAAACATGTTTTTATTAATCTCGTATATCTTTATTTACATATTTAATACTAGCTATAGTTCACGTCTTCGTATGCGTGGAATCAAAAAATATACCCAATGTTACTTCGGGATAGTATACTCGTAGTTCCTCCACACTATGCGTGCGGTCTCCAAAACGACTGCCTTTTGTTTCGGGTCCTCAACCCAAGTTATGAGCGAGAGCTTCTTAAGATGTTGCTCGAAGCTCTTCGCTATTATTCCATGCATTATCGACTATCGGAATAATGGTAGCCATCATACGTCACATGGCGGTAACCTCGTGAGCTAAGTCCAAGTATTTTAACAATTTTTCGTTCTCAGATTTCACAAGGTTCACTTCATGCGGGATAGTGACGTCGACATTATTAAGTACTAAGTTTTTTTTAAATTACGCGCGGATAGAATAACGGGCGACAGCTAAAAGGAGAATAATCGAGATCTTCGATCCAGCATCAAAAGAAGCAGAAAAAACACAATTATCTTTCAGTTTTAATAGAGATGAATAACGAGCATCTTGTTCAAGTATCAATTAAAATCACTTCATTGCTCTTTTAACTTGAAACTCATTAATGTAGGAAAATATGCTTTAAATTCTTTTACTTATAAGTTAGCTGGATTATAGATATAACATTAAATTTCTTACTTTTATTAGGTCCTTAATATTTTTTTTCTTATCTCTTTATTCATCACATTAATCTATTAGTCAAAATAAGAACTCGATTTTGAGTTTTTTTTCTAACTTGGGACATTTCGTTATATTTTTAAAATTAATGTGAAACTTTAAATAAATCAAATTAATCCTTACTAATACTAAAGAGAGGAAAGATATATATTTTTGTATGTTTGTACTTTTGTATATATTGAAATAACTCAAAAACTACTAGGCTGATTTAAAAAATTCTTTTACCGTTAGAAAGCTTCATTATTCCACGTGGACGAAGTCGCAAACAACATCTAGTTATAAATAAAATAAATTAAAAACAGACCCTTTATTTGTATAATGTATTTAACAAGATAATGAAACATTTGTAGGCTGTTATTTTATGTAAGAAAGCCTACATAAATCTCTAAGAGATTGTGGTTGCAACGAGATTAACTGAACCGCCCTTGGGGTGTGTGGTTAGGCTTTTAACCTTATTTATTGTTAGCAAGTCTTAAGTTAATTTATTTGTATGAGGAAACCTTTTAAAGTCCCTTTAAGATAAAGTTATGTGTGACTTTAATCCAGTAAATTCATATATTATTTATTATTTTTAATAGCATAAACAGAGCGCCCACCGCAAAACAGTATTGAGCGGGAGATGAGCTAAGCGGCCTCAACTGTGCTTGCGTCCCCAACAAAGAGCTGAGCGAGCCCAACAGCATAACGGAGCTGTCTCATTTGACAGCTCGGCTCTTTTCGACACATCTTTCTCCTCTCTTTATTGGTGGGGACACAAGTATGCAGTTTCGTACGAAAGTGAAAAATGAGGCCACCCTTCCGCTCAGCTCTTTACTCTTTTGCGGTGGGTTCTCGGCTTTGTGAAATGCTAATGTTAATTTTGTATGTCGCCAGGCTTAAGTAAATTTATACAAGGGACCTTATAAAGCTTAATGGCGGTTTACAATCTGTTTATTACTAATAAAAGATACTGTAGGTAAACACTGTTTCTCTGTTATATTTTAATAAATATTTTCAAACTTAAAAAGTTCAGAGATAAAAAAATCTACGTCGCGGTCAAATTATGAATCTATTTTTTTTACTATGTTTATTATTATAGCAAAAAATATTTTAAAAGTCTAATTTGGAACTTTTTAAGTTTTTCCTATCACGTACAAAGTGGGAGGTCAAAAACAATAGGAACGAATAACGTCAGAATTGTAGAGGTCGCCACTTGGCTTCTATTCCTTTTTGAAGCGCCCCTACAGTGAATACAATGCTACCAATTGAAATTCAGCAGGCTTGTGTCTATGGAAAATTATTATCCAGTGTTTCATAAAACTGTTAAGTTAGTTATTTTAAAATAAGCTACAGTCATAGATTAAAAGAAGCAGATGAGACATGACATATGTCATACTGACAGCGACTGGGACACATTTATACGAAATATACGTAAAGTGACAAAAACAATGATATAGATCTTTGGTCCCTTTCTCCGTATACGATTTTGTGTTTAGGTCCTGAAATAAGACCCAAACAAATGTGACGTATCATACAGTATTGTGGCACCCCAAGCGTATTTTCGGTGAACTAATTTTTCTTACGTCTCAGGTAAAGGCTTAAGACATGATATTATTGGTTTAAAACCGTAAAGTGATGCACACACAACATACTTATAACGTCGTCTAAGATATTTTTGTTCCTCAACCGTATACGCTATAGCCAGTTGTAGACAGTACATGTAGAAACTTTGACTGTTTTGTCTATCAAGTAATATTTAAATCATCAAATATGAAGAATTAATCTTCATAAAGTAAATGAAAAAGTTTTTAAAAATGGTTCGTCATGTTGATTTCCCTTGTGCACTGGACATTTTTAATTTGCTGCAACTTTCGTTTTTTTTCGTTTAGATTAAACACGAAACTTTTATGATAACGTGTGGCAACAACTAAGTTGCAAGTAAAAATGCTTAATTAAATATTTAAAACCAAGTTTACTAAGGTATTAGTTATTTTATTTAAAAGGTTTTTTATAAAATTTCTGTAATTATTTTAAGCAAACATAGTGCATTATATCTTTTACTAAAAACTTGAAGACGTCACGAATAAAAAATCATAAATAATAGCAATTTATTTTTTATAATACAAAGTGACAAACGCGCAAATGGCCACCAGGATTTGCTGAAAAATCCGAAGCGACCCCTGCCCTAGACATTTGCAATTGCAGATGCGTTGTCTACCCTTAATCTACGGAGGAGGAGACGCACAGCAAGAGGATAATAGCTCTTCCTATACGTCGTAAGGAAATGATAGGAAGAGAAATTGGATTCAAATTAAGCCTCCGGCACCACATTCTCCACGCCAAAAACACGGAATAGCTTCCATTTTACTTATTTAAGTACTTACTTTTATAAAAATAATTAAAATACTTTTAATATACTTCAAAAGTAAATCGTTCACAATTTCGATTCCTTTGAAAGTCTTTCTTTCTCGAATATTTAACTTTATATTTTTACTTGGAGTGTACGTCGCTATATGAAGTCAATCTCAACTGAGTGAGGACTAAGACATAGCCATTTGTATGGTAATGCGTCGCCTACGTCACTACAATTGTTAATCGATTCGCTTTGTTGAAATAATATCGTTAAGTCGGCTACGTCCAGGGGGTAACCCAAAGTATCTTTCGATCGGCGATATCGCTGATGGAATCGAAAAAAATAAACTAAATAAACTGTAGCAGCTAATAATTTCGAACAATAGGTTATACAAGCACTATTTAAGATTAGACAAGAAAAATAAAATTTTAAAAAAGTAGAGTTGTAGCTACTGGAGGTAAAAACACAGGATGTTCTTTTTTCCGAAAATTTTAAAAATGCTATGTTTTAAAACTATTAGACATATATTTTTCTGTTCTCTCTTAGGCCTTGCTCTGTCACCTGTGTCAGTTAAGCGTCGACTTACGGGACACCCTGAATAACTAGCGACCCGCCCCGGCTTCGCACGGGTGCAAATATTGTTAGTATGGTGGTTATATACAATGTTCACAGTTTTTCTGTAGTGAATTTAGTGTAAGTTAAGCGTCGACTTACGGGACAACCTGTATATCTAAGAGTAAAATAACAGCATTGTAATTTGCAATTTATTTTATTTTTCTCTCAAAATGATATACAATTTATTCAGTAACATTTAAGATGTCCCAAAAAAGTCAAAGCACCATTCATTATAACTGAATGAATGGACAGTCTCTTTTGTCGTATTTTCTTTGGTTATTATTGCGTTTGATTGATTGCTAATGATACAGAGGGCTACAGTAAGACTCTTCAACATGATCAAATGTCAGGATATTTTCTTTTTCCATACTGGAAGATAAAAAGGTTAAAGGTTTCGACCCATGATGGGCTCCATTTTCCGCAACTCCACGACTAGCGCGTATTTTGCGTGAATTTAAATTTTTGTGAAATTTTTTTGCGTAATTTTCAATATTAATTATTTAACTAAATTGCATTTTTTTTATAATATCTACAAGAAGTACAATGCTCTACATTACTAAATATAAACAAAGTACAAAAGAGACAAAAAGCGAAATGCTTTAGTTATTTTCCGGGCTTTCTTTGTTTCTTTTTTAATGTTATAGAACCTTTTGTGATGCAATGTTTGACTCATTTACTACCTTTTTTTTCAACATTTTCTCTTAACTAAATTATTTTCGTATGCAAAAAGTTCATATTGTGTACCGGAAACTCGTTACTGCAACATATTTAACGTTTGTTAAAATAAATACTTAGCTATTTACGAAGAATTAATACCATTTTAGATTAGGGATTAGGGATTATTAAAATACTGAAACGAATCGTAAAGTAAACTGCGTTTACAATCTAACAGACGTCATCCTTATCCTTACATAGTATAGACAATAACGCTTTTTTATGTTTTTCGTTATATATGCTTGAATATTTAAAACTACGCAACGGATTTTGATGCGATTAATAGATAGAGTGATTCATACGGACGGTTTTCATGTATAATACATTCACAATATAGTAGAGTAATACTGATAATTTGGAGATTTTTAATGTGATGTCGTAAATTAACACATTTTTAGCAGTATACCGACTTGCACCCGTGCTAAGCCGGGTCGCTAGTTTATATTAAAAGAATTGAAGCGTAGTATAGTTTAGACGACTTTTTAGTATGTTAGTGGAGTTTTAGTTATACATTTTTTTGTAAAAGTGAACATTAAAGCACTCTGAGTGCGACAGTACGTGTTAATAAAGGTAAGGGCACATAAAACGGTCAAGTTCCTGTTCACAATGAGTTGAGTTTGATCGCTTCACTTTACTGCTAATAGACACTTATTACTTTACGACCCGACTGTACTCGATTACGGGGCAGTCAGGGACAAAATGAGTTAACTTTGGGGACTTCCTACATCTTTTTAATGCATGATCGATTGTGATTTTGACTGACAATGATGGAAGGTAATTTAAATGTCAGCAGCAGTGTCCCACGCGATAAATGTCAGTGTAACTTCAAAACACTTAAAGTGTAAAGAATTGTATTTTTAGTATGTATGCCAATCCTACCAACCACTACCAACCTGGAGTGGACCAGCGTAGTTGATGGCGTAGTCACACCTAACTTAGGTAGGCTCGATCTCCTAGGAGAGGACATATAGTTAGCTGATATTGATGATGTATTGAAATAACTCAAAAACTACGTAGCCTATATAAAAAAATCTTTCTCCATTAGAAACCTACATTATCACTGTTATGACGAAATCGCGAGTAAAGCCTTGTTCGCATTAGGTTACTGTTTTAGTCGAGTTGTAAGTACAGAGTATCCGAACAAAGGATTTACTAATCTACTCTATTAAAATGTTGCTGTTCGGACACGTTTAGTTACTAAATTACATGTTAATCGACTAAAATAATGTCCTAGTGCGTACAAGGCATTACATCTAGTAGATCATAATTCGGTCAATAAGGTAATTTACCGAAATAATACTAAACAAAATATAAACCTTATCTATACAAAATGTATATTAAAAGCCAATTCGCGTCCACTCTATTGCTGGTGACATATCTGATAATCGTCCGACATCAAACATGATATAGCACTTAGAATCCAAAATATAAGTTTAATCAAGTACTAAAATTGTTCTTCATATTTTAGTTTAAACATGAAAATGTTTATTAAATGAATTTAATAAAATGTGTCTGAGAAAATAATTGAAATTCGACTTCAATTTGTATGTAGATTAACAATAGTTAAAAGTACGAGTAGACATCGAGTCTACAATTAGGATATTATTAATATTACTTCTAGATGGTTTTGTATTTAATTTTGTATAACTTGAAAAGTGTTAGTCAACTTTCCCTTCCTATCCTTTTCATATAAGGAAATGATAGGAAGGAGAAGTGGATATGACAGGGGAGGGGACGTATAGGAAGAGGAATTATCCTCTTGCTGTGCGTCTCCTCCTCCGTAGATTGAGTTGCAACGCATCTGCAATTGCAGATGTCTATGGGCAGCAGTCGCGACGCTCAGCGAATCCAGTTGACCGCTTGCTCGTTTGCCACTTTGTAATATAAAAAAATGAGTCAACAATTAGAAAGTATTATTATCACTTTTCAATGGTATTGTATTCAATTTTGTTTACCTTGAAAAGTTTTACTTATGTATGTTTACTCAACCTTCTAAACTAGATTGCTAGATATTGGCGAGTGAATTTATTAATTACTAGCGACCCGCCCCGGCTTCGCACGGGTGCAAATCGGTATAATGTTTGCACTGTAAGCACTAAAAATGTGTTAATTTACGACATCATATTAAAAACCTCTAAATTATCCGTGTTACTCTACTATATTGTGAATGTAACCGCATCAAAATCCGTTGCGTAGTTTTAAAGATTCAAGCATACATAGGGACAAACATAAAAAAGCGTTATTGTTTTATACTATGTAAGGATAAGGAAAAGTCTTGTAGAATATTATAGTATAATTTTGTCATCTTTTATTCATTTTATTATTGAACTACAAATGAATATTTGCACACAAACTTCTTATGAGTTTAAATAATTCGTCAATTTGTTTGTAGCTTTCTCTAACACAAAATGTAATGGAATTTTAAATTTACTTAAACAAAGTTTACTCTAGTTTGTAAAATGTTGCATAATCATTACATTTATTATATAAGTAATATGCAGTTTTACAACCCGTGAAAAATAACATGCGACTTTATAAATTAAAGTTAATTTTACGTATTCCTTGAAATATGCTGAAATGGCCGTGAAATTCTACTGCGGTGATATTCGTATATCTCTATTATTTTTAATAAGAATGAAAGGGATGATAATATTATTTGGTGACGTAGTTTTTTCTTTTCTAAACAATAAACCGCTATTCACAAGAGCGCTTTTTCATCGCGCGCTAAAAAAGTGTTAAGACAGAACAAATGCGGCGCTTTTAAATGTTTATCGCGGAGCATTGGACTTTGAGCGCTGGTAGAACGAAACAAGAGTCATTTTACAGCGATCATGTGAGCGAAGGAGTTAAAAAACTTCAATGCGGACGTCAAAAAAGCATCCGTCTGTATGCAGGCTATGTGTCATTCGGAAATATATTAATTTATCAAGTTAACGTTGTTATTAACTTAATTTAACTAACCTTTGACTTTGAGGATGCTTCACCGTCAGTAAGCAGATAGTTTATTTTGCGACCCTAGTTAACTTCCCCTTGATTAGTCAAAGGGGTCGTTTAAATTTATTAGTCCCGTTCGTGTTGAAGATTACATGTTACTTAGTGAATAGTTTTTGATTAACTAACACTAAAGTTAATGTTAAGTAACAAACTATTTGCGTGAGATCAAGGTATTTTAGTTTCCAATTTAATGTCAAATTTGTATCAAATTTAATAATTGAAATTATGAAAAATATATACGAAGAGTGCAAGATGTTGGCACAGGACAAAGAGGGTTAGGATGGGCTCCGTCAACAAGGTCCAAGAACTTTAAATTAAGGATGTCTATTCTATACTAATATTATAGAGAGTAAAGATTTGTATTTATTAAAATAACTCAAAAACGACTGGGCAGATTTCAATAATTCTTTTACCATTATAAAGCTAGAACATCCCCGAGTAACATAGATTTTTTTTTTAATTCCGCACGACGAAGTCACGAGCAACAACTAGATACAAGTGTATAAAATTAAGTTCCAGTAATTAAAATCATTGTATTCAATGTGACACCGAAAGTTCAAAACTCGAGAACGAAGTAATCCAAAGATCGGGTCCAATTACAGAGACAACGAAAGGCGACACGAAACCTTGGAGTGGACAAACTTTTTAACTACGTGTTAATTTTGAGTATCATTTAGTTACGCAATTACGCAAGTATTTAAATAGATTTTGTAGCAGATTTATAAAGATATATTTTGAAAATAATAATCCAAAAATAGTCAATTTTCTTGTACATATAACAAAAACTTCGGAGTCAACATTTATGCTAGGTGTCGTCAAAAATGCATAAGATATGTATGAGGACCACGTAAAATAGAAGTTTATGATTTCTCTCTACACCTATGAATTACTGGTGTATTTGTTAATATTTTTATAATCAGTTAAATATATCAAGATAATTATCTAGTGAAAATACTAATACCAAATATTTAACTCTAATCTTGATTAAAACTTAAACAAAAACGATTTATCTATTTTTTGGCAGCTTGTCTTTGAATCTGAAAAGTTCTGGGTTAAACGAAAGTTAAAGACGTCTGTGATAACTTATCTTCCAAACTAAAAATTCATCAGAAAATTAAGCTCAAAAATATCTAGGTTTAAAATATAAAGAAAATTAAGGAAACCAACTCTCGCCCGCATCTATATTATAATATACTAATATTATATGGAGAAAAACTTTGTATTTTTGTATATTTATATTTTTGTGTATATTGAAATAACTCAAAAACTACTGAACCGATTTCAAAAATTCTTTCACTGTTAAAAAGCTACATTATCCATGAGTAACATAGGCTATATTTTTAATTCCACGCAGACGAAGTCGCGAACAACAGCTAGTTTATAATAATAGTAAGATAAGATAAAAAAAATAATATGAAGTGAATTCCATTCAAATGATTCTGAAGAAAAGAATAATCTTCGCTTGCATTCTGTCTGTGGCCTTTTACAAAGATTAATATTTCAATGAAGAATGAGACGCCACCTGATCGGTAACGGATACAAAAATATTGTTCTAGAATTTTCTATAGACTTATCGATGACGTCATTACGTAGTATCATTACTTTAGCTCCAATATCGACATAGATATTTATTACTAGTGCAAAACAAATAATATTATGACGTCATATTTCTTTATTTATAAATAATAATCCTTACATAGTATAAAACAATAACGCGTTTTTATGTTTGTCCCTATATATGCTTGAATCTTTAAAACTACGCAACGGATTTTGATGCGTTTTTTTAATAGATAGAGTGATTCATAAGGAAGGTTTTCATGTGTAATACATTCACAATATAGTAGAGTAACACTGATAATTTAGAGGTTTTTAATATGATGTCGTAAATTAACACATTTTTAGAGCCTACATTGCAAACGCTGCAGTATTTAGTATCAGCATTATACCGATTTGCATCCGTGCGAAGCCGGGGCGGGTCGCACGTTTAAGATAAGAGATATCTTCATAAAGTACTTCGTACTCCTCCCTTAAAGGCCGGCAGCACATCTGTGGTTCCTCTGGCGTTGCAGATGTCCATGGGCATCGGACTAATTTATCCGCTGCTCGTTTGCCCCCTTCTAATATAAAAAAAAGATAATCATCTATCCATTCTTCTAATCAATCGAATTTATAATATTTATTAGACGCCTATGCCTTTTTTTCTTAACTAAATTTTTAATTCCGTGCAAGCCAAGACACAAACAACAGCTAATATCTAAATGTAGTTAAAAAAACAGTCAAATAGTATACTTATCTACATTTATTCCTTTTTTCCTAATCTTTAATGTTTTCAACCTAATTTCCAAGCATACGTGCGTAGTATACTCGATTATGTTCAAATTGGATATGTTCCCGTTGAATCTTGCGTTAGTGTTAGACATTAGGAAGAAAGTTTGGAGCAAATTGGTTAATTTTTGTTCTTGTAATGACAACACTCTATAAGAGAGCAACACGTGACTTGAATTAAATATACCTTCATCTTTAATGAGATCTAAAGAAAACTTGATTAACTAACCGCTAATTTAGATTAACTTTAGCTTTTTCGTTAACTTTTTTAATCATATTACCTTGGGCCTTCCTTCTTCTTTTGTTTTTATCCCGAATAGTTACCAATTAGCCCCATTTTTATTATTTTAAAGACTATAATTAATACTAAGATTTCCGTTGTAGGTAACTGTTAAATGGGTTAAATTAAAATTAGAATCTTGCATAAACTTTCATCATCACCATCTCACTATACGTTCCCACCAAAGGGCGCGGAGCCTGCCCTTAGGGGTGACTAGGCCATAGTCAAGCACGCTGGACCAGCGGGTTGCTCGACTTCAGACATATCTTTGAATTTCTTCCCCGATATGTGCAGACATAACGATGTTTGTCTTCACCGTAAGAGCGTCGGATAAATATGAAATTCGAAAATGCAAAAACACATTGGTACATGGCGGAATTCGAACTCGGGACCTGTAGATTACAAGTCAAGAGCTAAACCCCTAAACCACTGACGCTTATAAACTCTAACCTAAAGTTTATTTGTTGTTCATAGTTGTGTGAAATCAAATCACCTTGTACCGCGTATGTGAATATTAATGTGTTTGTCTTTTGTCTAAATAGAGGGAATTATATTTTAACAACAAGTCCTGCGATTAGTTGACGTTTTGCGACATCATACAAACAACTAAATGAATTCATAAAGGTATATTCGGATGATATTTTAATTAAAATTACAAAAAGCTTTTTTCTTACATTCTATAATGCTTAATTTTGAAAATAAATGCTTCTTAAATAACTTTTTTGGCAAAACCAAACCTAGATTCATCGCTCTACTTTAATCGACGGAGGAGACGCACAGAAAGAGAATATTTCCTTTTCGTATGAGTAATTTCCCCGTAAAATCTAAGTTGATTTTGACTTAATTTTACTTCTAAACATTATAAAAAAATCATACTTCTTTAATAGTCTAAGAGCCAAACTCATCCATATTTCAAAGCTTAAAATATACTGCATTTAATAATGATTTAAAAAATAATAAGAATTTTCAGATACGAATAACTCTTGGTCTATAATTTCATCGTTAGTCTAGTATTCCGCTAGTTCGTAAATCAAGAGACGCCATTACCTGACTGATTTACTGCAGCTTCTAGCAATTTATTGCGCTAGATAATTATTAACGTAATGTCGATAGTTTGATAGTTTAATTGCAGGAAATAGACTGAATATTTGATAATTTAGTATGACATATTAACAGAGTTTTAGCTATGATCTGGTTGTCTATGAATGTCTCGAGAATCACTCCATGTTGACAGTCGTGTCAGATGTCAAGCCCGGCAGGATGCAGTGCTCGTGTTGGGAACGATTATAGACGTGGTGTACTAATGGTTAAGCCATAATATACCACTAGGACTGGAACGTTACAATCACATTAAGGTTGAGTTCCATCAACTTACTATAATTATAACCGACGCCTCGACAGCGGTTAAAGTTATGGTTACGCACATTTTCGTTGCGTCATTTTGTCGATGGTTAAAATTACGTCATTTTCATATCTTCGTCGATTAAGATTTAAAATGACATTAAATATCAATGAAAACACACCTTAACTGTAATATAAGCGACAGTTTACGAACCTTTGACGCGTGCCTTGTACGGGAAAACTTTTTTCAATTTTACACAGCCGCAAATTCCAACAACCCACCGCTTATCAACGTTACAGTCCATAATACTTGTATTTTAATCCCTATTGCGATGCACTAAGGTATATTTTATCATGTAACCCTCATCGACATTTTCCCCGTATGAATGGCAAGTAAAAAGAATGACAGCCTAGTTTAAAATTCAATCACGAAGTTTTGAAAACGGTTACGCGGTGTACGACTCGCTTCAAAAATAGGATGAAAAGCCTTTGTTCCCACGTATCGAGATTATTAGTTTTTATTACAAAATATATAGTGTTATAGTTTCATTATTACTTTTATAGTTAAATCAAAATCGTTCGCTGACGTCAAGAAAAACGTTAGAGTTTTTTTTCTTGTTTTATGTATTGAAATAACTCGAAAACTACTGAATCGATTTCAAAAATTCTTTCACCAATAGAAAGCTACATTATCCCCGAGTGACATAAAATATATTTTTTAATTCCACGTGGACGATGTCACGAACAACAGCTTGTATTATAAATATATTAAGAAGTTCATTAACAGAAAAAGTTGTCGACAAAAATTCTTCTTATACGTAAGAGGATTAATTTCTTTCAATGAACTGAGGTCTTAATAAGGTTATTAATATCCTTATTGATACAAAATGGTGTCATTTGACCTTTCGTAATCTTTTAATGAAAAAAAACCTGGTGCTGCAGACAAAAATATAACCAGTAGGATCATCTTTTGAATAACTTTATTGATTATAGTATTAAAGATAATAAGCAAGGCCCTATTATATACAATCTATACTAATCTCTGATTTAACACCACTTATACGAGCGCTTTTTCAACGCGCGCTAAAAAGCATTTGTTGGACGCAACGTTGGATTCTGGCTGAACGAAACAAGAGTCATTTTACAGCGATCGTAATGAGATAGGTCGTTGGAAAAGCACCAAGTCCGACGTTTAAAAAAGTGTCAGTGTGAATTCAGGCTTAAGGAACCTTTATTAGTGACAGTTAAGGATTAAGCTACTCTAGGTGTGATTTAAAATAATTAGCTAACTTGCACCTGGAACGATTCCGGACGGTAAATTTATTTAGCGTATATTTATTTAATTATTGTTGTATTTAAAAAGTTAATTAGATTAAGAGATTGCTTAGGATTTAGTTTAGTTTCCTCGCCAAGTGACCAGTACGTAAAAGTTGTTGTTTAAAAGTTTACGAAGTGCAAACGTAGCTCCCACAGTCAAGATTTCAGCTTCGTTAAGTTGTCATCGACTTTAATAGCTGCGTTTACTGCTAATAGGCTTTTGAGGTTTACGATCTCTCCCACATACTTCCGATTTAGCCTTGCTTATTTCCTTTAAATTATTGCAGATATATTTCGAAATTCTTAACAGCTTCATTAACACGTTCGCTGCAAAACAGGCACT
This sequence comes from Papilio dardanus tibullus, assembly GCA_013186455.1. Lineage (NCBI taxonomy): Eukaryota > Metazoa > Arthropoda > Insecta > Lepidoptera > Papilionidae > Papilio > Papilio dardanus. Next base: position 356,868 of record QDHC01000110.1, on the reverse strand, counting down.
AAAACACTTGGTACGTCTCGTTTTTGTGTAGCTAAGAAAAGAATAAAGTAGTAGTACAGGGAGGCTACCCAAAGTATTGTACTTTTTGATTGACGATATCGCTGATAGAATCGACAAAAATGTATGAAACTGACAAAAACAGTGGATAAGTCATGTGCTTGTCACGTGTGAAACATCGAACGTTATTGTCAGTTTCGTATACTTTTGTCGAAACTTTGAGTAACACCCCTGGATCGATAACACCTTGTACCGCAGGAATGGGAAGAGTATAAAAAACGTTTCCGCAGTGAACGTGTTAAACTTAAATATATTTAAAACAAGACTGACCCAAGAACCACCATTTCTATGTTATAATTTTCAAACAACAAATAAAATCAACAATTTAATTACTTTACAAATCAGTACGTAAGATCACATTAGGAAGCTTAGCTCCATTTATAAAAATTAATTAAAACTAAAATTAAACATCATATTTACAATTTAAGATTGCTGCATTCAGATGTTATAAAATTCTTATTAATAAATTAACGAACAAATAAATAACACAGGAAATTAATCATTATTTATTCAACATCTACAAAAGAACTCGGTTTTACCTTTCTTGCGTAGTAGCTTTTAATTAATTTTGTTAATACAAGAACACAGTCCCTTTTACTAAAATTAATTAGTGTGTAATATTAACTTATACACCTAACTAGCATATTAAAACGTAAGGAAGAATTCCGCTTTTATTTCTTAACTAGCGGTCTCCCGCGACTTCGTTAGCGTGAGATCTTTACAAAATAAAATTGAAAAAGTAACAGAAACCCCTATGCAAAATTTCAAGTTTCTAAAACTCCATACAAACTTTGGACTCTCATTTCAGACCCTAAGGGTTCGAATTTTGTAAAATCCTTTCATAGTGCAACCCTACGTAGTAATAGTAAACTCTATACAAAATTTCAAGTCTCCAGACCGAGTAGTTTTGGCTGTGCGTTGATTTTAAAATTTCCGTCTCTCTTTTGTGCTCATATATATAGAAATTTTGTAAGATAAACATTAAAAAGTGCACAATATAAGCTTTTCATTTAATACTAACACAAGTTCCGCGAATAACTCGTGTCTATGAGATTAAATTTAAAACTAACCCTTTACATTCCAACTCACTTTTATACCGTATACAAAGACCTCCCCTACAGCTGAAAGAAAACTTTACGAGAGGTCTTTTTAAAATGGTCGTTAACGCGCGAGTCAGCAAAGTTAGCACAATAAACTGATAGTTAATATACAAACTATTTTCCAATAAATAAAGTATTGGAAATTTTCCATAGCATTGAAAGAAGCAGTGTCACTAACAGTGTTTACAGTTGTTTTAATGGAATTTGTGTGAGAAATATTGCACTTTTTATTCAATTTAACACGGATGAACACCATATTTATTACAAAGTGCCTTATTTACTGCACACAAACTATTATATCTCCTAAAGTAATTTAAATCCTTCTTTGACTGCAGAAGCACTACTATTAACACTTGAAACACGATACTTTGAACCTTTTCAAAGAATAAGTCCTAATTTATTTCCCCTCTTTGTTACAGAATGATGTTGAACTTCATTATTCTCGTCTTATGCTTGGGAGCTGTGTTCTGCACTCCAGAGAGCGTTCGTAATGATGATGTCCATGGGACGCAAGACTCGCCAGACATGGCCGACCATGCGGAACACTCCGCCCCGCTAGAGAAGAGGTCCCCGCGGTATGACTTCGGCTTGGGGAAGCGGGCGTACAGCTACGTGTCGGAATACAAGAGGCTGCCTGTTTACAACTTCGGATTGGGGAAAAGGTATACATATAAAAAAAACTAGGTATGCAGGAAATCTTCAGGTGTAATCTAGATTGTGGAACTCATATCTATCGTGAAGGGAATCAAGATATACGACTGGACAATAAGACATTTTCTCTTTTCTTTAGCTGCGATACTGAATCCATTCAATATTCCAAAATAATTTGTTCCTTAGATCACGACTCTACTCGTTCGGTCTCGGCAAGCGCTCCGTGGACGAGGACCAGAGCAGCGAGGACTTTGCGACAGACATGGACCAGGCTCAAGCTCCGGAGATCTTCGAACAGTACGAGGACCCTGCAGGTAAACATTATACTGTGTGGTACCCATAAATAAAATGTCTTCTAAATTACATTTTCCTCGTAAACTGCCCCAAGATATTAAATAACTAAGGTAACAATTATTTTTACAGTTTACGAAATCAAGCGCGCCAGACCTTACAGCTTTGGACTCGGCAAACGACTCGCTGAAGATGAGGAAAACGAAGAGAAGCGCGCCCGCATGTACGACTTTGGTCTCGGCAAAAGACCACAGCTCTACAGTTTCGGTCTGGGAAAGCGAGCCAGAAGCTACAACTTCGGTCTTGGCAAACGACTAAGCAAGTTCAACTTCGGTCTTGGGAAGCGAGAGCGTGACATGCACCGGTTCAGCTTCGGTCTCGGGAAACGATCTGACGTCACTGATGATAACGACAACTATGCCGATGTTTAAATTACACATCGTTTTACTTTCAGATGAAGTTCACGTGAAACAGTATTAAGAAAATTGATCAGTTACCAGTTACGATGAAATATTTCGGAAATACCAATTTAATTGAGAAGTTTTCATTTATCTTTGTATACTACTTCTTAAAGAATATTATCAAAGAGTTTATTTACTTACTATTTCACTGTTTAAAGATTTTGCTGTGAATTAACCAGCCAAGTTTCACAATAAAATCTTTTACAAAGGTATCCTACAAAAATTAATCGTTAAAAAGTTACTGTTCTGATGAATTTCACGTGAGCTTTCATCTTTATTGATAGAATTAATTGTATTTAAGCTATCAATTGACTGGATTCCATAGAGTATGCCAAATGTTATACCTTGCAAATGTTAATGAGGTTAAATATTTATTACCTATTCAATTATCAAGTTCTTAATGTTATGTCTCGGTGTTTCTGCTCTTTGTAATTTGGCATTGGACATCGTTTTGTATATTGTTGATGTAATGTAGATTTTTGTATAGTTAATATTGTTAGTTGTTTCATCTTGATAAATCTGTATCACGGAGCTATGATCTCTAGTCATTTACTGTTTTACTTTGATGGTTCAGCGACCAGTTTATCTTGATCTCCGACGGATGTGTTTACTATTGTTAAACAAATTCTATGTCAGAAAGCATAATAATAACTTAATTTTTAAATGTTTAGTTCTGTATTAATGTTATTAATAATTTCTAGTCAATATTGATCTCATAATAGCTCTGTGTTTAATTTTTAATATTCTGTAAGTTTCTTAAAATTAAGATAATGTTGTTTATAATCATTATTATACAAAATGCAAGTAAAGTATACAAATCATAGAATGTGGCATCATTATTTGTATTTATTTCAACGATTCCTACCTTAATATACTCCTTTAGATAACAACTCCTTATTACTAGAGTAGGCAGTCTATTCTAGTCGTGTCTAGGGTGTCGTTAGGAAGCAGTCCTTTGGTATTCTTGTAGTAGTAAACTTACACTTTTGTAAAGGAGTCTTTACATTCGAATCTATTTGAGTAATTTTAGTAATCAACTGTTAAGTGATCTCAAATAAACTATTACTTTAAAAGCCTAACATTCTACAATGAAAGGTATTTGCTAATCACTTACACATCTTTGGGTAATGTGGGTAGGACCCTATTCACCTGGTTGTCACGAAGGCTTAGTAAGGGTTAAACTTTACACCGTCTAATGTAAGAAGGGCCTATATCATAATTAATAAAACTGAATGCCGAATAAACTTAAGAGGATTAGATTCATTTTCAAAAAATAAAACACTGCAGATAAGTATTTGCAATCGTTATTATTTTATACCATGTTATAGTTAAAGCACTGAAGTTACACATACTTAAATATAATAAAGCAAATCGTTTAAGATGTCTTCCAATGAGAGCATTTTGCTCCCATTGCGCCTAACCATATTCAAAGTTACAAAAACAATACGATTCTTTTTTCTTACTGTTAAATAACTACAGCAGAATATATTCACAAATAAAATTATAAGTAACTTGTAGGACGTAGAAACTTTAAATCTGATTTTTTATGTCATGCAATAAGACAGAAATATTGAGATCACTTTTATTACTTAAGAAATCTATAAAATGACACAACAATCTACACTTAAGTACTAAAAGGATTCGATCTGGTTATAATTCCTATTATAGTACAGAAAAAATACAGACAGTTCTAGAATCTGAGTAACTTCGCGTCGCTAAAATATTCCGTCTAATAATCATTATCAGTATAGGTTATGGACAAATAGGAGGTGGGAGGAACCAACCGTCACTGGTCCAGCGAAGTTGATTATGACCTAGTCTCCCCTTAAGCCTTGTACGCACTAGGATAGTATTTTAGTCTAGTAGCAAGTAGCAAGTATCCGAACAAAGATTTACTAATCTATTCCACTAAAATGTTGCTGTTCAGACATGGTTAGTTACTAAATTACTACCCTAGTGCGTAGATTTAGGCTTAAACGAGTCCGAACAGTAGTAAATCCTTTGTTCGGATAAATGCTACTTGCTACTCGACTAAAATACTATCCTGGTGCGAACAAGGCTTTACGGTTGGCTCCGAGCGCCTCAGTGGCTCTTGTTCTAGTGACAGGTGATAGGGTAAAGGTGATATAACTAAATATATACAGAAAAAGTATTTATTATCTGTGTTATGAATCCTAAAATAAGTTTACAACTCCCTCCTCAAGATGACAACGTAAACAAAAATTTATTGCCCGATACGCATAAAACTTCGAACGTGTCATTTTATTCTTTATTTATTTGCTACGACAAATATTTTATATTCCTTTTTAGTGGAATGTATATTTATTGACATGGAAAAAAGATAACAATAACTCATATTATGTCCTTACCCAAAGTACATGAACTACAAAGCGATTCGATAGCGAACATTAAAAATGTATGGAAATGACAATGACGTTCATCGAACGTGACAAGCATAAGACTTATCGAATGTCAATGTCAGTTTCAGACATTTTTGTCGATTCCATCAGTGATATCGCAAATCGAAAGATCTTTAGGTAGCCCCCAGGTTTTTAGTATTTCTTATGAGTTTTCCGTTCTATAAATTACAATCGTGGAACAAACATCTATTAAGGTAAATAGGCCTTACTCATTTAAATATGTAACAGCGTCTTAAATAACCAAGCTTTAACGCCAAATTCCAATTCAAATGACATCCGAAACGAGCTGTTCAGACTAGCCTACTCCTCTAAAATGTTGCTGTTCGCACACGTTTTACTTGGTAAGTACTCTACTATAATACAATTGGTGCGAACAACTGCTACAAATCGACTCTACTAAAAATTGTTGCTGTTCTGACACGTATTTCACTAAAATATTGTCCTAGTTCGAAGAAAGCTTTAGATTGTAAATTTGCAAAAAATAATAAGCCATTTATACCGAAATTTTGTCGTATTTTATGTAAATTTACATGTCCATATAAGCTGAGAACTATGCTTGAACTTAAGACGGTACTTAAACCCTTGTTTCAATACCCTTTAGCCCAACAAAGTTTACCTAAGTACAACTTAATCTCTATTTCTAAGACAGGTTCAACAAATTGTTTATGCCTGTATTAATTTGAAGACAATATGTATAATACTCTGTTCCTTTTTCAAATACAAAAAAATAACAATAGTTTGGGTTTATTTATACTAATATTATAATAGAGATACATTTTGTATTTTTGTATGTATTTTAATAACTCGAGAACTACTGGGCCGATTTCAAAAATTCTTTCACTATTAGAAAGCTACATTATCCTTGAGTAACACAGGCTATATATTTAATACCACGCGTACAAAGTCGCGCACAATAGCTAGTTTTCGTATAAAATCAATTAATAACAATATATAAATTACTAACTGTTGCAATTGGCACCGTCAGAGCGACGTTAAAAGAAAAAACTCAGTAAGTAGCCTATGTGTTTTTCCAGACTAAATTCTTCATCAATACATCATCGAAGTCCGTTCAACGTTTCAGGAGATGCCTTCAAACGAGCGTCGGCAGCTCAGGGGTTAAGCTATTGACTTGTAAACTTCAGGTCCCGAGTTCGAATCCCGCCATGTACCAATGTGTTTTACGATTTTTTTTTCATATGTACATATTTACCCGACGGTCTTAGGTGAAGGAAAACATCATGATGCAACCATACGCAAAATACGCGCTAGTCGTGGAGTTGCGGAAAATGGAGCCCATCATGGGTCCAACCTTACCTTTACCTTCAAACAAACATCGCATTTATAACATTAGTAAGATGTACTAGTATATACGTTTATCGTTAAGTTCCAAGCATTTATTCTATTTTACATACGTGTGGTATTAATAGTGTTAAAATTCGTCATCAAGTCCAGTTGGTCGATCACACGGCACCGCTTGATTTGACTAATCGAGTTGTCGAAGCCGCGTGACGCGCGCTCCGATGATTTTATCACGCCTATTATTTTAGGGAACGTTGATTGAAATGATGGCTAAACTTAATGGGATATATGTTCACGATAACCAGGGAAAATACGCAGTTCGTTTAGTATTTAAATTAGAATTATACGCTTATGTGAAAATAGTCTCACTATCTACTAATATCTATATCTACGTGTATACTAATATTATAAAGAGAGAAACTTTGTATTTATGTATGTATTGAAATAACTCAAGAACTATTGGACCGATTTCAAAAATTCTTTCACCATTAGAAAGCTACATTATCCCCGAGTAACATATTTAATTCTACGCGACAAACTCGGGCTCAACACCTAGTAATATTATAATTATGAAAGTTACGATCGATCTTTGTTTGAAATTATCACCGAAACGACTTATCGGGTTTTGAAGAAATTTTTCACAGATGTAGATCATAGTCTGGAAGACCACATAGGCTACTATTTTTTTCATTTCACTACAGACAGAGTCGCGAGCGACAGCTAGCACTTAATTTTTTTTTTGTTACCAATGAGTGAAAAATAACTTGTTACCTAGCCGATGTTTGATAACTTATACAGTTAGCAAGTATTCACAAGGGTCAGTTAATTTAAATATAAATTATTTAATTGTACAAAAATGAAGACATAATAGTACCCGTCTTCAGTATCGTGCTGGACGCGAGGGACTCGCCGCTGTAATTTACTTAATGACCAACAAAGTGCTCGTTAGAGGTTATTTAATTGGATTAAATAGTTCAGACATGCATACGATTGTCGGGACATATAATAAAGTGTATAAAATAAAGTCTCGTTAGACGTCGTTTTTTTAGTCCACTTTCTCTTCCTATCATTTCCTTATAAGGAAATGGGAAGGGGAAGTGGATTGGCGGGGTAGGGGACGCATAGGAAGACGCACACACCCTCTTGCTGTGCGTCTCCTCCTCCGTAGATTAAGGGAAGGCAACGCATCAGCAATTGCAGATGTTTATGGGCAGAGGTCACTTCGGATTTTTAAGGGAATCCTGGTGGCTACTTGCTCGTTTGCCTCTTTGTATTACATAAAAAAGACAAATGATAGATGGATTGTATGAAAGAAAAAATAGTAAGTAGAAGAGTTATTATACCGCGCCTAAAAAAATAATAGGATGGTGATGATGGTTGCTACAAGTAAAAATGTATCTGTATTTAATCTTTAACTTAAATTATGTTAAATAGAAACCTAAACCTACAAAAAACATGTTACATAATATTGTAATTGTATATTTAACTAGCCGTGTTTCGCAACTTTATCCACGTGGAATATAGCCTATGTTATTCGGGGATAATATAGCTTTCTAATGGTGTAAGAATTTATGAAATCGGCCAAGTAGTTCTTGAGTTATTTCAATACATACAAAAATATAAAGTTTTCCTCTTTATAATATTGCTATAGTTCTCTCTTTGTTCATGTATAAAATATATGTTAATAAGTCTTATAGTAAAAAGAATAAATATATATCCTTGTTGCTGCTGTAAAAATTATTGATGTGAGCATGCAGCGTGGCAGAGAACAATTCGTCCGCTGGGCAGGTGCGGGTGTCGCTTTAATCTTTTAAAAGGTTATTCTGAGTGCATACAAAGTTTTGATATAAAACGTTATACCGAAAATCAGCGTTATTACTGTTGTACTTTCTACGTTTGGTACTGGTACATTCATAATTATTACAAAATACAGAACATCCTTGTTCCTGGTACTTCTTATGATACATGATTTGGTCGATTGAGACTAATAGTCTACCTTATTTAGTTCCGTGTGTCCTCCAATATCATATAATCGACGACTTATTGGTCCTTGTTTATCGCAGTACTTTATACTTTTTTTCGAATATGGAGCTTGAGTTTTATAGTATTGAAATAAATATAAGAATTCACAACAACTAAACAAATATATATTTAGTTGTAAGTTTACGATAGTTTTTTCACACTGCTTTAAAGACCTGAAGTTCAATATACCTAATACGTCCGCTCGGAATTAAAACGTAGCCTACTCGGGGATAATGTAGCTTTCTAATGGTGAATGAATTAAGAAATAATTAAGTACATTTCGAGAATCGATTCCATACCGAACGTCAAAAATGTATGAAACTGACAATGATGTTCGATATCTCACGACTTATCGAATGTCAATCTCAGTTTCATACATCTTTGACGTTCGCTATAAAATCGCTTCGTAGCTAATGTACTTTGGGTAGTCCCGCAGTAGTTTTTAAGTTATTTCGAAACATAAAAATAAGTACAAACTGTTCATCTTTATTAGTATAAACTACTGAGGTTGGTTCTTTATACTATTTTCTCTTTATAATATCTATAAGTAAGTAGTAACAGCAAAGAATTCATGCAAATATAACAAATGACACACTCTACTTTTAGCAAACTGCTGCCATCTAGCGGAGACAGATCTCCTTTTATATTAATGCATTCCAACTAGAATATAATGGCCACTTTATGTATTCAGGTGATATAAATTGTTGACAAGATATACCGCGGGCTTCCATTGACGACAAACTTGTACAACATAATGTTGTTACTTTTCTTTTCTAAGAAAATGAAAGGGAGGGATATATTTTTGCTGATTCCGTGTTATAATTAAGGTTACTGACCAATTTGAGGAATTACTCAAGAAGGCCGATATTAAGAGCACGCGTAACTGACGTGTATGCGTAGATGTATGAATGTACTCGTAGATGAGAGAGAGGTGTCAGGATCGAGCCAAATGGAATTCCGTTGTCTCTACCTACCCTTTGAGTTACGAGCGTGAGTTATGTTGTTATTTAATTTAAAAGTTTAATGTAAATAAAATTATGAAACTAAAATATTTTCATTTAAGTTGGTAGCAGTAAAATGTAAAGTTTCATAAAATTAAAACATTTAAAGTTTAAGTTTAATTTATGAGGCAACTTGCACTCAGTCAGTTTACTATCGAAGTTAACTAAAAGAGAAAAGTTTAAGCTAAATAAGTTTTAGAGAGTATCTATTCTCTAGGGAGCAGAACTTTAATAACAAAGGTCCAAAGTACATTCGCTGCGAAGCGATTCTATAGCGAACGTCAAAAATGGAACTGATAATGACGTTCGATATCTCATACGTGACAAGCATATGACTTATCGAATGTCAATGTCAGGTATCGAATGTCAACGTTGGGTAGCCCCCAAGATTCCATTAATTTGCATTAAACATACAATGAAAATTGACACTGAATAATATTTTACAACAAGTTGCTCAACATAAAATACGTTGAGTCCCACACCTACCTATCCAGCACCACCTAAGTCTTGTCCGAATTCCTCTGGTCTACTTAAGCACATATAATATTCTGTCCCTTATATTCATAGAATAAAAGTCCCAGATAAGACATGACATATGTCATACTGAAAGCGACTGAGACACATTTATACGAAATATACTTAACGTGACAAAGACAGTGACATACATCTTTGGTCCCTTTCTCCGTATGCGATTTTGTTTGTTTGGGTCCAGAAATATGACCCAAGCAAATGTGACGTGTCATATAGTATCGTGGCGCTCTAAGTATATTATCTGTGAACTAATTCTTCATACGTCGCAGGCAAAATCTTAAGACATTATTGGTTTTAAACCGTAAAATGATGCACACGCAACTTATCTGTGACGTAGTGTAGGGCATTTTTTGTCCCTCAACCGCATACGGTATAGCCACTTATTTACCTTTCTCTTTTTTTCGCTTAAGGTCAACACACACACGGAGAGATTTATTCTATCGGTGTTTGCAAAACTAAAGATTATACGTCTTTAATTTCAAGGGTCGCACTCAAACTATTTAATGGGATTCCTTATTACACACAATGATTCATTAATTAACGTTGCAATTAATTGTTTTAATTCTAGAAATATCTATAGAAGCAGAGGGAAAAAGTATTACTATATTTGTATATAGATAACAATAACCATTAGCTGCAACAACAAGATGTGCCAGGCGACGCTCCCTCAGGAGCCCTCAAAGGAAGATGAATGTATTGCACCATTATGGTGACATCGTCTTACATTGTTTATCCTACATGAAAGTTGTTCTGCTTTTTTATATCGGAATTTCCATGACTTTGAACCTTGTGTACGAACGGGCTTAAATAAAATGTCATGTTATAAATTACTAGCTTTTGCTCGCGAATTCAGTCGCGTGGAATTAAATAATATAGCCTATGTTACTTGGAGCTTATGTAGCTTTCAGACGGTGAAAGAATTTTTGAAATCGGCCCAATAGTTTTTGAGTCATTTCAATACATACAAACGTATAAAAACACAAATTTTCTCTTTTTATAATATTAGTATAGAGTAGCTGTTGTTTGGGATTTCATCTGCGCGGAATTAAAATATATAGTCTGTGTTACTCGAGGATAATGTAGCTTTCTAACGGTGAAAGCATTTTTGAAATCGGTCCAGTAGTTTTTTTAGTATTGTAGATTTAGTTGGAAATTTTAAGAAGTATTTAATTAAACTTTAGTCCTTAGAGACCTACACAATGCAATGACACGTGTCACCGACATGAAATATATAACGTAACCCGCTAAGGTACTAAAATTATAGATTTTAGTATCCTTGTGAACGAAATTACTCAAACATCGTTTTCACCAATTAATATTTAAATTAATTAAATTAAACAGTCGAAAAAAGACAATTTGGTCGTTGAAAACGTACTTTATTGTTGTAATAAAAATTACGGGCATGTTAATCAGGAGGACTTCGGCTTTTAAAACTAAGTAACGACTCACCAGGCGGCCATTGAAGATGTAAAAAAAAGTTATTCAAATAATTCTATTCGTTGCTCAATTTGGTAGACGTGATGAGAATGATATAAATTGGTGTTTAATAAATTTTTAAGGCGATAAAATTATTCTTCGAAATACTGTCCGTTCTTCGAATACGAATGACATTATCGAACAAACACCTATCAGGAAAAGCTTTCGTTACCGGTAAAGTAGGAGATTCCGGATCGCCGAGAGCACTCAACATCAAGGGTTTGTTAAGATTCTTCGGAGAGTTGGACTAACTAGAATGATTCCTAGCTCTGCTCACACGTAAAATACGCGCTGCTCGTTATAGTAATATAGTAGGAGATTTGTTCTACGCCCAGTAGGGGCATTGTACGGGCATTTGGAAAAGTATTCGTATCGCACAATTTCGTGATAAGCCCTATGTTTTTTAAACATTTGAAGGTCACATTTTTCTAATGCTTGCTCATTATTTTATAACAATTGCCTATGTGTATTTATTTCTTAGTAAGCTATTTATTACATTAATGTACAAGGGGGATATAGCTCAGTGGTAGAGCATTCGACTGCAGATCGAGAGGTCCCCGGTTCAAACCCGGGTGTCCCCTAAAACTTTTTGTTATTTTATACCATTGTTAAGATTCAGTGTCGATTTTCACTACGAATACTTCCCGTATATGTTTTAGTTTTCTAAAACCCTAAAGTTTAAGAACCCTAAAGTCTTGTTCGCACCAGAATAGTATTTAGAACAGGACAAAGGATTTACTAATTTAATCTAAAAAAATATTGTTGTTCGGATACGTTTAGTTAGGAAATTACGTGCTACTCGACTAAAATACTATCCTGAAGCGTTCAAGGCTTTAGGTTCCCTATTTACTTGCACTTATCACAAGTTGTAGATTTTATTCCTTTTCTAAGATTTCACAATCAAGTACAGCATGTTGTGTTTACGAAGTTTTCAAACTGTGAAATGAAAATGCGTTTGTTTCTCGTGCATTGCGAAGATTGTGAAAAGAAAAACGTAGAGTCACTTAATATAAGAGTATTTGATAGAATAATATCTACACCTATGTGTAGAATTATACTAAACCAAATCTAGGAAAAAACTGCTTTGCTTATATCCGTAATCTATACTAATATTATAACTTTGTATTTTTGTATGTATTGAAATAACTTAAGAATTACTGGGGCGATTTCAAAAATTCTTTTACCATTAAAAAGCTACATTATCACCGAGTAACGTAGGCTATATTATTTAATTCCACGCGGACGAAGTCGCAACCAACAGCTAGTCTATAGTAATATTATAAAGAGGAAAACTTTGTATTTTTGTATGTATTGAAATAACTCAAGAACTACTGGGGCGATATCAAAAATTCTTTCAACATTAGAAAGCTACTTTATCCCGGATTAATATAGGCTACATGTCTTAATTCCACGCGGACAAAGTCACACGCAACAGGTAGCTATTTGAAAACTTAATCGAATTAATTCTTCATATACTCATTAACTTACAATGTTTCTACTTAGATTAGGGCCGTTAAATTAACAGTATACATCAGTTGTGTAGATTGCTAAACATTTATCTTCCGGTCTCAAGAGTATTGTACGACTTGAAAACATGTATAAGCGTATGTTTCGCAACAAGTTATAGCATTGTAAAGTATTTGATACCAATTTAAGCTCGGTTAAAAAATCTACTTTCTTTTGTTAAAATCCTATGGTTCCTATCACATTGTCACTTAGTGATCACTAAGGAAGCTCCCTTTTGTAGACGGAAGCTTGTGCAAAATTCTATTACATTAAGTTTTAATTCACTAGCTGCTGCCCGCCACTATGTTCGCGTATAAAGAAATAATTGCCTATATGTTCTTCAGACTATGTTCTACATTTGTATAAAATTTCATCGAGATCCGTGCAGCCGTTAAGATACCTTCTTAAAATCCATCCATCCATCCAATTTTCGCATTTATATGACAGATTTAACGTGATGGTGAAAAACAATTTAGGTATAAGTTAGATTTAAGGAGACCCTTAAGCAAAAAGACACCTATCTAAAACTACTTTAGGGGTTCGTTGGTGAGAACGGGTATGATAGAGACTTATTAGTCTGTTGATACTTCAAGCGGTTATTGTCTAAAAATACCTAATATATCTTCTCAAGAGGCAGTAAAACAGCATGTCATGCTCAATAATACTGGCCATCTTAACAGCGGGAACAAACAAAATTAAATATCTTTCATCGTTATTACTAAGTATACTTACCGCGCTAGTAATATTGCATGGATAGAACATTTAATTATTTTGACAATAAAATTAATTAACGTCCAACACAAATGTATGCAAAAGGCACAAGAAATATCCACTCAATTTGAATATGGTCTCATTAACTTCGGACAAATGTGACATGTAATTTGCATCATGAAAATGCTTTTGCTTTTGACTTCAAAAGGATAAACACGCTATTCTTAAATTACCGTTAAATGTGAACTTTATTAAAAAAAACATATTCATTGAAAACATTTTTATTTACTAATAATAATTACTATAATCAACTTAGTAGCCATGATATTTGTAAAATTAAATTAGAAATCAAGTTGGCGCACTTTATGCGTGTGTACAAAATAATTAGTATACACTAACGCAAACAAACACAAGCAATACAAACCAAATTGAGTTGAACTATCTATAACTATCTCTTTTCCTCTCAAGATCGTCCATAAGTATCTCTTGCTCACGTCATTATATTTATATTTTGGTCTCCTAGTAGTCGAGAGCGCAGAACAGCGCGACTCCCCGTTTAATCCAATGCGCCTGCGGCTTATGTGTCGCTAACTCTATGGTCATCACGTAGTTGGTGGAGTGACCAGTGGTAGACAGTGTGCCGGCTCGCAGTAGCGTCTTGTATGTCGGGCACTCGTACAGCCCCTGCTGCAGCCTGTGACCCTGCTCCGGTTTCATGTAGATTATTGCCATCTCTATAGACATTGGAACAAGGATTTGAAAGGACGCCTGATAAGATGAGGGAACGATGTGGGTTTGATCATTTACAATGTTATAAATTACATTACCAGTATACAATTCCTTAGCTCTGCTCTCCTCCAGTGACATGTCGCCCATGTTCCACCGCGCACCCTCCAGGTACAAGCCGCGCACGCAGCACCCGTCTTCCGGCTTCTTTGCTGGCGGTCCAGCAAGAGGCTGCAAAACGAATTACAACAAAATTTTAATTTCACCTTAGTAGACCATTCATATGATAACAAAACATCAGATTTTTGTTATATTTTTGCTTACATTTGAAACAAAATCTTCAGTGATCTCCACCTTTTGTATTTATTTTAACGCCCCATCAGAGACCCTAGTAATTTACAATAAGTTCCCCAGAATTAAAAAAAAATAAAATTAATAGTTCCTTTCAACGGTTTCTATTTAATAGTTAGACTTTTAAACTAACCTCAAAAGCGTATGCTATAGTGTCAATAGCGATGACATGCTTCCTGGCATAGTTCTGCAAGGCGCCGGTGAGGAACGCTTGCGGGAAGTAGAATCCCGAGATCCAGAACACCTTGGGGATGCCGCCCTCCGCCCACTGTTGCATGAACTGCACGCGTAGGCACAGGTCCTTTACCCAGGCACCTACACGATAATGTCAAATTATAAAATCTTGTCATAAATGTGTCATTATCATTTGAATACATCTACGTTACAAAATTCAGACATATTCCACTGGTCTTCACAAACGATTATTCTAGATTTTTTCTTTTTTAATTCAGGCTGAAACGCGTTTTTAAGTAAAAAACCTAAAACCAATACCCAAAGGTTTAAGCGAGGGGTACGCTTTGGAACTCCACATGGTAGGCACGACTTGCCGCGTTAGACTGCCGGCCATGCTCTCTAGTGCTTCTGACATCACCACGAGACCCTTTAAGGCTTTCAGCAGGTCTCTATAGAGATATTGATTCATTTAGTATCGTAGACCGGCGCAATAAATTATGGTAATTTCAAAAAATATCAGTCTAAGCTTACTTCAAGGAATTGTTGATGACAACCAACAATTTATTATATCGAATTGCCTCTTGTATCAGCACTGTATTCAAGGATTCCTTATACGACACAGGATAGCTAGAAAAATAAAGAAAAGATATTCCCCAACTCTTCTGCCATTTTATTATTTTGCTTAAAAGAACGTGACACATTGCTTACTTTGATGCAATATATTGTTGATCAAGCAAATGCGGTACTACTTCTAAAATATCTTTGGCAGCTCGCTCAGTCATCTCCTCAGCAGACATGCCTTCTCCACTACTAACTTCCTTTGGTTGCAGATCGCGTAAAGTATCTGACGAAAATACGTGCAGAAACAATGATGGGAATACAAATGGAATTTATGTAATTCAAGACTTGCCTGACTACTCCACACAGAATAACCAAAATACTACAGAATAACCAAATTGTCAAATATCTTGGACGTGTTCGTGCACTAACTGATATTCTGGTTGGTTTCTGAGACGGCATAGCTGATGTTAGCGTTGCTGTGCAGACCGAAGAGCACAGGATCGTCATTCAGGGGCAGCGTGCGGATGTACTTCGTGTAATCCTCGATGTTCGCCGCTGGCGGTAGCTAAATGTCATCACAGCAAGTATTACAATGAATCTTTAAATAAATTCAAATACTACAGGATCTGTCACAGAGACGTTTGCCAACGTTAAAAATATTCATGCAGAATTGCGTCTACGGTAAATTAAAAAGACTGTTTATAAAGAACCTGTTTGTAAGCGCCGCTCTCGTCAAAGTAGAATCGTTCGCTGAGTACAGAAATGTTGTAGTAGTCCGCCAGTAGATAGAGCAAGCAGCGCCGGTCCCAGTCGTCAGTCACGCGGCCGCCGTAGTTGATGTGCCCCGCAGTGTACGTTAACATCTAGATCAAGTCAGTATAATCAGAGTACTGAACTTACTGAATTTTCAAGATATAGCCAACTAACTTACCCTTAGCGGCACCTCGGAGTACTCTGTAAGGAACATGTGCAGCTGTGAGATGCAGATGCGTAGATCGCCGTCTGTAAACTCGTAAGGGATGTTGAAGCCGAGGGGGCCGAACTTGCGTCGCTCCAACACTACCCCGTGGAACAAACACAACGAGAACAATAGCCACTGTAACACAAGTTGCAGAAAATTTATATCTTTTGATGAAGCGTTGTTAAGCTGAAAATATGAAGTATGAAGAAATTACCTTAAAATTTGGCACTTTGCTGTCACCAGAATTGATGTAATCGTTAAAATCTGGAACTTGATTCATATACGCCTTTAACAAATTTGCTTTGATCCCGCGCGGGGGCTCCACTGTCATTTTATAACCTAAAACAAAAAACAGGCAGGATAAAACGAAAACAAACGTTTATGGCAAAGTCGCCATTGTAATTATAAAACAATACCATTTTGCAGTAAAGCAACAGGAAAGAAAGGCGATGGAGTGGAGGTAAGCCACAACCGGAAATCTTTATGCACTGCTTCCGGCTGAATGTTCTCCACGTTCACCTCCAGAACTGGCATCCAAGATGGCGATAAATGACAATTCTGTAGAATATTACACAGTGTTACATCACATGTATCAAATATGTACATACATATGTCACATGGACTTGCCTGAAAGAATACCCAGTTGCCGAAATCACAGCCGTTTCGCATCATACTCTCGGCGAGCGGTCCCTGGCCCTGCCCCAGCGAGATGCTCTCGAAACGTTTGCCCATCTTCATTTTGTCCGCAAATTTCAACAAATCTATGAAATATTAGAATGGTCGTCTAAGTTAACCGACGTCTTACTTTCCCAATAACCTGCCACACAAAATTTGGAAGGCAAAGTGCTAGTGAAGGTTTTTAAGATTTTATACATTGGCGTTCGCACATGTTATTCACTACTAGTAGTTTTATGTAGGTACCGGCGGCAGGGTCCGTGCCGGTGGAGAGGACGAAAATGATGGGCGCCAGGGGGTCAGATTCACCGTACAGCGCGGCAAGGTCGGCTGGCTGCGGCTCCACGAACCGTGCACCCAGACTCACCACCACGTAATCCTGCACAGTATAACAAGATGGCACTACAAAGCATATCATTCTTGAAATAACAAGTCAGATCAGGTCAGTTTGTTTGCTTACTTGGAAGCCGGGTATGACCTTGTCAGGACGCAGACACTTGAGCACCAGCAACTTCTGGAACGAGTCAAGCTGAGTGTCCAACGGTTTAGGGTACGTCATTCTGCAATACGGGAATATTGTACCTTATTTCCTATATAAGACCGCGAGTTTTCATGCTATTAAAAATATTTGCCAGGTATACTTATGCGGATTCCAAGCTTCATAGTAACCGCGGAAGAACTTGGTGTACTCATGAAAGTCCTTAACGAACTGTCTCATGCTGGGCACTGAGGCCAGCTGCTGCATGTCCAGCCACATGCGCTCTGAGATCCATTTCGGCTCCGGATTTTCCATTTCCTTAGAATTTCAAGAGATGAATACATTAACTAATAAGGCATCCGTCAAATTGGTACATAATTTGTAGTAAAAGGTTTAGGTTTCGACCCATGATGGGCTCCATTTTCCGCAACTCCACGACTAGCGCGTATTTTGCGTGAATACATATCTTTGAATTTATTCGCCGATATGTGCAGGTTGCATCACGATGTTTTCCTTCACCTAAGAGCGTCGGGTAAATATGTACCCTGCCGGCCAAAAGTTTGAGACCGCCTTGAATAAAATACAATATTGAATAAAACTCCCAAAAATTCATTGTCTACAAACTATTTATTTACCTTTTTATATAGGGAACTTACAAATAATTATTTATATATGAAAAAAACTGCTATAATTGCTACTATTCTTAATTAAAAAAAATATATATTTAAACTAACTTTTCATCGAAAAATCCTCCCTTACTTTTTATAACTTTTTTGACTAATCTTGGTAACCGGGCCATTAGTTTTACTATTGTTTCTTGTGAAATATTGTTCCAGCTCTCTTGTAAAGTCCTCCAGAGGTCTTCTTTTGACGTCGGACAATGATTACGGACGTTTCTGTCTAGCTCCTCCCATAAAAGCTCTATCGGATTGAGATCTGGACTCTGAGGGGGCCACAACATGTTTTTTAAAACTCCTTCCGTCTCTTTATGCTCTAAATATCCCCTGCATAGTTTAGAACTGTGTTTAGGATCATTATCTTGTTGGAAATTAAATCCATCTCCAATCAAACGTAGCCCGGAAGGAATAACGTTTCGCTCCAGTATCTTTTTGTACTGCTCCTTTTTCAGTATTCCTTTAATTTTAACCAAATCTCCGGTCCCATATGCAGAGAAACATCCCCAGACCATAATAGAGCCTCCACCGTGTTTGACTGTTGGCACTAAACAGTCTGGCAGCATCTTTTCTTCGGCACTACGCCGTACAAAAACTCTTCTTTTCGAACCAAATATTTCGAACTTTGATTCATCGGTCCAAAGGACTTTTTTAAAGTTCTTCTGTCCAATTTCGATGAGTTAAAGCCCACTGTTTACGAACTGCTACACGACCAAACAAATTGGCATTTCGAAGTCTTATCTTTACAGTTGTTAATGATACATGTTTCGGTCGAGTTTTATTGAGTTCGGCTCGAATTTCTGGTGCTGTTAAGCGTCTATTACGCTTGCTTGTTACAACAATGAACTTGTCTTCGCCAAAAGTGGTAGCTCTTGGCCTCCCCGAGCGCGCTCGGTCTTGATGACTGCCGGTTGTCCTGTATCGAGTTATTGCGTTATGAACACAAGTATTCGATAACTTCAGCTTAATGTCGATTTCTCGTTCAGACTCGCCTTCGTCGTGTAGAGTAACGATGGCGGAACGAGTTTCACTAGAAATTTCACGGACTTTTCCCATTTTTGGAGATCTTTACTTGACAAAACAGTATTTCAGACTGAAAAGAAGTTACCAAGACTAATTCCTTAAGTAGTATGCTATGAATAGGCTTTATGGCTTTAATGTGTTTCTAAATATTTATCAACGCAAAAAAAAAAACAAACAAGTACAAAGGAGCCTCCATATAATATAATAACAATTACTTAATTACGTCCTTAGGCGGCACTCATCAGTGGTAAATAAACAATCCCCGTTTATGGCATAATCATTATGTAAAGGATAAGAAAAATGGTATTTATACATTCAAAATGTCTAGTAAATTACACACGTGTTCATATTGTTATGTTATCATACGCAGATTTAAAATATTTTACAAATTATAATCTATGTACCAAGTGGTCTCAAACTTTTGGCCGGCAGTGTACATATGAAAATCGAAAATTGAAAAACACATTGGTACATGGCGGGACTCGAACTCGGGACCTGCAGTTTACAAGTCACGAGCTAAACCCTTGAGCCACCGACGATCATAATTTGTAGTATGAAGTAAAAGCAAGTACTTTCTATTTCAACTTTACCCTATTTCAGTTGCAGTTGAATAAGTTAGTTCAAATAGTAGTAGTAATAGTAAAGAAGTTACTTCTTCAATCTTGCCTCCGATGAGTAAGAAGTTGTATTCGTTCATCTTGATGATGCCTTTGTCGAGGTTGATGCGCGCAGAGAGGAGGAACGCGAACAATAACTTGTGGCGCTCGAACAGGCTTCGACACACGTTCTGGTAGAGCAGGAACGTGAAGTGCTCGATTATTATCTCCACGCGCTCCATTATGTCCTCTGAACAGAAATAGACGTAGAATTAGGCCGAGAAACTTGGCAATTTTCACTAATGCAATCAATTTCAAAATACTTATTATTTACGTTCAGTACAGCGCGAGGCGTGTAACAGGATATACGGAAGAGTGTTAGAAATTATATTTATAAAGAAGACATTTACCAACAACTTCGGTCTCGGCCATGCTTCGTATAAAGAGTTTGACGAACCACTCAAGCGAGTACTGATACATGGGGTCCACGTTGGCCATGCCCGATAGGCAAAAGAACAGGATCTGCCCCCTATTTGCTACCGGCACGTAGTCCAAGCGGGCCTCGTCGATCTCCTTCGAAGTCCGCTCGATGTCTTCCACTTTGACCTGATGAAAACAACAGTAAAGACCAAACATTAATTAATGGATGCCAATAGTCACAGAAGTACCGCGTAGAAATATCGTCGGTTAATTGTAGTAATGGCTAACAATGATCTCAGCGCTCTTTATCTTGATCGCCTCGAGTGTCAAGATGAGAGGCAAGTCGTCGACGGGCGAGCCCTCGCTGTTGGACAAGCCGTACAAGATATCTGACTGCATGTCGGCCAGCTGCACCGCCATCTGAGCACGCGTCACAATCAGCTGCCCGCGGAGCTCTTCTAAGTCTGGTCGCTCCTGTGCCACCACTATGGAGAGGAGCTGTTCAGATAGACCGCTGTGAATAAAGAAAAATAGGCGCTGATATTACTATATAGTCAGTGATTTCAAAGCCTGAGAGACAAAGAGCTGGAGACTAGATCTTTTCTATTTTACTTATATTATTTATATCCAAAGATCTTTGCCATATTCTTCAGTAAATAAGATAATCGTACCTTGGCACAAGCGCAAAATTGACAATTTGCACTTTCACCGAGGTCTCTGGCGTATACTTGGGGTTGGGCAGCTTAGTCGTGATGTACAGACGGAAGCCCGCCGCGAAAGGGATCAGAGAATCACCAAGTTTTAGTACCAGTTGACCCGCTTGACGGAAGTATTGACGCTGCGGAAAAGTACGTATTATAATCATAAAACCCATCAATTAGACAAACAAGAAACCGCCTCGAACTAGTTAAAACAATCACCTTCAATACAGGGTCTAGCGCGGGGTCGAGCTCTTGTCCGACATTCTCCAGTAGTAGCGGTTTGCCAAACCGCAGACCCGATTCGAAGTTCCTCAGTAAGTCTCTGTCGTTTGGCTTGCACACAATCAGACCTTCTATTTTACCCTAAAGTGGATAAAAATTAAAAACACGTAAAACAGAATACCAAATGATTACTGAAACTCGACTGTACCATAGCTCTAATCCACTTGTTAGCCTGCGTCTGCGGATCTATGATGAGTGGCCAGCGTCGTGAGTTGGTCATCAGTACCGCAGACTCCACAGACAGAGGGTCGCGCGGCAGACCGTACATCTGCCACGTCCTGTCACACAATAGATATCATTTAAGTATCAGAGAATTTCTATATTGGACCTCGGTGTCTTTGAAGTACGCTTGAATTTGGCGGTAGATAAAAATCCAACAAACGTTGTCTTCTTGTGGTCTGGTCACTATAAAGCTGATTATGCACTTTAGTAAACACACTGACTAATGCTATGGCCGAATTAGTAGCTTACCTTATCTGCACAGCATCACCCAAAACCGAGAGCGGCGTAGCGCCATCCGTATGCGGTACCGCTACTTTCTAAACGAACAAATCTGTTAATGCTGTTTCTTGAAGGAATACACTAAATTATTTAAAATAAACACGTTTTATTATCTTACAATCATGTGTTCGATCCATTCAATCATCAGTTCTTTACGAAACTCCTCGGTGAATGGTGTTATGTAGCCAACTGCGCCTGCAAACACAACAGAGCAATAGACGTGCGACAAAAAAACATTTTATGGATATTATGACTACGAATATAGAAGTAGTATAAATATAGAAGTTCATCTACAATATATAGAAATATAAATAAGAGGACTTACAGGCACTAAGTAGGATATCCCCGATCAAGTTAACTATAGCGACACCTAAGTCCTTAATAGTTTGGATCCAACGAACTCGTTCACTGGACAAACCATTGAGCAATCTATGAGAAGATAGACCTTAGTTTAGATTCAAACCAAAAATTAACACAAAAAATATACATCTCTATCGCACATTAATATCAGTTAATTTCGACCTGTTCGCCCGATCCATCCTCGCAAGACACTGGTTGATATCCTCTTCCATTCTTCTCTTCTCTTCTTCCTTTTCCTGCAGATAAGCGTTGAGTTTTGCTATTCCCATCAATAGAGCTTGCATCTTTGCCTTAGCATTGGCGAGTACGGCTGAAATACAATTTGATTTCTTGGCAAATTTCTGTCATAACTGACACCGTTCCTTTCTCGTACATTATAATTTATGTAAGACAGGTAAGGAAAAAATACCTTCGACCGCAGCGAGTTCTTGTGTAGCGCTGGCGAGGGCTGCCTTCTTCGGCGCGACACCTTTATTCACGTGGTAGTACTTAAACATGGCGTGCACCCACATACAGAGCGACATGCAAGCCTTTGACACCTAATATCAAGAAATTGAAAGAGATAAATATTTTTACTTTTTGCAAAGCAAGCAATCCTAGCAGTAGCATGTTTGTACGTAACTTTTAACGTGTATTAGAATTCCCTTAAAAATAATACTACTACTATTAAGTGATTTCTGTTTTTTGTTCATCACCTTCTGAATCTTGGCAGGTTGGTAGTCAGGGTTGTTTACGTAGCGCGTCAACTTCTTGATCATGTCCTCAGTGATGCTCTCCTTGTCGTACTTCATCAAAGAGTCCAGGAAGCCACCTGGGTCAGCCAACATTTGTGATCCTGGTTTCCAGTAGTTCAAAACCTTTTCACCGAATTTCTCTCCAGCTTCCTAAACAAATAAAACAGTATCCCAAATAGCGCTTTCAACACAATCTCGTAAAGATTGTGATTTACGTTTATTCTTCACTTTACTAACTTTTATAGGCTTAATATCAAAGACGACACAGAGTGTTTCAACAACAAGCAGCACGCCTGCCGGCGGCTTTTTAAGCGCCTTGACTTCAACTATATCGTTCTTGTTTAGTTCCTTTAGTGCTTTTTCTGCAGCTAGTAGAGCTGGCATTGCCTCGTCTATGAAAAAAACATAACATTCAGTAAACATGGCATTATTTTGTAAATTAAGTTACAAATTAAAAATATGTTCTAACCTAAATCTTTTTGCGCCTCCTCAGCCATCGCAGATGTTTCACCTGCCATCTTTTCAGCAACAGCTTGTTCTTTTTCTACTTTGATCCTCGCTTCCTCTGCTATGGCCTAAAGAGTAAGACTCATAAACTGAACTGATAATTATTCTTTGAAAATTGATCAATTTCTTCACATTACCTTGTAACTTTTGTAACTACAGTCGTACAAGGAACCGTGATATCACTCTCGCTTATCCAGGTTTGACTGTATTTCTAAGATTATCCTAGTAGTCTGAAATTTACTAAAAACGAGTACTTACAGTGTCTGTTGCTATCTGGTCGATGACTTTCCTGGTCTCTTCCGCGGCGCGCTCCATCATCGGCTTGAGCTCAGCTAACTCGATCTGCAACTGCTTCACTTCCACTTCTGTTTGATTCAATTTGTTCAAACCTGCGACATTTCCCTTAGTCATTAACTTCATGCTAAGTGCGTCTAGCTAACTAAACATATAAACTTGTAAGTTTGTCATCACTAGTTAATGATTTTAGGAAAACAGAACAAAGAACTCAACCAGTCTTCAAAGCGTTAGATTCTTTAAGAATAGCAGCTTGCTTCTTCTTGAACATCTCAGCGTATGCGGCGAGCATCTCCATATAGGACATGGGTGTGACGTAGTTGAGCCGGTTGAGCTGCGCCAGAAAGCGCGCGCTCGCGTCCACCACGCTCTGGTGCGCGAAGCAGCACACCGACTGATACAAACGCATTACTGCTAAATACCGACTAAGAAACATACTTGTTACTAGGTAATTGGATCGAGCAAGAAATCACACACATTCTTTAGTTAAGAGTTTGTTTTTGACAAAAAATGTATAATATGTTACGTTATACTCACAACCATGGCATGAATAACAGTATCGGTAGTCTGCAGCTCGGGCATATTTTCGAAGAAGTGTTGGGCGACGGACTCGAGCGCCGTCTTGGGCCACTCGCTGAACCAGTCAATGGTGCAACAGTTCACCAGCGAGGGGAACTGACGTAGTCGAGCTCGGAATGTCTGTACAAGGAATGTAATACTGAATATTACAATAGAAATTTCGATTTTTCTTAACAGATTATTTTCAGATCTTAAAGTGGTGTTTTCAAATGTCAATGAATAGATATACAGATAATCGAAACTTTAATTGATAGAGTAGGTAGAGACAGTGACCTCTCCGACGGGACTCATGACGATGACAATGTGCAGATTAGTGCGCACGCGTCGCTGATAGCAGCCGAAGAGGTTGGTCTTGGTTGGCGCGAGGTTTTGCTCCATGGCAGCCTGCCGCACCAGCTGGAACACGCGGTCTAGGTCCTCCGCTTCATAGATATTAGGCACGTCGCCAGAGCTCAGCACGTTGTTCAGGTCTTCGAGGAATGCCTCCATTTTTATCTACAAGAATTAGAAACTAGACTTTCATAATTTTTTATTTTCTCATAGAGTAAAATAGTAAAATCAAGATTCTAGAACAAAATTTATGACTGACACATCACATCAGACCTGTGCGTCAGAAAATAGGAAAACAATGCCCCTGTTCTCGCCGCCGGCCTTAATCATAGTCTGTTTGATGTCGTCTCGCCACTCTGTCATGCCGTACGACTTGGTTATCTCAATCTGGATGCAGATCAGCTCCGCCATGTGCGCCGCCAGACGCGACAAGCTCTGTCGACCTACAAAATAAAATAACCTGTGCAATAGTCGCCTTTAAGTATATAATTCTTGATGGTGTTACGCCAGCTATGAGCCCATAGATTTATTAAGCCAGGCTATTCTTGGTGTCGTACCCGAGCCGCCCATCCCCAGCAGTAGTGCGTTAGCCATGGGCTGACGAACAATGCGCGCGATACGACACAGGTGCGCTACAGCGTCCTCGAACAGCACCAAGTCGATAGGTACCGTAGACGACAGATTGTAATCTTCCATGTAGTGCTGCAGGATCTCGTTCATCTGTACCCGGTTTTACATACATTACAATTAAGGAAAACAAGGGTATTTTCGATCTTCACTTGTTTTAACAATGAAACTAAGGGTCCTTTACCTCATCCCAGTCTAGAATCTCGACGTACTTGCGGTCGTCGGCGCCGATGTCCATGAAATCTCCGAACAACATGAGCCTCCCTCCGATGATGTCATTCGGCTTCTTACCGAAACGTGTCTCAATTTTCTTATTCATTAATCTATAAATATGGCCAGTTTTGTTTTAATAGTTGACGAAATTTTAGTTAGCAGAAATATATAACTGTAGAGAATAGAGATACGAGTATAACTTACTTTGCAAACCACAACCTGTCTTCTTTGTTGACTAGACGATCCTGATATACGCGAAGATGCTCGTGATACCACAGTCTAATTACCTGGTCTTCGTCCTAAATCACAACAAACATTTCATCATCACCGTCATGAGCCTATATTGAAGAATTAAGAACATTTTTATTTTTGTTTAAACGTATCACCTGTATGGAGGCTGGATCCATCATTAGGATGCCTTGGAACACCTTGCTCAGGTCCCGTAGGTTGAAGGTGTAGTGGGACTTAGTGGGCGTAGGTAGCAGCTCCTCCACCAGCGAAGTGAACACCTCAATGGAACTCTTCAGAAAAGGCTCCTCGCGTATCTTGACATTGTTGAAATACTTTGTCCAGGAACTGAGGATCACGCTAAAGATTGCATACTGAAAAAGGAAACAAAAGAGTTTAAAACGTAGTTGGCTACATTTATCTAGACTTTCTAAGAAGAATTTCTCCAACCTTGCTGGTATACTCCATTTCGGTGAAGGAGATGTAGTGAAAGTGTCGCATGAGGCGCATGGTGACTGGGTTGCGGCCGCCTCCGGGAGGGCCCATCGCCGCCACGATGCCCACGTCCACCAACGTCTTGAAGTCGCCAATACTGGTGCGATCATACCACCCTGGAACCAAAATATTGTAAAACCTCATACTTTGCACTTCTTTTTGCACTCATGATTGGCCTGGGGCTGCGGGCGTAGTGTGTTTTAATTTACCAGAAAAGTCCATAAACTGTCTGAGCAGTTCAATAGGCGGCTGCGCGCCGTACACCTCGAGGGCGGGCATGTTGAGGTCATCAATGAAGAACACCTGCCGCTTGGTGGGCGGCGGTCCGAATACACCACGTCGCCTACGCTCCAATTTGCTGTCGATCACATCCTAACAACATAGATAACGTAAGAGTAATAATAACGCAAAATATACCAAGGAAAGAAACTCTTGACAGCTATAAGACACAAGTATAGTATTGGCGGATGGCGCGCCTAACCTGCGTCTGATTAGCAGAGGTCCTCGCAGAGAAGACGATGAATTCGCAGATGAACTTCTTGTGGAGACCGCGCGACAGTTTTGAGGAGACGGTAACCGTCTTGCCGGTGCCAGTGGGGCCGGCGCACAGCGCGTGGTTGTAGTTCGTCACCTTGTAGCCCAGCAGCGCTGCGCTACGCACGTTGTCCATCGTCGGCACCTCGATATCTGTCACAACAGAATTCCGTTTCCATGATGGCCGTAGCTATAATTATGTAAAATATTGTAACTTATACGTTGCCTGTAGCATTCATTTACTGAGTAGTTGTGACTCGTTTCATAAACCAGTATACCTGAGTATGGTCGCTCTGGATCCACTTCATACTCTTCAATATTGGCCATCCAACTATACCAGTAAGGATTAGCTGGCTCACCATCCTCCGTTAGGTCCGTAAATCCACCATCGTGTAATCTACAACATTGCAGAAAGGTTAAAGAGAACAGAGTCATACGTCATACATCACCAAAGATATGTATTCCGATACGTACGTGTAGTCGTAGACACGGCCTTCCTTTGGGAACTGTGGCTTCATATCAGCGTCATTCATCAAACCTCGCATAAAGTCAGAGAATACCGCGCGGCTATTATGATTGCAAGTCGCGCCCACAGACCAGATCACAGACCACACCACCCAGCACGGCGCAAGCTTAGCTGCCAACAACAGTTACAGTTTTACCGCAATAAAAATAAAAATACCCTGGTAGGGCTACTGTAAGTACTAGCTCTCGCTAAAAGTTCCGGACTCATAGACAAGCCTTATCCTTGTTTCGTTCTTTCTCCACACCTGCAAAGCATGCTTAATAGTGTTATTGGGATGTCATCGCATCGCCTCGCTCAACTTCCTTCTCCCAACCTTTCACTCCCTCCCTATGACTAAGAAAAATAGAAAGAGTACGAAATCTCAGCGGATGCACCTCCTCTCACTAAAAGTGCCCTTCACCAATATCCGTGGAGTGCACACTAATCTCAACGCGGTCCACTACCACCTCGAGACCTGTAAGCCGCACCTACTTTTTCTAACGGGGACCCAGATTCGATGTCCCACAGACGCGGCGTACTTAGACTACCCAGGATACTCTTTGGAGCACAATTTTCGCCCACACGCTGGAGTCTGTCGGAGTCAGTGTTTCCGTCCAGCTATAACATGGGTGCCTTCAAGAGTAGGGTGAATAGGTATTTAATAGGCTAGCGCGTAAGACCTTTCGACCGCATCTCCACCTATCAGCAGGTGGGATCGTGGTCGAGCGCTAGTTTAAAATAAAAAAAAAATAAAAAATGTATTTCTAAAATTTCTACTTGCTTAGGTTATTTCATAATAGCAAAAATATAGTTATATAAACTATCGGTATATCTCACGCATCATTGCGAGGAAAGGGGGCGCAGGTGGCGGGCGGTCATCCTTGCCGGTGAGAGGTCTCAGCCGGAAGTCCAGCAGCTCGAGGAATTTGAGCATGAGCGCGCAGTCGATGGAGGGTACGAGCTCAGTTAGCTGTGAGCGTAGCAACTGCAGCGCGGGATACACGTATGTCTCAATCAGACCCGGCAGCAGCTTCCGGATACTGTCACCTATCTGGTATAAGAAATAAAGAACTATTGAAAAGAAAACAACATTTAAGGGCACAACAATTTAAGAATTTTAGAAGTAAAGTCTTACAGGTGGCAGATTGCTCTTCAGCCAGGCATTGACCAGGGGCGGCAGGCCGACCACCTTGGCGTCCAGGTAGACCATGCCGCAGCGTGACACGGTGGCTGGGGACGCCACCGCCAGGTCGGCCACCTCAAAGATCATGCGCTGTCGGTCCGTCATTTTCATGATTTCACCACTGGAGAGGCACAGCTTCTTATTGTCGTCCAGTACCTGTTACAGGTTTGTCATAGTACATTTTAAAATTGCTATATTTTAATAGAGTTAGCAACCGGTTTTAGTAATAAGTGATTAAGCTTCGTGATGTAAAGTTCTATAACCATTACCGTATTCATATTCTCGATCCACACAGCGTCGACAGGCCCGTCAAAGATGTACCAACGTTTGTCCATGTCCTCGACTGCGATGCCGGCGCGCACCAAGCTTGACAGTATACCGTCCGTCCTTATCACCAAATGCATAAGACAATTTATATAACGAAAATATAAGATAAGTTGTATTCTTTTTATTCGTATTATGAGTATAAGTTACCACTCGTGTGTCTGTAGATCAAACTCGCCGTAGAGCTGTCCCATGGTGATGGACTTGGGGTTGACGACGTACGTGTGCACCGGGGTGAATGGGAACCCATCCGGTGCTAGTTTCCCCTTGATCGCTGTCAGTGCGTCACGGAGTACTTCGTAACACTGCAAAGCAAAAACGTGGTAAGGAAAAAGTACTTATAAGCACAAAGTCTCGAAATCCAGAGCTTTGTATAGTTCTGGCACAATCATACACTGATTTAACCTTTGTTTTTCCGGAACCTGCAGGCCCTACAAGCATAAGCCCATGACGCACCACTGTAGTCTCGTATAACTGAATGATCTTGAAGATAAACGCTGAAAAAAAAATACTACGACGTTACATTTAAATTCATGATAATACATTTAAGTCAATGAAGTCAATTAATTTGGAAATATAAACTTAAATAAAAACTATCCTGTTGTTACTTACTGTACAATTCGTCGTAACCTCTCTTCACGAGAATGTTTCTGATAGATTGCTCCATAATGCCGTAGTCTACCACAGGAATCTCAACACGCGGGAACAAATCAGATATTATACCTACAAAACAATATCAAGCCCAAATCCTTATCTGGTTAAATTCAATAGTACGAGAATTTAATAGTACGTTTACCATTAAACAACAGCAAGTCATCAGCGAGGAACTTTGGAACATTGACATCTCTCAGCGCGCGCAGCACGATCTGACGCTCATCGCCGTCCGGCATCTGACGGATGAGGTTCCCCGCTACTAGGATGACAGTCTTCACCGCACGCATGCCGAAGTCATAGTGATCCTGACAGAAGTCAAAGAGAGGTAAAGTCACTATTTTAAATCATGACCGTTTTCACAAATAACCAATATTTTAATAACTTGTGAGGACAGCTGTTCCGAGCTGAGCCTGAAGGTGGTAGTGATCTTTCCTGCCAGGATCTTAGCCTCGTAGAAGCCGTAAGAAAACAGCGAGATCTCTGCGATAAGGGCGTAGTCTGGTACCATCATAGCGATTGGCCGGAACAAAGCTTTTAAATTATCAGGCAATTCTGTTCGACCTGGGGGTAGGAAAAACAAATTATATTAGGTGAATCTTAGACACAGAAAAAACAATTACAGTAAGATTAATATATATTTTTTATCACCAGCATATCCCGGATTCATGGTGATGAAGACAGAACAGGACATCTTCAGCGGAAGCTCGCAACCTTCGAAGATAAATCTTTCCTGTTTCGCGATCTGAGCTTTTTGTATTGTTACCACCTAAGTATTTAAGACAAATGTTATACTCCGGCCGCTGAGAGAATGCGGATATGACAGGTCGTGTTCGAACCGGCGACGTAACTTCAAACTGGTGGTAAAATTACGGCAGAATTTTAAATCTCCTTTAGTAACGTTAATAACGAGTTATAACATTAAAAAATAATCATTATGCCAACTTACAATAAACGTATTTATTTTGAGCTAAAATTATTAACGAACAAATACGAAAACAATAACTTTTAAAAGTCGAACCACGTCAAACTACGGTGTTACAAGTTTATGTCAACTGTTTGTTTTTGTAGTGATGAGACAAAAATAACGAGGCAAATGTAGTTGAATATTTTTATAATCGTAATATAAAAATATTCAAATATTCAAAATGTCGGTCGGTATAATGTAAAATAAAAAGTTATAATTTTATAATATACTTAATGCATATTTAATACAGTTTTTAATACGAAATTAGGTGACCTGAAAAGAAAAATGGCAACCTAAAATAGCGTTGTGACGACTCATTTTGTGACATTCACCAACAGTCGTCTCCCTCGTCTCTTGTCGTCTTGCGCGCATAGATTACGTTTAAAACGATATATTTCATAATATGTATACATTTTCCAGATAAAATATAGTATTTTCATATAGAAAATAACAAAATAAGTAGCAGTTACTAAATACTAGTTTTTAATGTTATTTATACCACATCACTAGTCATGTCGAATTGACATCTGTCCTATCCGCATTCTCCCAGCGGCCGGACTATAAGTTGAAGTAATAATAATTGTTACTGAAAATAAAGTTAAAGCTAATCCCTTTATAAATAGTCTGAAAACAATTCAAAAGCACGTTAAGTCCTAAGATTTTTGGTTACATTTGAAACAGTTACCTGCTGAGCCACCACCGACAGCACTTCAATGTCTATACGGTTGAACTCGTCAAAGCAAGCCCACGCACCAGACCTGAACATTGAGATGAAATTCAAAATATTTCTTACTATAAATTACTTATACCTATTATGTTAACGTGACATACGCCGCCAGTCCCTTAAAGAACTTGCCCATCGCCATGAAGTCCAGCTGATCCGAGCAATTAAACACCACGCACTGCACCGCTAACGCTTTTGCTAAGTCCTAAAGTCAAATAATAACTAATTAGTTATTCTTTCAGATTGTATTAAATATTATGTAGGTGCGTTATACCTTGGTGGTCTCGGTCTTGCCGGTGCCGGCGGGGCCAGCGGGCGCACCGCCGAAGCGCAGATGCATCGCACACATAAGCGTCAGGTAACAGCGATCAGTAAGTGGTGTGATCACCAAACGCCCGCTAAATTTAAACTAACATGAAGACAACGGAAACATTTTAACCAAAATGATCCCTTCCAAAATATAACTGTAAACAGGTTGCGACAAGCCACAGAAGCAGAACCTAGAAAGCTGATTAAATCCGTAATTATGTGTATTACCTGTTTCCCAAGTATTCGTTCTGATACGTAAAAACGGAGTTAAGGGCGCGCACGTCGCACGTGTCTTGGCTGAACTGGCGGTAGTACGCGGACGTGTCCAAGTGGTCTTCGTCCTGGTAAATCTCCGCCGACTCCCCTTCCTCCAGCGGTATCATCTCGTGGACCATCTGGTAGTACCTGGATACTTATAGAGCTTTAGTCGTTCCTTGCTAACTGTTAACTATCCTATGAGAAGAGGTTAAAATGGCATAAACAACAGGAAGTGTACGATGTAATATATGTTAGGTGTCAAAACCTTAGTTGACAGGTCCATTGGAAGTCATTCACGTTCTTGACGTTCTCGTCGACGAGCGTGTTGGTGACGTCACGCGCGTGCACCTCGATCACGATGAGCGCACACAGCACCTCGCGCTGGAAGAAAGTCAGCTCGCCCTTCACCAGAGCGCGCAGACTGTCCAACTGCAACAGTTTTGCTAAATTATACTACAATTTACAGCTGTGTGGGGGCACAAGTCAAACATTTTAACGATTTGAAGTAACTTCCCAATGCATAAGGAATTGCTTTTTTAAACAACTATAAGAATGACAAACCAAGTTTTGTTACAACATTAATAAAAAATGCAGTCTTCCTAGTCTATGTAAGTTATACCTGTTGTAGCATCTCTTCAAAGAACTCCTCCATGCGATACTCAGTGATTGCCTCTTCGACGCCAGCCGTCCAGGCGAGCTGTGAGCCAGCTATCACTACCTGGCCCGGCCACCGCAACACCCACTGATTGCGCGGCAACCGATACAGCTCCTCCAGTCCAGCCACCAAAGTCAGACGGACTGCAATATGTATATACTGCAGTACACTTCACATCTAAGCTGTTAGTACCACTTTGTATGGCCAATTATAAAGCTCACTTGTATGCCTCATAGTATCTTCAAGTAGTAAAAGCCATTGTTCCACGTTTGACGTTGGATAGAATTTGTATTTCAATTCCACGATTTCACCTTCACTCGAATGCATTTCAACTATCTTCAAATCGTGCTCAAAAGTAACCTGTAAAAAAAACCTTACTAAGACTTATAGTCTAAAGCTTAAGTTTTAGTTACACATCTATCAAACAGTAGTTGAATGGCGGACTCGAAGTTAGGCACTATTCAACGATCTTATCATTAGTAGATAAAATAAGACAAATTCTAAGCCTACCTTGGCGATGTTCTCAAAGCATTTCCTGAGATGTGGCTGCACGGCGCGCGGGTTGCGTGACTGCGAGAGGATCTCCAGCAGCTCGTCGTCGCTGAGGAAGAAGAGGCGCGGGAATCGGATTCTCTTCACCTCCATGTACTCACTGAGACCTCGAGCAACGATCTCCAGCAGATGTATAGCTTCCACTAGGCTGTCAAGTAACCTGCTGTCGGGACATGTCACCATTATCTGAAATATTATAATTTTTATTTTTATTTTATTTTTACACAGGAAAACTTTATACAAAATTTTCGCAGATAGTTGTACAAATAATCTTATTAAATAATCACAAAGAGAACAAAGAGAACAATAATACAGCTAGTGAGTGGGACAAACGCTGCCATAGGTTTTTATGGACAGCCAAAGAAATCGTTACTTAAATCTTTTGCAATGTGAGCTGGTTTCGTGTAGAACAGATCAATGTTAGGATTGCTATTACTTAATGAATTGTATTGTCTGGCCACTCTGCAAAAGTACGAGTTTGCTCTGAAATTCGTTGATACTCTGTTTATGTTCATAAATAAGTTGCTTCTAACAGATCTCGCTGGAACGTTAATATTTATTTTAGAGAGAAGGGAAGGAGAATCGACCGCACCGTTGGTTATTTTCAATAGGTAAGTAATGTCAGCTATATTTCTTCTTAAGGACAAGGGCAGTAGGTGGTGTTCTTTGCATCGGAGTATATAGTCTGCATGATATTTATGAGTTTTGTATTGTAGATATCTTACAAATCTTCTTTGGATTGATTCAAGACGCGATGTATAAACGGTATAACTCGGATTCCACACTTGTGAGGCATACTCGAGGACACTGCGTACGTACGTGCAATATAACACCTTAATGATTTTAATATTTGAAAATTCCGCACAGGATCGAATTAGAAAGCCTAGGGCTTTAGATGCTTTGTTTGTAATTGATTCAATGTGTTTGTCGTACAATAACTTGGAGTCTTGGGTTAATCCCAGATCTCGTATGTGATCGACTAATAGTAGGTCCTGGTTGTTTATTTTATATTGGTAGTGAATTATGTTTCGTTTCCTAGTGAAGTTTATGACATGGCATTTAGATATATTAAGATCTAGTCTATTTAAGTTACAGTATTCCTCAAGTCTGTTCAGGTCTTAATATTATAATTTACTTTATTAATTTACTAATCATTATAATAAATAATGATTAGTAAATTTTAATGTTTTCTTCTATGAAGTTGCGTTAAACAAAAGAATTTGAAATCATAATCTTTATCAATGAGCCGATACGATACCTTGGGACAAGCAGCAGCTGTACCCATGATCCTGCGCCAAATCCTCTCCATGGTCCCGTACTTCTTGGCTTCGAATGGCAGTTGACGCGAAATATCTTCAGAGTTGAAAATCGGCTCCAAGTACATCCATTGCCTAACAAAAAGTATTGTTCAATAAACAAATATTCAAAAGCCAACCGAGAAAATTCTAGAGGTATACAGTTAAACATCATCAACATCTAAAGCAGATATCTGGGAACAAGTTATGCTGACGTACTTCTGGCACTCGATCCACTCGTCGACGACGCGCTGTGTGAGCCGCAGCTTATCATCCCACTCCTGAATGCGCAGCTCGAAGGCCGCCTTGAAGGGGCTGAAGCCGAGCTGTTGCGTGTTCAACAGATGCTCGTCCAACAACTGCAGCGTCTCGTCTGCTATCTTCATTATGAATGTACCTTAACAACATTTTACTGACTTAGCAACAAGAGAGTGACAAACCTTGAACAAATTTAATATAACATATAATTTTGTAAGATGTCGGGTAGGAGATCACAAAATATAGGCAGCGGTGGCAACTTTTGGTTTGCGCACTAAGTAAATAGTCTTTATCTATCATCCCAAATTATGAAGAACAAAGATGAAAGAAATCGCCCAAAGGCATGGAGTTACCTGTAGTTTTATAAGGCGAAATCTCCATGTTCTTGTTGGCCCATTCATTAAGCATCTTGTCTAACGACTGCTCGATAACGTACTCCTTGGAGGCGAGCTCTCCAATCTCCGCGATGAGCGCGCCGTGCGCTGCCACACCCTGCTTCAGACACATTTGGAATGTCTGCTTATCGTTCATAGTCACCGTAATTCCTAGAGTAACAGAAAATTAAGTCAAAGGTCCGTCCAAACGACGAACCTTCTATGTTTTTCAAATTCATTCATAATATTCAGCATTGCGAATTCTTATAATTAAAAAAACCACTCACCAGCTCTATCCATAAACTCCTTCCAATGCCTTTCCTTCATTCCAGGATTCTTGACAGCTTGTAAGATCGGTACTAGTGGTTTGAATTCATCGATATTATCCTGTGATATTTAAAAATAATGTTGTTTTACATTAATCCTGTAATTTTATTGCTATAATAATTACTTATTGTAACGTTATAAATGTTAGCATAGATTACCCTGATATCCAGAGCTACTTTCTGTATCTTGGGCAGATCAGCAAAAGTTCGTATGCACTTGAGTATGGTCTTGTAATACTCGCTGACGAGAGGATCGATGGTGTCAGCGTCCACATACATCAGCGGGTTGTCAAACCACACCTCACGAGATTTTAGGAAATCTAAAATATAGCTTATATTTTGATTTTTTGCCAAAACCAGATGTTTAAAGTATTGTATTTATAATATAACATACCAGAAGCTGTAACCCAGAGATTTCTATATGGCTCAAACTCTTTGACTAGTTTGTTGAGATCGGCAAACGGTGTTACGATCTGTCCAAATAGCTTTTGCCGCTGATTGAGTATGCGGCCCCAGTCTTGTGACTCTTTCATCGCCTTCCACGCTTTTTTGATGTCATTCGCTATTTCATGCACCTACAAGACAATAAAATTTGATCTTAAACGTATCTACGAGTACATCACCGTAAATTTCTTAGATAGGCAACACATGCTCTCTCTCTCTGCAAGTTTATTATGTTAACTCATGACAGCAATGGATTGTCTTCCATACGCAGTTTACTTTAAAACATAAAATAGCTTAGCGTTGTTAATGTATTTAGCACCCTGGACATATCGTTTTGCAGCGTGAGGGCCATGCACTGCGATGTGAACATATCGATTTTGTCGTAAAGCGTCTGCTCATCTTGCTGGTGGAGCTTCCAGAACTTCTCCTGTTCCTCTTCCAGGAAGTCCGTGGTAGCGTCCACCTGAATAAAATCATTAAATTTTCAAAAAAATAACAGATTCTGGATAGGTAATACCAAAAAGACTATCGTTTTATATAAATCGATGGATTGAAATTTAAACTAGCCTGTTTTGTAATAACAAGTGGCCACCCTACGGCCTCCCATAAAGCTCTGAAATCTTCATTCTCCAAAGGCGTGAAGAATACGTCCAACACTTCGTAGTCCTGAAAGAAGAACGAATCTACTAAGTTATTTTCTGTACTGTACTTGCCTTTTGCATTGTCAAAAACCTAAGATAATATTTACCGTTGAAATTTTCTTCATGTTATCATCTTGTGTCTTCAACGCAAAGGGTATGCTTTCCATCCACTCTCTGATCTCGAAGACCTGCTCGATAGTGTTAGGCTTCTCGCCTAGCTTGCGCATGATGGACTTGTAGGTCATGATAACGTCGTCGACAAGGATACGCACCTCCTCCGCCCACATTGTTAACAGCGCCTTCATTATGTCGGACCGTTTGTTCACCAATATTTGCTAGAAATGAAGCCAATTCTCACGATGTTCTGGTACTGCTTAGTATACTATTATCCTTTTAGTCAACATCTACTCTCTAGGTGTAAAGTGGCTAAAGGGAGGTACCATGCATGCATACCTTTAGCGTGTCGACATTGAGAGAGAAGGGCCCGATGGTGATGTACTGTGGCAGTCGCAAGATGAGCGCCTCCTTGGCGTCATAATGGATCTGCACCTCTTCCCGCGTCTCTGACGCCGAGTGCTTCTCTTCTCGGAAGTTTCTGTAAATGTCATTTATTATTAAATAGCAGCATTAGTTTTAAAACCTTTTAAAATGGGGTAAACTCACTCGACATAATCCTCGATGGTGAGAAGGAATATGTCCCTGTACTCCTCGTACTGCCGCATGTAGGCTTTGAGCGGGATGATCGCCTTGCGGTACGCCTTCAGCAGTCTCTCACGAAAGTCCACCACATTAGGCTCCATTAAACCTAGATTTATTAAATTAGTCGATAGTCAAAGACCGAAGTTTAAGCTAACTCTTGACCTTGAATAAGTTGCAAATTAGCAATGTGTTAGTAATTGCGACTTACCTATAGAGGTAAGGACGAGCTCGATGTCAAAGACCAGACCGGTAACGATCATGGGATGCACTTGCGGGATAAAGTGGCATCGGTACAGCATCTCGCGGAATAAACGCTGGATTACAATCTAAATAAAGACAAACTATGTATTATTATAATAAAACAAAAAAATATTAAATACATAAAAAAACATGAATTGACCTCAAATTGCTCCGGCGGTGTGGTATAATAGGGACCTTCCTCGTTTATCATCAGGTGAAAGTAGAAAAGGGGCGGGGTGTGCGAGGTGAAGGGGGAGTTGATGAGGTCTCTTGAATCCCACTCGTAGTCATCCTCGCAAATATACGTCACCAGG
This sequence comes from Papilio dardanus tibullus, assembly GCA_013186455.1. Classification (NCBI taxonomy): domain Eukaryota; kingdom Metazoa; phylum Arthropoda; class Insecta; order Lepidoptera; family Papilionidae; genus Papilio; species Papilio dardanus. The sequence continues at coordinate 319,599 of QDHC01000110.1, read as the reverse complement.
CAGGGCGTCTCGCACAGCGTCACGAACATCAACATCGACTGCTCGATGCAGTACCGCAGCGCATACTGGCAACAAACAACCTTTATCACTTCTAAAACGTTCACATGGAAACTGTTCCAATCATCATCTTTCTGTTTTCTCTACGGAGGATCGTCGTAGTATATCCTATATATAGCTCTATAGAATCTGTTCAATTTGTTTGAGTGTTACCTGCATCCGAAATCTAACTAGCTGCATGAACCGGCACAATTTGCTAACAGAATAGAACTGCCACTGCTTTTCGTAAATGTTGAACCATCTGCAAGTACATATTATTATATTTAGTTACGTTTCTACATAATTTCGGAGTAAAAGTAGTAGAACTCATTTACCCTTTCCCAACATCTCTGAATGACATTCTGATTGCGTGTGCAGTATTATTCAGCCAAGTTATAGTCAGATACTTCAACATCTGTCAACAAAAATTGGTAGTTCAAAGTGAGTTAGGCCTTAACAAACTCAAATTCACATATAAAATCGTACCATTTGCGTGCAATGCTGTTGCGCAGCATCAAACTCAGGCAATCCTACATTCCTGCCGTAGTTTAAGGTGAAAAACAACATCCCTTCCACCTGAAAATATTGTTAAAATTAAACTCTTATAAAGATGAATATCGGTTTCATTTAATTTATTTTTAAATCGCAAAACTGAATAAATGTGACCAGAAGTGTAAGCATTGTCATTACAACTCACTTTTAAGCACTCGTCTACAACCAAATGTATGCAGGAAACGGACTCTGTCAGAACGTAGAGTGAGTACCACTGGTTGTACTTCATACGACCGGAGAAATCCTCCATTACACATTTCTTACGACCTTAAATAACAATTGAATTATTAGAGGTAATATATTGGATAAAACTAGAAGATTAGATCATTGTGGTCTTTCCAATCTTATAATAAATATCCTTAGAAACAGATGCTTACAATTACAAATTCTTACCGTATTTAGGTACGGGTGGTACATATTCTTTGGTCGGCGGTCGAACAAAGTTGTACATGCCGGGATATTTCTGTATCATGAATACCATCTTCATCTTGCCTTCCATCTTTGTAAATAAGAGCTCAGCCTGTTTTAAAATATCCGTTATATTTTAGTACCATCACCAATTAAAAGATACCTTTGATTTGTGTTTCATTTTTAAAAGCTTATGTAGTAAAAATGATGGGGAAGATGATTTTAATACAAGAAATAGGTTAATAAATTACTGCCCTAAAATCATACTGATGACTCCAAAGAGCTTAGAATAGACTCGTCCGGCTCGAAGGACTAACCTCTTGTCTCAGCCTGAGTACTTGTTCCTCGTCCACGTTCTTGGCGTTCTTGTGTATGCGCACCATGTGCAAGATGCCCGGCATGTATTGCAGTGGCATCAGCGACAACCCGTGTAGAATCAAGCAGTCCAGGTACAAGTAAAACCTGATATTAGCATTAGTGTTACTCCAGGCTTAAACTAAATTAGAAATACCATAACACTGTTGAAAAGTTACCTTATATTATTCTCCACTTCGTTGCGAAAGTCGATAGCAAATTTAACACGTTGCGCGAACGTCTCAGGATCGTCTGCTTTGAACATCAGGCGAATTCGGGGGATACTGCAATTTATACATTTCAAAACGTGGTTTGAAAGGCAAAAGAGTATTTGTTTTTCCAAGGATATCCTATCTAGATGCTGCAAAATATCTCCGTGGGTGCAAATTATATTAAATATAAGTAGTTAATTATTTTTAAATTAAACACAGCACTCACTTGAAACGTCGCTTGGAGCCATCCAAAGCCATCACTTCCCACTTATCAGTGTGTTTATCGAAGCTGTATATCGCTACATTGGTCCACTGGAATACAATTATATCCAATCAAACATACATAAATCTAATTTATAATTACTAAAATTCAGGATTTAACGATAAGCTAAGTCATCTCTACTTTTGTGTTGCACTCACTAAGAGGCACAGGACCCGCCTATTCCCCTTTCCATGTCCTAGTTTAAATTACTGGTCATAAACATTGTACCTCGTACAAATTGTTCAGCATCTGTATGATATCTCCCGGTCCCCTGTTGGCGCCCTCCTCTTTGGGCACGAACGCGAGACCTGGACATGGGTAGAGCTCGCCTTCGATGTTACCCAGCGCCAGCCATTCCTCCGGGATCCTGCGTGTTACCAATCATACAAAAATGCCACCATTTTGCAATTTGTCTATGCAAAATGTTGAGTTTGCAAATTTCACATTGAAGGAATTTCTAATAAATGTCGTGCTATATTCTGAGCGCCGATTAGTCAAAGGGATATCAACGTATGGGCATTAAGTACAGGAAAGCATGCTTGAACGTACTGTATGCCAGAATGTTACCAGCTCTATTCACTAACCTGCAATCAAATTCTGTATTGTCGAACACTTCCAGGTCGAGCTTGGGGAATGTGCTGTAGAGGCCGTAGCGCACATCGTCCTTGATAGGGTACTGTGACGGCGGGATCAACCAGTACGGCTGGATGCCTAGCTCACGGAGCATTTTCTGGGAGACAAATAACATGTTACAACTACTACTCATACACCGTATTATGATGACCCTGTTGACGTCGTAGTGTACTTGTAGGATATATAAAAGTTAAACATCTCCTTGGCCATATTCCGTTCTATGTGGTTACCACGTTTTTCTCCTCTAGGTCAATCTTACTTACTTACTCCGCAGGCGCAACGACCCAAAGTGGGTCTTGGTCTCCAACACAAGAGAGCGCCATCGTCGCCTACGTCAATCTATTTTCTGCTAATTCAGTTTTCAGTTCCTTTTTACATATCCGTTGGACTTCATGCATGAAAATTAATAAAGAGACATTTGTGGAATCGTACCTTGATATTAGAAGCTAAGAACTTCCTCCTTAGTCGTTCAATCTTCACCAGCCTCGGTAACTCCTTCGGCAATACAACGCTCAGAAACTGTAGCTTCGGGACGAATGTTTCGAACGGGAATTGCTACAATCAAATTATCATAAAGCAGTTCTTTTCTAAAGCATACTTGAGTTTATGCAGTTTATTTTAGACTTACCACACTCTCGTCTTCCCTGTAAGTAGTCCAGCGGCCCGGCGGCAGTAGGATCTTGGGTTTCTGAGGCTTGGGTAGGGAGATCAGCATAGGAGCCAACTTGTCTGTTTTTGCCTACAACGTACAGTATACTTTCAACATTTTCGAATAGCATGTAATATATTAGAGTAATATTCCTTGTAATTACTTAAAATAAGCACTATGCTTGTTGTAGGGTTTGGGTCACAATTGTGGAATGGGGGTCTTGAATCCACGACCTCGTAATCTATCTAACGTTTGGGCGCCATTTGTAATTCTGGACGAATGGCTCATGTTGCAAACATTACTTTACCGGTGACTTTTCCCATATTCGTATGTATTTAGGGACTGAAAGACTGACCTGTAGAATTAACTTCATCCTCTTTTTAGCGCATTGCTCCTTCGATGGTTCTTGTTTAAGCATATTCGCGACTAGTTCAGAGTAATACCCGCGCTTCGGGATGGCATCGCGCGTGGTGTTATCAAACACCACATCGTGGTATTTGATCTTTTTCTTCTTACTGTACATTACCTAAATTATGTTTAAACCTATTTATTAATATGATATTAAGGAAATATTAATAAATTAAAATGTGCAATATTTTATAATGTCAATTTTTTGACATTTCTGTTTTATTTTATTTTGTTGTCAAGTCTTATTCACAAACAATTAAAAGTAAATAGCTAATGACAGTATCAAAAGAGGTGTAATCAGTGTAAAAAAACAACGAAACGAACAACAAAAATAGGTTATGGAAAAAAACCTATCATGTGTTTCCGCGTAAACCTGCCTATCCTTTTTAAAGAAGACTGAAGATATTAGTAGGTAACCAAAACTATAAAATTAAACAAGTAAATAAGTAATACATTCCACTTTATTACAAAATTCGTCGAAACATTATGCGCAGAAAAATATTTATTTTCCAGCCCTTCTTCCAATTTCTAGAATGTTCTCCAACTGTGAAACAAAAACAAACGTTAATTGACTAAAACAGGATCTTTAAAGTCCTTATCTTTTCCTTCTACCAATGACCTTCAAATTCCTTTTCATTCACTATGAAGAAAGGGTCTTATTCTACTTACTTCTTGATGCAAGGACCCTTCTCTATTAGTTCTTCCTGCTTCTTGTAGATGCACTTGGTGTCGACGAAGCCCAGCAAGTCCGCGATCAGGTCGATGTCTTTGTACGAAGGCCTTGCGCGCAGAATCTGACAAAACATAAGAAAACATAGTTTTATCATTCTATTCTATGGTGAATCTGAGCTTATAACTGTCTTTATCACGCGTCCATTATTCTTATTTTTTAAGGAGTGGCTTTATAATAGTTTGTCGTCTTCAATCGTCAAATTAATCTATCTTCCCTCATCTCAGTCGTCACTGCCTTCCGATTCGTGCTTCCACCCAATTTGCCATATCTTATGCCTACTAAAACCAATTCTTCTGGCAAAAGAACTGCATAATATAGTGTCTCCATTATTTCACAATGTTTGCGAAATTCTAGTTGTGTCAGGGTGTACCTCAGTGGCGACAGCGGCGCGGTCTTCGATGGGCGGCATATTCCAGAAGACGAAGCCGACCACGGTCTCGTCTCGCATGTACATCAGAAGGCCGCGCAGGTAGCGGGTCTGGTACTCGTTGCTCCTAAAAAAGCAAACAGCTCGATTATATTTTAATTATTTTATTGGAAGATACTTTGGGTTAATTGCGTTAAATCACGGTTGTTTCTTTTAAACTTTTGTCGTGCTCCCGAATACTTTCTTACACGTATTATCGCTTTTCCTTCTAAAAATGTTTAGTATAAAGTGTGTTGGTGTTAAGACAGAAACGCTGTATTCTACTTTTTATAACAGGGTCTGTCTCCGCCGCCGCCGCCCGCTGGAGCCTGCGTCGCCCTGGCAGCTTCTTCCGAGCACTGCTTGAAGAGGGCTATCGTGGGCATGCACGCGCCCACTTCGCCTACAACCTACGATGATAGTTACTGTATAAATTCAACTGAAATACGAATACTGGTTGAATTCCCAATGGATTGATACTATTTGATGATACCAGCTACTTCTGGTAATCATCTCACTGGTTTTTGCTGAAACGAATAGAAATATAAAAGAGAAATAGAATATCTAGTCTGACAATTTTTAAAATAGGCATTGTGTATAATCCGCTTCTATATTTTCAGCGTTTCAAGTTCTCTGTTGCCTCTGCCTCTCTGGTGTCAGCACGTTTAATTTCCTATACCTCCATCTGGAGCTCGTCTTCGAGGCGCAACCAGTAATGTGGCTCCATGTTGCTGGGCGTCCAGTAGCCGGTCATGTTCGCGCCTGCCACGTGGCCCTGCTCCATCGCGTTCAGGTAGTGATCCAGCCGCAGCCGGGTGTCCTTCCACTGAGAGTAGAAGCTCGCTGCATCACCAGCCTATGATTAACATAAATATAGTATAATAACAAATGTATAATAAAATAAGCGGTAAGTTTGCATAAGCGTAAGAATAAATTCAGAAAAAGGGGATGAAGTATTTTCAAATCATGTAACGGAGAAAACCCGAGATCAGAATAATTAATTAGTCAATAAGGAGTTGGTCTAAATGTAGTAAAGGAAATCTACCTTATAGGCGCGAGTAAGTAAAGGTCAACCACGAAGTGGAATATAGTTAAAGTGCCGACAAATTCATGACCTACATTAATATTACGAGTAACAATTCCTTACAACGTATAGATGCGTCCTCGCCATGAGTTCCGTATTGACAACAAATCCTCCATTGACGTTGTCTACCTCCAAGAAAGAAGGCTCAGCCAAGTCCATTTGAGGTGTAGAGCCCACCGCCACAAACGCCTAGAAGCACAAAGGATTTGCACGTTTGTAACTAATAAAGTAAACAATACTGAACAGATTTTACAAATTCTGTTATCATTAGAATGCTACATTATCCCTTAGTAACATAGGCATCAAATATTTTATTTATTGTGTGTTGTTTAACATTTTGCTGTGCGTTTCTTTATCGGATGTTTTTATTTTAAAATAACCTTAACTTGGCTATTCTTATCTACGTAATATAATTTAAAACAAATCATACATAGTCTGTGACGAGTGACGTTCCATCTGACAGAGTCAGTTCCAGCCGGCCGTCTTCAGATTGGTAGGCGTCGTACACTTGAGCTGTAGAACACAGCACAGATTAGTATATGCAACGCATTACATCATAGCATAAACAATGTACAACCGCTCATAGTGACGTCTAAGGTTCAGACAACACTCAGTTTGCCGATAGCCTTATGAAAACCCAGTCAAATGTACATTCGTACTTTTAGGTCTAACGGTGACGCCTTCCTTCTTGATCTTCTCCGCGGCCCACTCGCCCAGGTACTCCGGTATCACGCTGGCCATGATGCCCTTGTCTTTGTAAATATGAACTATCGTTATCGGCTCATGGTCCGGGTCTAACTCCTTGTCCAATTTATCTGTAATAAATAATATGTGACAGTACCTATTACTTCTAAAATAACGGGTAAGGACACAGTTCCAAATAAAAATGTGCATCTCAGAGACTTGGTTCAATTCCACAATATTATTGGGTAAAAGTTGAACAACTCTGAAAATTGGAATAATTTATCTTTAAATCTTGCTGGCAATGCCTATTTTCTTAATTTGCTATATGAGGTAATACTCACTCATCCTGGCGAGGTACCAGGCGAGCTCGCAGCCGAGCGGACCTCCGCCGATCACCACCACGTGCTTCGACTTCTTCACGCTGCGAAACGCGATCTCCAGGTCGCGAATGGTGCGCAGCGTGCACACGCGGTCCCGCACCGCCTTCGGTGCCGACTTGAACATCGACAGCTGCTTCGGCTTAGAACCTGACAACAGACAAACGATAGACGACTAGATTGATATCCTGGGTCGTTACCCAAAGTATCTTTCGATTGGGGATATCGCTGATGGAATAGACAAAAAATTATGAAACTGACAATAAGATTCGATAAGTCATGTGCTTGTCACGTGTGAGATATCCAACGTCTTTGTCAGTTCCGTACATTTTTGATGTTCGGTATCGAATCGCTTTGTATGTAATTTAGGTAACCCCTCTGAATATTTGTCGTGTTCAGAATCACCAGTTTTGCGAACAATTTTTTAATCGATTTAACCAATATAGATTTTAAATAATAATCACTTCAACAGTTGACGTCAACGTTACATCTGCATTCTTTTAAAGCAACTGTTGCCTGAAACCAGTAACATTTTGTATGTTGTCTACGTAAAAAACCGTTTGGGAATCCTTGGTGTAGAGAGAGTTAGTATGTCAATAACCCTACGGCTTCATTAGACCGATGTCATGCAAAAGACGTCCTTACGCCGAAGCAAAATCTCTATTTTTTCCGCAAACTCGGTCTAATGAACCAAAAGGGTTAGAGATTCTACCCAATATAGAATGTCCCGAATTTGACAGACTTAAATTGATAGTTTTAATTACACTAGTCTACTTGCTGACCGACCTGGTGCAATTAGACACCTTTCGTAGTACATGGGCCTCTCGCCGCATAGCGTCTTGATCCAGGCCACGTGGCTGTCTGCGTCAACGCGCACCACGCACCATCCCGTCGCAATGGACATCGCCGGTCCCGTCTTCTTGCGGTAAAACTTCACAGGATCCATAAAGTTGAGGCACTCGGATTGGTACATCCTAAAATATGCATTAGCAAATCCCAGATTGGTTTAGGTGGGATCTATGGAAGACCATAGTGAACGATGGCGGCAAGCTAAGAGTTCACTTGTTAAAAAGAAGAGGAGATGCAAGGGGTATACCAAAATCGTTCAATTCTGTGACTAGACCACAAGATATAAGTAAGGGAGTCGCCGAATTATATTCACGAGTGATTAGATTAAAGGATCAGAACTAACATATTTTTCCGTCGTTCTCACGGTAAAGGAAAACATCATGATGAAACCTGCGCATGCAATCACTAGAGGAAACTAGATTAAAACATATACAAAAGCATACGTTTTCTTCTTCCAATCCTGAACAAAATTAAGGGTCTTGATATCAGGTGGTTCCGGGTTCCACCACATGTATTTAGACATCGGAGGTCGTTTGTAAGGCAAGCAGTCTTCTTTTGCTACGAAGAACACCTACAAGTAACAAATACTAAATTCCAAAGTGTCGCAAAGCAGATTGCTTAAAAATCATGATAGAGGAACAAAATATAATTTGATCCTCATGTCCCTTTAATTGATTTGGTTCCAATCCAAAACGATAACCAAAAACATACTGCAGGCTATACTTATTAATTCCAAAATATTTCTGAGAAAACTGGCCATCACCTGACATTCCTCTGTTGACTGACCTACGCTGGATTGAAACAATATAAAGTAACCTGCTCTTACAGACTTGTTATAATAAACTTCACCTTTGCGGTCTTGTCGTGTTCTCTAATAGAGTTGTAGGCCGCCCAGGCGGCAGCACCTCCGCCGATTATCAAATACTGGACGCAGGGCGGTAGATCCTTTTCGTGGTATGGTCGCTTTATCACACGCCTTGGACGCCCTACATACATTTATTACTTTAGCAGTAGCAATTAAATAGTAAGTTTAACCCCAAGGAAATCTATCTGTGGTAAATATACTTACATATAGGAATATTTTCTCCAAGTTTATCCTGCTCTTCTTTCCATAAATATAATTTGTAAATCTGAAAATTAATTGAAATGCTTAAGCTCGAGCATCACTGAGAAGATTTAAGATTGTTAAAGAAGCGAGATATGGCAGAACCAAAACGAATGTAAGTCTGTGATCTCTACCAACTCCCCGTGTTCTGGTGTAGTTGTGTTCTTGTTGTAAATATAAACTGTCCTTACCAAGCCCACAGTGCCGAGGAAAGAGGCCAGACCCCACACGTATATCCAGGGGAAGGGTGGCGGCGGCGGAGGCGGGCAGGGCGGCGGGTCGGGCACCGGTTTCATGGAGCACGGGCCCTTTGTCCGCTGGCAGTCCAGCATCGGCTGCAGGAGGGTAATACATAGAAGTTCTTGCTTCGATGCTACCGTAATCAGGATTAAGCGTTTTCTACTTTTCTATATTATCAACTGGTGCCCCTTGACTGAGAGAGCATGCCTGCCTTGCGGTTTCGCTTATTGGTCAAACATTGTTTTTATAATTTGTTCGGATTTGGTCTTCGTTGAGACCATCCTTTTCCTACACTCCTTCAGTACATTTAAAAATCAGTCCAGACAGTGGATTTTCTAGAAATCTCCTATTAATTCATCGCATAGGATACCCTAGACACCAGACCCATTTGGACACCAATTCCCTGCTCATATGAGAAACACTAAAGCAAATTTATTAAAATAAATCAGAAACGTTGTCTACAACATGGAAGTATGTGATACACGACAATTTGAATTGTTTCAAAAGCATATTTGTAGCTGATGCTTGATTTAGTTTTAAGTTCATTATGTTAGTGAATTTGATAAAAAATGTGTAGAATTGTAGTTTAATGAAAATAAAAATAAGTGATGTTTCATTGTTTATTTCATTACAGTTTAACTATTTACGAAATCAGAACCCTTATGTTACGTCAATTGTTTTTTTCATTGGCGGAAAGTTGCAGCTCCGGTTGCTCGTCCTTCTCTGCCTGCGCGAGCAGCGTCAGCCGGTCCAGAGGGTTCCAGGGCTCGTGGAACGCGTACTTGTACTTGTTCTTTCCGTGGTAGCCCAGTCGCGGTGTCATCTCCGACCCCACCTCGTTGTCTAGCCTTTGAAGCTTATTCACCGACTTCCTCTTCCAATTGTCCGGATGAACGATGGGCGTCTGTTGGAACCAACTCCTAATCGGACTCGACTCTCTGCTAACATTTAAACTCTCAGCCGACTTAGCCGGGCGCTTCGTCCGTAAGTCTTCACTTGATCCTTCCTGCCAAAGAAATTTACTTTTGAAATAACAACGATATCGTTTGTAGTGCGTTGGACGAAATTCTCAGATTTAAACCGTGTTATATTGCCGAATCTCGAGCTCATGATTAGTGTTTCTAAATCGTATTCCGTAACATTCGCCTACAGGTATTTATGTGCGGTCATGGAATCTCTGGACTTGTCTTTCTTTTTCAATCCGAGCAACTCTTTCAGAGTGGTAAAGAAGCCCCTGGGCTCCTCCTCTTTCTCTTCTTCCTGCTGCATGGTGCCCTGCTGCTGGAAGCCGGGCGGGTAGGGCTGCTGCGGGGTATAGGCCGGATGGCCAGGGTTCGACGGCTGGTGCCCTGACGTCACGAACACGAATCCAGTCCGCTGACAAACAAAGCACAAGCTGGATTTCATTAGATCTCTAATTCGACGCTCAAGGGCTCTGATTTCGTCTAACGCACTAACATGTAAATAGTAAGGTAAACAATTATTGCATATAGCCACCGGAAAATTATTCAACCGAGCTTCGGAGCAAAATAATGATATAACAACGAAACAATTGCTCCTACATTGCTTAGATTATGGCTTAAAGAGCTTAAAAGTAGATGAAACGCTCAAATTAATGTGTAATATCATTTAAATGCTGAAATTCGTAAATTAAAACAAAATGATGAAATCCAACGAGTCGAGTGGTTACCTTGGCGCTGCTAGGCGGGAGAGGCGGCACGACGACATCCGGTGACTTAATTTTATAAGGGTCGTAGTTAGGGGGCTGCTTGTCGTCTGGGAAGTTGCAGGGCCACATCGGCGCACGCGGCCACGGGACCACCGTCTTGCCCTCCGTCTGCGGCACGTCGCGGCAGCAGTCCTTGTCTTTGGAGTAACTCTTATTACGACCTGCCAAGACAATATATCTTTAAACTGAAGCCAAATTCGTAGTTTAGCCAAGATCAGTCGCGATACAACAATGTATCTTTCTTGTTAGTAGTGAAATATATGTAATAACTTGTTTGTAATATCTGTAAGTTATGAGCGTGGGTAGCTCAGGGGTTTAGCTCTTGACTTAAAATCTACAGGTTAAGTTCGAATCCCGCCATCTACTAATGTGTTTTTCGATTTTCGAATTACTCGACGCTCTTACGGTGAAGGAAAACATCGTGATGCAACCTGCACATATCGGCAAAGAAATTCAAAGATATGTGAGAAGTCGAACAGCCCGCAATAGGTCAGCGTGGTTGACTATGGGCCTAGTCACACCCTAATGTAGGCTCCGTGCAACTCGGTGGGGACGTATAGCGAGTTGGTGATGAAGTTACAAATTCGTTAGTTCTACTGAAAAAATAAAGCAATGACTTTGTCTAAATTTGGTCTTGAGTGGAACGCGATGTCCACTTAGATTATGGCTGATAGAGGAATATTACAAGAAAGTTCACACTACTTTTACATAGCATAGTTTAAGAATGATGGTGTGATAACATCGTGAGAATCATTAGTTACCTGTTACAACAAAGGCTTGTCCGATATTGTGGTTGCTCGCGGCCAAAATGTGATTCAGACTTTTGATTTGGCTGCAATATCTTATGGTACCCATATTGAATTTAAACGGTAAATTTATCTTTTGATTAAATTGCGAAAATTTTCTACATTATTTTTGAGTTAGTTTTATGAAAATATAAATTTTGATTTTTATTCTGATCAAATGCTAATTGACGTGTTTTTAAGTTGAATATGGAAACATTTTTTCTTTTAATCATAAATGGTAACGGTCTGCTAGAACGCAAGGAGGTTGGCGTTGAAATAATATTAAATCTCGTCCTAATAACGATAGCTAGGACTATGGATAACTTAACAAGTCTTTCCTCGGATGCTGTACAACTTACTGGTACTACTAAAAAAGCAGTCTGAACAAAAAACTATTATAAAATAGATTTTATTGAGTTAATGAACCTCACCATCGTGCAACTGAGTTTTTATTGTCCCAAAACCTTTACAATTACTTGTTTTTTTACACTACGGCTTTATTAGACCGATTTCGCGAAAATAACTGAGATTGTGCCTCGGCTAGGTCCATTTTTATCGCGAACTCGGTGTAATGAAGCCGTATGGCTAGAAAATAAGCATCGCAAATACTTTTTTTGTATAAGTATTCTTCTCTCTCTTTCACCTTCATGGCCTTTGTCAGCCAAGATCTCTTGAGTTATTTCTCCTCTCAAACTTACAGTTGCGTAAACTGGTATAAATAAAATACATTAAAAATATTTTAAACTAATTTATTTGCTGTACAAAACACACTATAAATCTTCGTACACTTATTTATATGACTATTTTACAATTGTCTCAGTACATACATTACGTCAAAAGATTGTTCAAAATTCAGTTCACAATACACGAACCTGGCTAAGCGAGAGGGACTGCGATATTTGTCTCGCTTAAAGTGGTTTCTCTCTAATACGAATTTCTCGCTTATGGAGGTAGCACGTCGTGACCAGAGAATGACTCGCTTTTAGAGGTTTCTCGCCTCCAGGTTTGACTGTAAATACAACTAGACCACAAGAATGAAAAGAATGAACGTCAGTTTATAAAATAACGAGTATATAAGTTCACTTTTTTATTAAGATTAGTAGATTTATTTGAAATTAACCAGTATTTTGTAAAACCATTACAACCAAGCTCTAGACTTGTGACTTCGAACCTAAACCCATGTGCTTGTACATTTTTAGAACACTGTAAAAATATTGGGTTGTTCGGAAAGTCATTTCGTTTTTTTGATGGAAATTATAGAAAATTCTGCCTATACTGACAATAGTGCTAGGTCTGGGTATGTTATTGTATCCCATTCAAGCTGTAGAAGCTATTGCCGAGTGACAAAACTTTATTTTGTATTTATCAGCTTCAACCAGCGTTCAAAACTCTTCGACGTAAAAATTGCCGGATGGAAATTTAGCGAACCAGTTCTGGCACTGGCGTACTGTCAACACACCTTCTCCATTCACATCGGTCTATTTCTTTCTGACTTCAACAGCATTTTTATCCTTTCTGTAGCAAAACATAAAATAAGTCGAAATTTTTGCTTTTCGCTCTCCATATTTGAAAGGGCACCAACCAAAAACTATAACGTAGAATTAATTGAAACTTTTCACAAACTAGCCTTGTTATATGAGCTTTCAAAGCATATAATAATTAAACGGCTTAAGTGAGAATTTGGGTGCTAAAATTCAATTAAATCCTCTATCGGGAAAAAACGAAATGACTTTCGGAACAACCTAATAATATTTTTGCACTTCTTATGGCCGTTTTCACCAACCAACCTTTAAAGTAGTTTTACATAGGTGTCTTTTTGTTTAAGTGTCTCCCTACATCTAACGGATCCCTTGAGGTCAAAAGTGACACTTAATTGTTGGTGAAAACGAAAGTAGCGTTAAATGACATTTAAAATGTGTTAAGGTTTACCTAAAATTTAGGGATTGTTGGTGAAAACGGCCATAAGAAATGCAAAAATATTATTTTGTACAGTAAAGATAAATAAAATGTAAACAAAAAAAATATATAATTTTAAAGGAGAATGCGCATTCTGGTCTACCTAGTCAACAGCAACGAGCCATAAGTCGTTGGAAAGGTCTTTGCTTATACTTTATTTTTGTTTATGACGGTAAATGTGTAGCTTATGGGGTTATCGAGTTATTGTCAAAAATAATAGCAAAGTGTTTAGTTTCAATTAGCTTTTACTTAGAGCAGACTTACATTTAGTGTACTGAAGTTTGTCAATATTTGCAGGGAATAGAGTAGGAAGTGAGTTGGGGACAGTTTTTTTTTTTTAAAATCTGTGGCAAACTAGTAAGCGGGTACGTGGATTCGCCGAAAGAGCGAAGCGACATCTGCTATTACAGATGCTTTTTCTACCGTCCTGACGAAGCAGGGGACTCACTGGAACAGGATATTTCCCCTTCCTATGTGTCCCCTACCCTGCCAAATACCCCTACTCTTCCCATCCTTTCCTTATGAGATAATAATGGGAAGGTAAAGTGGACTAACATTAAGCCTCCCGCACTCATTAGGCGATCGTTTCGCTACTTCGACGAGTGTAGGTCGCCGTTTAGTCGTTTGGCATCGTATAAAATAAAAAAAATGTCCCTACCCGAGTACCCTAGAGTAGGGACCCTATTACCTGTAAATACTGACAGACTTCAGTACAATAGATGTAAGTCTACTCTTAGTAGAAGCAAATTGAAAATATACATTTTGCTATTATTTTTGACAATAACTCCAGAACCCCATAACCTAGAATTTAAATTCATTTAAAAAAATAAAGTATAAGCAAAGACCTTTCCAACGATATATGGCTCGTTGCTGTTGACTAGGTAGACCAAAGTCCTTAGGACTCTGCCCATTCTCCTTTAAAACAATCATGTCAAAATATAACTGAATACTTAGTTAAAAACATATACAATATTATACAAAGAAATACAAAATATACATAATTAAACAAATTATTTACCATTTTCTACTCAAATATACCATTCACACTAGCACAACACACAATTCCTACCATCTTAAGGCTTTTTATAAATTTTCCAATGTATTTTAGCATTTTTCTATAGTTACAAACATTATAAAAATGTTTTTGTACTAAATATCTCATTAAACTTGGAATTGAATATAAAACTTTATTAAATAAGTTATATTTACAATGGTATTTTATACAATACTGTAACATTTAAAAAATTCCCCTAGTTAACTAGGCGATTGGGGTAAAGCCTTGTTCGCACCAGGATAGTATTTTAGTCCAGTAGCAAGTAGCATTTATCCGAACATAGGATTTACTACTGTTCGGACTCGTTTAAGCCTAAACCTACGTACTCGGGTTGTAATTTAGTAACTAAACGTGTCCGAACAGCAAGATTTTAGTAGAATAGATTAGTAAATCCTTTGTTCGGATACTTGCTGCTTGCTACTCGACTAAAATCCTTGTGCGTACAAGGCTTAAGATTCCTGATCGACCGCTTACGTCGCCGTAACAACGGGGAATAACGGGTTGTATAGTGCTGAAGGTTCCAGGGAGTTCCTCGGAGAGCCAGGAACCCTTTTAGATCTCACTCAGAAGGCATATCTTTTAAGATTTCCCTCACGAAAACAAAAATAATGTGTTTATTAACTAAATTGTGGGAAAAAAATAACAACAAAAAATATTTTTGATATTTTTTTGACTTAAATTTAGAACAATGGAAAATAGTCATTCGTTGTATTTAATGATTTTAAATTTAATTATGTTAATTACATTTAAATAATTAACATAGAACAAGGACGTACAGAGTTAGAAGAAATAGTGACGTGGAAGATAAAAATAATTAAAATGCATTTTTTCTATATGTAGGTGATTACCTCCTTTTTGAAGTCGGTTAAAATAGAAAGACTAATAAATGCAAAACTTTGAAATTGAGATCTACGAGTACTATAGCAATTTTTTTGTAGAAAAAACCTATTTTTCTACATAAACGAGGTCATTTGAAGTTTTTAATCCAACCTGCTTTATTGATACAAAACAATCTCGCCTTTTTTACTCAAATATTTGTATGATTTTATGTATGTATGTACAATATTTAAATACTATTCAATATTATAAAATCGTGAGTTTTCATTATCGAAACATGTAAGATAACATATTGTCACCCCTCAATTTCTAACAGTACGGCTTCATTAGACCGAGTTCACGCGAAAAACGGAGATTTTGCGACGGCGTAAGACCGTTCCTTACGTGACATCGGTCTAATGAAGTCTTAGTGTTAGAAAAACTTTTTGTAACTATTTATCAATGGTAACGTATTTTGTATAATATTTAAAACTGCCAAGTCACAACATATTTAATTAATAAATAATAATAATACCTCAAAACGGACGAAGCCGGAAGTGGCTAGTTCACAGACGTTAAGCCTTGTTCGCACCAGTATAGTATTTTAGTCGAGTAGCAAGTAGCATTTATCCGAACAAGGGATTTACTACTGTTCGGACTCGTTTAAGCCTAAAACTACGCACTAGGGTAGTAATTTAGTAGAATAGATTAGTAAATCCTTTGTTCGAATACTTGCTACTGGACTAAAATACTATCCTAGTGCGTACAAGGCTTTAGTAATACTCAGAGTCAATTGCTTATTAAACCTTTAGTACATAAAAATAGGTTTTAGTCTTCCATGTTAAATCTGGCTACTTGTGACGTTGGCAAGGAACCGGCTGTCAGCACTGACTGACGAAATATTTCAACAAGCCTTTTAAAATAAGGCATAACTATCAGTGCTGACGGCGAGCTGACTGTCAGCGCTGACGGAAGAAATGTTTCATCAAGCGACTTAATATAACGCGTAGCGCGTACAAGGTGCATACCTTATTTACTTATTTATCCCGTCAGCACTGTCGGCCATGACGCCGTCAGCGAAAAACGAGCCTAAGGAAATGAAATAACAATTGAATGAACTCTGAGTGTGAACATCACGTCACTGTCACCATGTCCAGTGGGGGGCGGTGGGGGGAGGCTCATTCGAGTCCGAAGAGCCAGTTGATGCCTTGCGCCAGGAAGAGGATGAGCGGCTGCCACGCCACCAGCCACCTGATCCAGTCCAGGAGTTGCCCGTATAAGATGTGGGGCTGGTCCCAACTGATCACCATGTTAAGGTTACAACAATTAGTAGTTTTATTTTTTTTAAGTTAAAGTTGTCGAGTCTTTTAAACTAGATGGCGCTAAACTCAGTTAAGTCATGATTTGGGTAAAAGTTGGTAAAAAAATATAATGGTAATTGATAATAATTCGATTTTACTTGTAGTTTTTAATCAGATTTTTAGAAACAAAAAAATGTGATTAAAACTTAACTTTGTTGCTTCGTCTTTATTACTCCGAGTTCGCAATAAAAACGGATATTTTATTTCGGCTAAGTCCCTTTTATCGCGAAGTCGGTCTAATGAAGCCTAGGCACATATGATATTTTTATCGCTATTGTATAGATGTTAGTTGTGAAAGGATACGGGTTGGTGAACATGCGGCGAAGGTCCACCTTCTCCTTGCAGTAGGGGCAGGTCTGCTTCTTGCCCACGATGCACCAGCCCCGGATGCAGTACTCGTGGAACACGTGCCCGCACGGCAGCTTGTATGTATTCTCTATACATACATAGATAAAAAGAAAAATATGGTACATTTAATATACGCCAAATACGTGCTAGTCGTGGAGTTGCGGAAAATGAAGCCCAACATGGGTCGAACTACTAACTAAATACAAACATATATAATTTCATAACAAACTGGTTGTTGGCCGCGACTTCGTCCGCGCGGATTAAAAATATATATTTCTAATGGTGAAAGAATTTTTGTTACCAGCCAGAATTTGAGTTTTTTCAATACATACAAAAATACAAATCTTTCTTATTTATTATAGAATAGATTATTTAAAAAACATGTTTTACAAGTATTAAGGCAATCAAAATTCATTTACGGAAATTATTAAGTATTAACATAATTTAAAACAGCGCCATCTATCTCTTGATGGTAATAAACTATTGTACTGACCCAGGATGCCCTCCTCATTGACATCCACTAGTAGCTGGTTACCACACACCGCGCATACGTTGTTTTCTAATTGTCGTGTAGGAATACCCTCCTTTGTGTAATACTGGAATATACATATTCTTATACTCTTTAAATATCGACAAATACCAAGAACATATGGTAATTGCCAGAGCAGATGGCAATTACCAGAGCATATGACAATTGCCAGAGCACATGACAAATTGCCAGAGCATATGGCAATCGCAAGAGCATATGGCAATTGCCAGAGCAGATGGCAATTGCCAGAGCGGATGGCAATTGCCTAAGCAGATTGCAATTGCCAGAGCAAATGGCAATTGCCAGAGCATATAGCAAATTGACGGCTTTTTTATAATTGTTTTTTAAATGATATTTGGGTGCAAACATTAACTGTAACTCTCAGAATAGTTTAATTGTATCTTTAGCAGTAGAAAATGTAAAGATGTTACTTCATATCTCCAAAATGGTTTGGTGGACCTCAAATAAATTTGACACAGTTATAGAACATAGCCTGGAAGCACACATAGGCTACTTACTATGTTTTTTTACCCCGCACAGATGTCCCAACTAAAGTTTGTATGTATTTCCACTCACCCCAATAGAAGCAGCCATTTTATCAGTACAATATTCAGCAACATCTCGGCCCAAGACCCCGAAGTACAGTCCATAGAATAATAGCATAAGAGCCACGTCCATCCATTGCTGCGGCTTATGGCCAAAGAAAGTATTCAAACCCGCGAATGTAGACATCATTATAATGTACCCCACAATACCCAGGAAACAACTCGCTTTGTATATTAGATAGAACCATTTGTATACCAATCTGTTGAAGAATATTTTAATTATTAGGTGATTATTGAGCAAGCGGAATTTGTCGAAAAAGCGATTGCTGTCTAATAATGTCTCAGTGTATTTTTTTTTCAAAGAACTACAGCCGAATTCGGATAAGCGAGTCTAAGGAACCGCAATATTAGTCTCGTTTATAGAGGTTTCTCTAATCCGAGTCACTCCCTTATGAAGGTAGCTCGTCGGGACGAGACAATGACTTCCGCTAATAGAGGTTTCTTGCCTATCCATATTTGACTGTTTAAGATTATAATAAAAACGTTGGATCGGTAGAAATTGATGATGATGACGATGATGATGATACCTTACCTTGGTGTGGTATTAGACATGGGCTTAGCGGTGGACTTCCTTATAACAATGCCAGTGAGGAGTGTGAAGACAGTCCATATCGTGATGAACCTCCACCAGCCCTTGCTGAAGCTTAGAGCCAGCGGGATTGACCACATCGATACCATTGTGAAGAACTGAAAAGAATGATGAAAGCAAAAAAACTTACCATTCTCTTGAAATTGGTCCAAATGTTTGCTATTATACTACTATATTACCAATGTTAATCTCATTCTTACTGGATGGATAGACGTTTATTTGAAGATATTTCAGAAATGACTTAAAGGATTGAAATTTGATACATATGTAGAACTAAGTATGGAAGAACATGGACCAATTTTTTAAACACAAACAGTGGCGACAGACAATTAATAATAGATCTAATTTCTTACCGCATAAGATCTATAATGCCTCTTCTTCCATTCAACGACGATGAACTGAGCAACCACTAGTGTCACAATCAGTATCATCACCATTGTGGTGTGCATTGACTCGTGACCGCGGTGCATTTCGTGCATCTTTTGATGGTCATACCTGAAGATGGAACATTGATTACTCTCTTTTGAATCTTTATTACATGTATTAAGATCGAAAATACAATGGCTTGCAGGATAAGTTATTGCGTCATTGTATGTTAGTCAATTATGAAACATATTTCTATATTAATAAGAATTAAAATGCAATGGAACATGAACCTCATATTGTGGTGAACGAAAGTGTGATGTAAGCCCATATCATCAAAATAAAATCAAAGAAGGGCCAATATGGTTGACTGAGGGCTAGCCTAACTTAGGGTAGCCTCTAAGCCATGAGGAAGCTGCCTTGGCAGCTGACGAAGGTGGGGCTATGGACGTAACCAATACGTGCCTGAGGTCATGCCATAATGCGTTTGAGGGCAGTCAGGTTTTAGTGAGTATTCCGGTCTCCTTCTGTGGCAAGGGAGTTCCACACTCTCTAGGCCATGTACCGCCCACCGTAGGGGTGTGTAAATGCATTTCCCGACGTTAAATAAAAAGGGTAGCCTCGAAGGCCAATTTGCAAGATGAATAATCTTATTTTAACATTATTTTATATGTTTTTATTTCATATGAGTAACTTCTGTTTCTTTACAAACGTCTTAGTAATTTAATCTTATAAGAAGGCTTATAAGTGTTGTAACTATTATTATTATTGAGGTTTAATAAGTTATTGTTATTACTAATAATTATTGTTACGTAATAGGTTTTATTCACTTAGTTTTTAGTATTTTTTAATACAAAAGGAGATAATTACCTACATAAGCCAGGGTGACCTTATGTTGTAAGACATGTATTTACTCAAATACCAAGCAATGCATAATTTTTTTTATTATTTTTTTAATTCTTAGTAACATTATAAATTTATTGTTTATATGGATGGATGGCTGGGAGTTTGAACACCTCCAACTTAAGTACTTTTTTAGAAAATTCTGTGTAGACAAACATGTTGGACAAAGCGAGTATATTAATTTGATTTTGAAAGATAATTATAAAAATTACATGCAAATGAAAAATGTATTATCATAATTGTTTACAGGATTTGAGTTATTTAGGGTATTTTTGTCAGATTCTCCTAATCTGTTGTTTATACCACTCACCGTAGCTTTTCATCAGCTGTCATCTCTTCATATGTCTGTAAAAATACCAATTATTTAAGTAAATTAATGATACCAAGTTTTATGAACACAACTAAATACTAGATTAGGTAACTGAAATGTTAGATTCTATTACTAAAAATAACATCTGATGCAAATTGGGATACAACAAAACAATTGTTCGTTAAAATCAATAAGAGATATAGAGGACAAACACTAAATCTTTAAAGAAATTAATACACTTCGTGTTAACTTACCTTATTAGAATCAACAGGCCGATGAAGATCCATGATTATTAAGAGTAATATTCACTTACAACAATTAAAGAATACCTTACTTATATTTAGCTAGTATTTACATAATTTAATTACTGGTAAATCTAAAAATCCGGTAACTATAATGTACTCAGGCTATCCTAAAGTATAACCTGCATTTCCAATTGCCATTTTACCATCTTCTGTCAATTTGACAAGCAAAGAGTATATAAGTAAGGTTGATTTTGTTTGTTGGGCCGATTATCTCATATTTTAGCTTCCATAGTATCGCGAAGATGATTGAGAGAAAAATCATCGACATTTTATTTAAATGTGTGACTTTTCGTGACATTTTAATTTTATTTACGGTCAAGAAATTCAAAAATTACGTAGAAAAGTCCATCGGTTATCAATATTTGATCTGTGTGTGTTTTATTTTGTCAAATGTCAACAAACTGTCATTTCCTTCTGTTTATTTTCTTTTTGATTATAAAATAATGGAAAGTTAATGAAAATATGTGATGCAAATAAATGTGAACTGATTGTTTCATGACTATCAGTTGATAGAATATTTTTTTAAATAATGCCAAACAAAGGTATCCTATTTCTTACCCTACGGATTAACTAAATAGTGGCAGTAGCTCAAAAATCCTAGATTTTAGGCTCAATAAGATTTAATTGTTGTTGTTTTGTTTATTTTAACGCTTTGTTACATCTTCAGTGCATAAATGTTTCTAATTATAAGCTATAATACACTACAACTGAATCAGAAACAGATCTTTCTGTATTTTGTTTGTGACTGTTTTGTGCTATTTAAATCTACAAATAAAATTTACTTATTAAGGGCGGTTATAATTGTAAACAAAATACATGTTTAGCAGCTTCTAAACTACTAACCTATTAGTGCAATTACTTTTTTGTCTGTTTATTTCAGAAGTGACAAAGGGTTCTGGTGACCCAAAAGTAACAGGTAGTCCTGCTCACCATGGAGGCGTGAAAGTTCCATTGGTGACTCCAAAAGCATCTGTTAGCAAGGTAAGTTTAGACTTTAGTACTTTATTATTTTGAATCTGTGTAGTTTCTACTAACATAATATACATAAGAAACAGGATTATCTCTAATTTTGGGTGCTCCCATAATTCCCTCCCTAATTGTGGTGAGATTGTCGTTTTTCTCTGAAAGGTACATAAAAAGCTTATTTTGTCTGTGTATGGGAGCGTAGACATTTTTGTGGTAACAGTTATGAGGATTTTTAAATGAGTGATATAAAAACTATGAAATTAATTTATATTTATTTTTAGCTTTGAATAATTACCAAATGTTGATTTTTTAGTATTCTAATATAGTGCTATAAAATAACTTAACAAATCATCATTTTTAAAGCATAAATCTGGCTTAATTCGATACATATGAATTATAGTTTAAAGCACCATATTTTACAATACAACCTCACAATTATAGTAAACATATAAAAAAATGGCATTGTTTAGAAATGCAATGTTTATAAAAGTCTTAATTAAATTGTCATCTTTCACTACACATTCGTACCTAGATAAGCGAGAAGTGGATTAGTGAGAAACCTCTAAGCGAGAGTCACTATGGCCCCGAGGGACGATTTTTTTTTTTTTTTTTTATAAGAAAAGGGGGCAAACGAGCAGCGGGAACACCGAGGTGATCATCGACGCCCATGGACATCTGCAATACCAGAGGAACCACAGATGCGTTGCCGGCCTTTTAGGAGGTGAAACGCTCGCTTCTTGAAGGTCCCTAAGTCGTAGCGGTTTGGAAATACCGCCAAGGACAGACCATTCCACAGTGCGGCTGTGCGAGGCAGAAAGTTTCGCGAAAACCGATTTCCATAAGCGTTGACATTTGGATTAGAGAGAAAACTCCATAATCAACACAAATATTGCGGTCCCTTGGATTCTCGCTTAATCCAGGTTCGATTAAATTCCACATAAAGTTCACAGCCTTGGAATATACACAGTTACCACTTTACTTATCGGTAGGAATATTTATTAAATAGTTTCTGGACATGTTGTACAAGCGGTTTATTTAATAACGGGGCGATGTCTTTAGAAAACACAAAGTCCACATGGTTGAACTTTGGTAAAGCGCATGCCGGTTCCACTTGCTCCAACATACCTGTGGTATTCAACTCACGGGCTAAGCGCATCACTTGCTGGAACAATAAATTAATCCTTTACCTTATGCTTACCTAGTATAAAACAATAACGCTTTTTTATGTTTGTCCCTATATATGCTTGAATCTTTAAAACTACGCAAATGATTTTGATGCGGTTTTTTTTAATAGATAGAGTGATTAAAGAGGAAGGTTTATATATAACTAGCGACCCGCCCCGGCTTCGCACGGGTTCAATTATTGTTAGTATGGCTGTTATATGTAATGTTCACAGTTTTTCTGTAGTGTATTTAGTATCAGTTTTACACCCGTGCGAAGCCGGGGCAGGTCGCTAGTATGAAGATAATCGTAAATGCTAAAGTTACGATGGGTAGATATAAGTTTGACGAAAAGTATCTTCAAAACGGCTTAACTAATCCTGGTAAAATTTCGTATAGATGTAAAAACATGCTAGAATCTACAAGAACACAGCTTACTTATTATGTTTTTTAGTTGTGAATAGACTGAGTCGCGGGCGACAGCTAGTATAGTACAAAACAGCAGTTCTAGCAGTCTTAAGTTTATTGTTTTATACTACTTACAGATTTCTCAGCAATCTGATCATTTTCGCCATATAATAAAGTCACTGGCACTCTAATGTCAGTTAAGTTGTATGGTTTTGCCTCGCCAAGTACACCGTTTTCCAACGACGTAAATACACCTAAAAAATTGTAAAATATCTTAAGCAAATTTCACACGGGCTACATTCAGGATCGAACGCTGTGTTTTATAATTTTCGCTATTTATGTTTTAAACTGTACTTACTAGTGAGTGCAATCTTGCCGTAATGTTCAAATTGCCGCCAAGAAGCAGGCTGTATTCGTGTCAACATCTGTATTATTACATTCTGTTGAAAGAAAAATCATAATTCTTGGTTAGCCGCCATTATTACTCAAACTCCCTTGCTGAAATGATGAAGATCTGCCGTTGACGGGATCCTAGTCTATATGGACGTACCGGATCGACTTGGTCAAAGTTCTCCCCGACTATATTCTGCATCATGAAAACGCAGAAGTTGTCGCGCGGACTCTTGGTCGAGCACAGACCGCGAATGAGGAGCTCCATCACAGTTGCTGGCAACCCTAATGTCATGAAGCCATGCTCTCGTAGCCAGGTCTGAAAAGTTTTATGTAGCGTGTGTACAAAAACAGGCAAAAGGAACGAACATTTTATTTTAGGTTCTTGGCTGTTGTAAATATAGGCTTTCGACAATGATTTTTGTAGCTCTATTATTTTGAATGAGTCAAAAACTTGATGAAACATGAGAGTCGTGTAAGGAATAGGCGAAATAATCTTACAAAAATTTTAAGTGACTTCAAAAGAAAGTCAGCGATCCATTTCATATGATCGAAGTATACGGCCGGTGCTAAGCCGACGAAGGCCACCACTTTATCGTTGTACTCCGGCCTGATGGTGGCCGTGATGAAGAAGCTGGTGGTGCCCATCGAGTGCCCAATGTACAGTAGACTGGACTGCTTGGTGACGGCCAGCACTTTGTCTATCAGGACTGGTATATCGTACTTGCCATGCTCATGGAAGCTAAAACAATGAGCTAGTGTTTCTTTAACGTGAAGGAAGAACTTGAATAAAGCATAGCTTTATTGTTTTAAATGCTGGTGGATAGGGGATGTTTCATTCACCTGTATTCCCAAAACTTAGGATTATCTCTGGTCAGATTGATGTGTGCGGTGTGGCGATTCCCTCGTAAGTTGCCCAGCCACACGTCATAGCCCGCGTCTGCGAGCATAAAACCTGAAATTATACACATATTTGTATTTGAAACAGTTAACTTAAAGCAGACTAGAGAATACAGATCAAATGTCTACCACATCTTCTAAATTAGCCAAGCCGTTTGCCAGCCAACTTTGAAGGAAGACAGAAATGGAAGACGTTTATGTCACATAAAGAATAGGCTTGTAATAAATCGATAACCAAAAATAATAAATTTGATTTCCAAAATAAATATTTTTTATCAGCGAAAAAAGTAAGTGATCACCAAAATTTGATCCACATTTTATAATATATTTAAACTACCACCAAACTAAAAAAGTATCACCAAAATATTTGTAGTCTGCTAAGTGAAATAGAAAAGCTATCGCCAAAAAAATCGCTGCGCCACCAAAAGTAATAAGGTTGCACCTAATTTGTAACTTCATTTTAATTCAAAATTTCACTCAAATTTGTTACATATTTTTGTGTGTTGAGAAGTAAACTATAACCAATTTAAATTATTGTTTACTTATTTTATTATTTTAGTATCTATTTTAGCTAAAGTATGCGCGGGTTACATAAGGGGCATTTCACGCTGAGCGGGCAACGACTGTTAAGTCAGATTCCCAATTTTGTTAATTTAAAATAATAGAAAATGTTCTCATTTTCGAACATATTTTTGGGGTCTTAAATAAATTTAAAAAGGGTTTTTTTCCTTTTTTACTTTCGCTTATTGTTATGTTTTTAATGTAATTAAAAATATTGAACCTAACATAACTTAGTTTTTCGATTTAATTTTAAATCTCCTAAACTTAACCCAAACGATACAGTTTGTGTTTTGTTGTAGTTTATTTCTTTTACCGGTAACAAGGTTACAGTATTAATAATCAGCGCCAAATGTGACTAATTGATTACTTTTAGCTCTCATTTTGCTGATTATAAATAATATTTAAAAATTATGAATAAAATTCAATTAATTACTATTAGCGTAACACATATTTGGATTAAACGTATACGAATATAAGAAAAGAAGTATATCAGAAGCCCGGAAAAGAAGTATATCATTAATTTTTATGAATCTCAGTTTGTAGTTTATTAGAATTCGATTGATAGTTTTTTTTTTATTTAACGTACCTGTTTGTTTTTTATATTATTCAACATGTTCTAAACCGAACCTAACCTATGCAGTTGGTACGCGGTTTTTAATTTAAATGAAACGATCTAAAATTTCTTCATAATTAATAATGTAAATATAAAAAATTGTATATTAGTGAGATCTGCATATTTTTTACTTTACAAGCACTTCAGTCAACAAGCAAGCGCAACGTCACAGCTTGCGAATAACAAAGCAGTGACGCACGGATAAAATATAATATAATTTGGTATCATTATAGTTTATTTGGTTATATGCATGCAATTTTAGATTAACTTGGCAATATATTTTGGTATAAAAGCACAAAAAAATGTATAGTTGAAATTAGGTATTATATTTTTAACCGACTTCCAACAGAAGGAGGTTATCAAGTCAATGAGTTTTTTTTTTTATGTATGTTCGGACGTCGAGCAGCGAGTTCTGAACCGATTTACGTGATTCTTTTTCTGCTCGATTCAAAATAGCTGCCATTTGGTCCCATATTTACGTTTAAAAAAAACTATTTAGTAGTTTTTGAGTTATTTTTAATAAACATGAAAAAAAAATGGGACTTTTTTGCTTTCTCGGTTTACGTAGCGTAAACTATAGCTCCTATGAAAATTTGGGTATTACCAGATTGTAGCTCTTTAAATGTGCTAATTTAAAGTCCGCGATGGCATATATCTATCTTTTATGGTTTTCTGACAAAAAACATTTTTTCATAAGAAAATTTTACTCGACTTTGGACGCTATTATTAGAATTCCCTATGAATCCTTATCCAAATAAATATGTTCAACATCAAGAGAATTTAATGCAGATTATAGTTGATCTTTGAAGGTAATCATTTTGAACAATACTTTAGAAGATATAAAGGTTTTAAACCACGCGGAACGTAAAAAATTACAAAAACGTTCCAAATTGAGCGAGACAAGTGTTTTCTTGCCGTATACAGCCTTAACTATAAGACTTACATAAAAATTATAATGTGCGATCAATAGATCATGAAATTGGCTACATAGTTGTCTTTGGTGGCATTTATCTATAATCTATGATTGCATCACAATAATATTTTTTTTCTCAACAAAAAAATCAAGTAAAATGCATTTTGCAAGTTACGACGTTATTATTTCGTATTCGGTATGAATCCTTATCCAAATAAATATGATTTTGCGTTAGAGTATTAAACGTAGATTATAATTGCCCTTTACAGTATAAGATTCTGATCAATTGTTTAGAAGATATTACATAATTAAAACAAACTAAGCGCGTTCGAAAATGTAACAGAAGCGCGCGGGCGCATAGAAATATATGCTCGCGGCGATGTAATATGTTTGTTGTAATAGTATTTACACGACATATCTTTCTTGACTATTGTTTATAATTAAATTAAGATATAAATTTTAAAATAAACTATTTATTTCATATACTAAAATAATAAAACAAAACGGAATGTACATGGTGTAGTAGAAAAATTCTTCTGCAGTTTACAGACCAGCCTATTAAAGACACTAAAATGCTTAAAATAAAAAAAAAAACTGCGTTTAAAAAAACCGCCTTCCAAAACGCAAAAACATATTCAAATAAAAAGCTTAAAAAAACTAAAAAGTATAAAATAACATAGTATAGAATAAATTTTATACACCTCTTATGCAAACCATTCAGACCTTTAATATTAATAAAATACTATTATTTGTGAGCTATACCTATTTATTGAAAGGTTTGAAGGCGGAGCCAAGCCCTAAACAAAATAAAACGTAATATTACGAGTATATACAGCTTACTTACTGTAATACAATTTGTATACTAGAGATTAGCAACGTAAACAAACCTAACTCACAGCGCGTGTAGGTGTTATGTATCCCTATTATATTTCGCTTGGCTCCGACCTCAAACCTATCAATAAATAGATATAGCTCACAAATAATAGTATTTTATTAATATTAAAGGTCTGAATGGTTTGCATAAGAGGTGTATAAAATTTATTCTATACTATGTTATTTTATACTTTTTAGTTTTTTTAAGCTTTTTATTTGAATATGTTTTTGCGTTTTGGAAGGCGGTTTTTTTATTTGTTATCATATTTGTTGGACTTTTAATTTTTTTTGTTCTAATTATATTTATTTTGGTTGGTTGGTGTTACTTTTTTTTTGGTGTTCGTTTTATATTTTCCCTAAAGAACATGGTCACAGGTTACCTATACTTTTCTCTGGACCCATTAAAATAAAGTTGCTGCTGCATCCAAAGACACCATGAACTATGAGTATTGCCCGCTTATTGGCAGAGGACCTGGAGACCCCTCTTCCTGCAGGTATCCTGTGCAGGTGTAGGACGTAGCCATCAGGTGTCAGTGCCCTATGTTCTTCTGCTGGGTAGCCCGCTGCCCGAATTAAATTAGGCTGGAAGGGAAATTCAATAATGTGACAGTCAGAATTAAGACACAGATAAGTGTAGATTTAGTGTAAGAATTGTACAGCGATACCTTTCGATAACCAATTAACGACAACAACGTTACTCACCCTTATAACACAGAGGAGTAGGTAGAGACCACAGACCTCTATTTGACACGATTCTAAGACACGTCGTTTCTATATTTCATCATCATTATCATCACCAGCTCACTATACGTCCCCACCGAGGGGCACAGAGCCTACCCCCTATTTCTATATTTATACATACATAAATACACTACTCACGCCCGTAACCCAGAGGGGTAGGCATAGACAACGGACCTCCATTTGGCTCGATCCTGACACACCTCTCTCACTTCATCTACATTCATACATCAACGCATGCATACACGACGGTTACGCGTGCTCTTAATACCGGCCTTCTTGAGCAACTCCCCAATTTGACCGGTATAAGTCCGCCTCAGGCGACCCCATCCAAAGCTTAAATATTTATATTTACGCATTTATGCAAGGATACAGTTACGTTTGCACCTTAAGTTTTTAAGACTTTTTACGAACTTCAAGCGCCTAATAAACGACTTTGTCACAAATGGTACCATGGTCCGTAGTAGTAGTAGTAGACCCTTGATGGGATCCATTATCCGCAACGCCACGGCTAGAGCGTATTTTGCGTGACTTTACACATATCTTTAAATTTGTTCGCTGATATGTGCAGGTTTTCCTTCACCGTAAGAGGGTCGGGTAAATATGTATATACGAGTCCCTATAAATTGTGTGTAAACATTTATTCATATTTCGTCTCTATTTCTCGCTGAATAGTAATTATTTATCTTGTCTGTTACTGAATAACTGAGAATGATAAATGTAATTTAAATTGCTTGGTAATTTATTCAAATCTAATTCAAAAATGAACACGTTTATAAATTAACTCTTATTATGATACAACCTTGTCCGCTTAGTTTCATCTTAAATGGCCAAGATGTTAAAAAAAATCGTTTTGTATTTTAATTGAAACCATTTTACCTCCTTATTCCGACAAAATGTATAAAAGTACTGCGATAAACGAAGACCAATAAGTCGTTGATTATATGATACTGGAGGACACTCGGAACTACTTAAGATAGACCAGGGGTCGCATTGGACCAAATTATGTATCATAAGAAGTATCAGGAACAAGGATGTTCTGTATTTTGGAATAAATTTAACCATGTACCCGTACCAAACGTAGAAAGTAAAACAGTAACAATGCTGATTCTGGTTTCGGAATAAATTGGTGTATGTCTTGTTATTGTTTTTTTTTTTCAGTAATTGTAAATGACTAAGAAACAACGAGTTTGAATTAACTGACAGTTTATACGCCTAGAATGTTTATAAACTGGTCGAGTTCATAATCGATCGGTTACATAACGTAAAATAAAGTCAATATCATCTAGAATCGAACTTGAGCTCACTTTTTGAGAATATCCTATTTGATAAAGAAAAATATTTACAAAAATTCAGATTCAGTTCATAATACTATCTGTCGCCCGAGACTCCGTCCGCGCGGAGATAAAATAAACCAAGTAAGTAGCCTAAGAGTTTTCCAGTCTATGTTGTATACCAGCTCACTATATCCTCACCGAGGAGCCTACTCCGTTAGGGGCGTCTAGGTCATAGTCAACCACGCTGGCCCAGTGCGGGTTGGTCGACTTCACACATATCTTTGAATGTCTTCGCCGATATGTGCAGGCATAACGATGTTTTCCTTCACACCTGTTCAAAATTTCATCGAGATCCGATCGGCTGTTCTGGAGATACCTTCAAACGAACAAAGTTTAATACTAGGAAAATAAACTAGAAAGTAAATAAATAAGGCGTGACCTAGAAAACCTTAATTATGTCATGAACATACTACATAACTCCAATAAACAATTTATTATGTATCAATGCTATTATGTAATAATTTTACCTTACAAACAACTATATTCACGGTCATTCCGGTCAATGTTGTTTTAAAATTGTAAAGGTCTATCACAATTTGTAAAATACCGCTTATTTAAGATGATCCACAGCACCAGCTCACTAAACGTCCCCATCGAGGGCCTAAGTTTATTTAACCTCATATATACCTAATATCAGTTACAGTAAAAAATACAGATAGAGTGAAAACTGGCATAGGCACATAGAATTTGAATACACCGCCATCTATTAATTTTAGGAGACACCCACTGTTAGCCACTCAAGACAACAACAACAACACTACTCACGCCCGTAACCCAGAGGGGTAGGCAGAGACAACGGACCTCCATTTGACACGATCCTGACTCACCACACTGGCTTCTTCTACATTCATACATCTACGCATGCATACACGACGTTTACGCGTACTCCTAATACCGGCCTTCTTGAGCAACTCCCCAATTTGACCGGTATAAGTCCGCCACTAAGTTTTTCAAAAATATGTTTGGACCCCACAAACTTTGCATTTTTTTTTTATTTACAAATACTTATTACGTACTTTTATTTGACTTACCACAGATTTATATGATTCAGGTAGACGAAATTGACTTTCACTTTCAAAGAAATTATTCAAACATAATAGAATTATGAACCACGGATGCGCATACATTTTTTATAGTTTATTTTACTATAAATAAATTAAACAACAACAATGCACTGCACTTAAATGATTGACGACTTTTTTTAAATTGTTTAACTTTTTAAACTTTTACAATATTTTAATGTGGCAATAAATTCGATCGTTTGACGTTTAAAAGCGCGCGAAAACCGAAGAAGTGTATTATCTGTTATAGATGTTTTGAACGACTGGCGGGAAACCGTATTGTATCAATGCCAACGTAACTTATATTCATCCTTGTTTGTTCGATGTATTTAATTCTATTATACATAATAATATATTATAAAACTTTGTTTTTAAACGTTAATTGTGTAGGCGTACTCGTACTTGTATTAAACATTATCTAAACTAATATTATAAAAGGAGAAACCTCTTGTATGTTTGTATGTATTGAAATAACTCAAAACAACTCAACCTATTTCAATTATTCTTTTATCTTACCAAAGCTGCAGAGGCTGTATTTTTTTGTAAATCCGCGAAGACAAAGTCGGGAGCAAAAACTAGCTGGTGCTCCGAGAAAACATGTGTTTGGTTTAAATTAACAGTGGCAGAGCCCGCTTTAAGCTCTTCGCACGAATTGTCCGGCTCGCCGGTGAAATACCACGACCACATAGAAGACAGGCGTCAAATGGGAGCTATTCCGTGTTTCTTTTGACGAGTGTGGTGCCGGAGGCCTAATTTTAATCCATTTTCCCTTCCTATCCTTTTCTATAAGGAAATGATGGGAAGAGGAAGTGGATTTTCTGGGGGAGGGAACGCATAGGGAGAGGTATTATCCTCTTGCTGTGGGTCTCCTCCTTCGGAGATTAAGGGTAGGCAGCGCATCTGCAATCGCAGATGTCTATGGGCAGCGGTCGCTTCGCTATTTCAGCGAGTCCAGGTGGCCGCTTGCTTGTTTGCCGATTTTTTTCCAATCGTTTTATAAACATTTTATTTCAATTTTCTGGTAAACTTATTTTTTTTTATTATAATCTAGATTGGACTTTATCGTTTTATGAAGGCGAACATATCGTATAAGGATTTTATTTTTTTATGGGTATTAATGTCAAGGCAAAGGACAGGCGCTTCCGGCCTTATCCTTTCTGAGAGTGGTTATATAACACCAACGATCGATTTGTCTGAATGTGTGCAAGGTTTTGAATATGGTATGTAATAGGAGGTATATAAGGAATAATGAAACGTATTCATGTTCTATGAAGGTCCATATTTATTGTACATATAATCTATATGCTTGACTAGCGGCCGGTTGAACAGTTTGCCCACGTCTTTGGCGAATACAAAGTCTAAATGGTTGAACTTGGGCCACTCGCAGCCCGGCCGGACCTCCTCCAGCATACCGGTGTCGTTTAATTCTTTGGCTAGCCTCATTATTTGCTGAAACAAAGGAATATATAGGTTATAGAGCGCCTTAAAAAGTTCCTATGTCTTGCATCATGGTAATGTCTGGCTAGTTTAGTACAGGGATTCCTAAAGTGGTCGATATCGGTTTGTTGCGGTCGACTTCATCGAAAACTGATTTTGTGGGTCGATTAGGTCTAAAAATCAACCTTAGTACGTAGGTATTTCGTACCAATAGGATGAAGCAAAAGATAGGCCTCTTGTTCATAATAGTCTGCTAATTTAAAACAGCTATTACAGAGTGTTATTTTTCATCCTGACTTAGGTCAATAGAAGATAAGTAATTTGGTTATGGTGGTCTGAGGTAACAGTTCATTTCGGAAAAGGGGTCACTTGTCCAAAATAATTTGGGTATCTGGTATATGAAGTTTTAAAAACAGTTGTATCTAGATTTCGTTTTAAAAACTTACAGATTTCTCAGTCAATTGATCATTCTCTCCGTACAGGAGTGAAACTGGCACTCTCACGTTTGAGAGGTTGTACGGCTTCACTTCACCCCATAAGCCATCCTCCCACGATGTGAATACACCTGCAAACACCATACATACTCTAAAACATTATACCCAATTAAGCCAAAAATTGATAGACTTTAAAACTGATTTCTTCGTAAGAATGGTAAAATAATGATAACATACCAGTTAATGCAATTTTTCCGAAATGTTCAAATTGTCGCCATGATGCTGGCTGGAACCTCGCGAGTATCACAGACATCATGTCCTGCGGGGAAATAAAATATTAAAACATCTATGGTATGGTTATAGCAGCAAATATTGTATTGGACCTCTTTTAAAATTGAAATTCGGTAAACTGCGGTTCTATTTCTTCTTCAACTTTTGGACTCACAACATTGCTTCTTCTTACCCAGTTGAGTCTTTAATGGCTTCTGCCCTCCTAAATCAATTTGTAAATTACAGTGTCACAATCTTTGTACTCTTAGAAACGCAACCATAAGTCTCATAAGTCGAGTCCGTTCACTATTAACTTATTAATTTGTAACGTAAGAGACATAGTTACCCAGTCGTTCTGCTCGTAGTCCTCGCCGACGAGCGCGTAGACGAGTCGCATGCACATGTCATCCTCAGGCGCTCGTACCCTGCAGATGCTGCTCACCACCAGCTCTCGCAGTTCTTGCCGGAAAGTCAGCGATACCATGCCCTGACTCCTCATTGTTTCCTTGTAAACAGATACACTTACATCACTCATGAGTAAAATATTAATCAGTCTGCACACCATGACTTTCGTCTACTGTCTCATTTCATAGAATAATTGTAATATCATAGTTACTCAAAAGTGTCTGCCGCCAACAGAGTCTTGATCTACTTTAGTAAGCAAGAGTAACCTACAAAAGATGTCCTTAATCAATGTACTACACTCGATCTGGCAGTTTTTAAATGTCCTCTGCATCCAGGACTAAATTATTTCATAGTTAGATAACAAATAAAATCAACAAACCGGTACGTTCCAAGTCTTGAGCAGTAGTTCAGCGAGCGGGCGCATATTATTCATGAATACCGCAGGCGCGAGTGCGACAAACGCAATGACTTTCTCATTGTACTCCGGCCGCTGTGACATCATGGTGAAGAAACTGGTCGTGCCCATTGAATACCCGATGTACAGCACCTTGGACAGACCGGTGACAGCTAGTACCTTGTCTATCTGTGCCGGTATGTCGTACTTGCCGTGTTCGTGGAAACTAAAAGGGCAAAGTAAATAATTTGGTGTGTTTGTTGTAAGGGATTTGATGAGTGTGTTAGTTATTTTTTTTATGTCTATGTGCTAATGCTTTGGTAAAGTCATGGCTTTAGATAAAAAACTTGCTAGAAGGCTTATCTTCTTCGACATTTTGTTTTTAGTTTCTAGCTTTACTTCACTGCTCTATCGTTTATTTTAATCAACAAATTGATTGAAATGTTGTGTGTTAGGCGTTTACTTAGGTTTCAATGAAACTATTCAATTTTACCTGAACTCCCAAAATTTCGGATCATTCCTTGTTAAATTCAGATGTGTGCTATAAACTGTGCCTCTCAAGTTCCCCAGCCACACGTCGTAGCCCGCGTCTGCTAGGATGTAACCTGAAAATTATACGTATACCTTACAAATATCACTTATTAATATTACAAATGCGAAAGTTTGTATTTATGTGGATCTGGATGAATAACGTGGAAGTTTTTTTTAACGTGAACGGAGTCGCGGGCGACAACTAGTCTAAATATAATTACATAATTGCATCTTATCATGAGATAATTACATGATTGTAAAAAAACCTTTTTCTACTTCTATTTGATTAACAAGGTTATGAATTCAAATAACATTACGTAACACACTAAACTTCATCTTGTCTTACTATGAGAAGTTAAACTAATTAAATTAGCTTATTGTAAACTATTTGTTAAACAAGAGGACATTGATTTGTTGTGTTTTTTATCATGATCGACAGAGAGGATATAACCCTCCTTCATGTGTCCCTCTCCCACCAAACCCAGTTACATTGCTGTCTCCTTTATCTACAACAAAGATATCTTACCGATGCTCCTCTCGGGTCCCATGATGACAAAGTCCCCGCTGTGTCCAAGCAGGCCGTGCATAACGAGTACCGCCCGCTTGCCCTTGCCACCGCTGCGCCGTGCGCTCCGTCTTCCAGCTGGTATTCGGTGCAACTGCAGCACGTAACCATCTTCTGTGGTAGTACGATGTCGTTCTACAGGATATCCCGCTGAGCTGATCAGTTGAGGCTGTAAAGTAAATGGTAAAAGGACTAAGAACTAGGATTTCTTTTTACTTCTTCCTTAGTTTCTTATGGCTAAGTGTATACTGATAATATTTTATTCATCAGAAAATATCAGAAAATTTTAATCTTAATATGTAGTATCGCCTACGTGTAAATTAAGGTTATATGTAATTCTTGCACATTTGCTATTTTTTCTCATAAGGCATTTTTTGTAGTCTGATTTCCTTACTTCTTTTTCCCTATTTGGTGTAAATGAATATTATTTAATACCAATTGGTTTTAAATTATTTGATATCTCATTGATTAATGTGTACAAAAAGTTGTCTCCAATAGGTCTAACATTGTTTTAGTCAACTTTAGCGTGGGCTTCCACGCGTGAATATCTATACAACATTTTAAAGTATTTTCTCACTTTGTGACATAGAGAACGTGAGAGATGAGAATATTATGTTTCGTCGGTGAAAACTCAATTTAATAGAATAAATCAGTTTTAATTCAATCGGAGCAGATCTTCCTTGATCTTAACAAAGTATAGAAATGCTTTAGTACCTTATTAGGGTCGCAATTAACGTCACTGACTTGGTACTTCCAAAAATACGCTTTTGTTTCCTGTTTGGGTCATTACTGCCCTCGAAGTGTCGTTAATGTGCGAAAAGGTTAAGATTAAGTTAACCTTTTTGTATTAATTGTGTCACATTACGACCTTTGGTAAACAAAAAAGCGATTTAGTAATTTATAGTTATACAAACGATTGTTTTCACTACAAATTGCCTTATCCACTACCACAAAGGGTCCGTATTACGAAGTAATGAGTAAGGAATTATAGGGGGACAGGGGTCTATGTTTTGCTTAGTTTTGATAACAAGGTGAGCGAGGGGTCCAAAAACTATAATTAATCTGAATGCGTAATGCTAATTAATGCGGCTAGAACTCACGTGTAGTATTCCCGTAACGGTACCGACTAGTTTCGGACTCTTCGGAAGGTCCATCTTCAAGACGAGTGGAGTGGACTACAATTACATGGATAATATCCCAAGTAATTTTAACAATTTAATTGAATATGTAATACTTAAATGGTCCCAAACCGTTAAAGAGGTCGCTTATATTTAGTTTAATTTACTTATGTAACAATTATCGACTCTGAGTGAGTCAGTAAGTGCAATTAAAAACTAATTGATTATTCTATTGTCTGTGTTGATTAGATCTATGATAATTGATTAGGTACAGATTGACACGAATCATGCAGTTTGTACTTTTTGATACCGAATGTAGTTTATACGTTTTTGTAAATTAACTTCGGTTTTGGAGATGCGGCAGTGCTCCTAAGGAGATGAATCCAAGTCCGTTAGTTGATAAGGACTAGCTATTGAACCCGATTCTGTCTTTGCGGACTAAAGAGGACTAGTCTAAGTAAGTGGCCTGTGTTCTTCCATACTATGTTCGTCATGTTTTCGAGATTTGTTCAGCCGTTCTGGAGATATCTTCAAACAAACATTCATCCATCCGCTTTCGGATTTATATAAGTAACATTAACTAAAATTAAGCGGCTAAAAACTCACGCGTTGCTTCGATGTGTATTGAGTGGGAGACGGGCCGCGGCCGCGACGTAACAAAAGTCCCACTCACCCCCGAGGGTTCGAAACTAGTCGGTACCGTCACCGAAGCAACGCGTGAGATTTTAGCCGCTAAATTTTTGTTTATAAAGATGTCTCACGAAAGTTTCAATAATTTAAGATATAAGATTGTTAAAAAAAATAGACGTCTACATCAAGATTTTTCAAATAATGTTATTGTTTCTAACTAGCTATTAATTACTATGCTCGCACATGTGGACTCTGGCATGTAAGTCGTAAGAAAATTGTTGGAGTAATCTAGTAATAAGATAATGGACCGTGCTATCACGTGCTGCATAGCAAGACAATTGATCAACGACATTGTTGATTAGAGTCCGATACTAAATACCTTAGGCATTAAGATCGGTTTTGTACCATAAAGGTATCTGGGATGGCCAAACTGGAATTTGGGTTGTTGGATGAATTAAATACATGTTTACAATAATTGGGGCTCGTGATAAATGTAAAATTTTGGTAAACAGCTAGGACGATCATGGAGATTAGCCACCTCTGGTATATGCAGTTCTTTTTTTTAACCGATTTAAAAAATGAGGAGGTTCCTTATTCGTCTGTATGTCTTTTTTTGTTCGCCCATAACTCGGCACCTGGTTGTCCGATTTTCAAAATACTTTTCATAAATTTATTTCGAAAGGTAGTGTATGTCATTTGGTCCCATTTTTCTCAAAATGCAAAACTATTCAGTAGTTTTTAAATTCTGTTAAAGGTGTCTATGCGGCTTACGCTATCTTTGTCAGTAATGCGAGCCAGTGTACAAACATCTTAGATTTTATTTGTGTCGCGTAGATGTACAAAGGGACTTATAAATGAATCAGATACAGTTTGTCGTATTTAAAATAAACCATTGTATCATATTAGTATTCTTTATTAGTTCGGTGAATCCCCACAGGGATGAATTATTTGCAATTGTTTTCTTTTACCCGGTAGCTTGGGTAACCTTCAATGTTAAGTAACTAGGACGTAAGGAGGTTTATAAGGAGCCCGCTCCAAATCAGCCCCTTCCTACCCAATGGTTCCATCTCTTTCATTACCTTTGAAGAAGCTGGGATATAAAAGAAGATGAGATATACCCGATGCTCTTAGGTGAAAGAAAACATCGTGATCGTGATGCAACCTGCACATATCGCAGAAGAAATTCAAAGATAGCGGAAAATGGAGCCCATCATGGGTCGAACCTTACCTTACCTTACTTTTTTGACTTTAACACGCGGTAATTAAACATCTTATTTTTCGTAGAGCAACGTGGATGTATTTGTCTTGTATATAAATTATTTTGTTAGTAGATGTCCTCTTTGCATATGTCACATTCTTTTACAACCAACAACTAGGTAAGTACCATTTTTTTTAAAGTAATATAATGCAACAAAAAAATCGTAATTGTTTTGCCCTAAACCTGTCTTATTTACTTCTGTATTCTCATCTTTTTATTTAGACTTATTTTCTTAAGTGGTAGACAATAACCTTGGTTCCTACCATTCAACTACGACATTTTCACTTTACTTACGTTTATTTACGTTGTTTTATAATTGATGTATTCGACGTGTAATAAAGAAGAGCCTTTGTTTCATATCTATTTCATATTCGTTAAAAAAACATACAGACGAATTGAGAATTGAGAAAAAAATGAGGAGCCTTTTTAGAAGTCGGTTAAAAATATAAAAAAACTATATTTTGGAAGGGAATTATTGTCACATCATCATCATCAGCATTTTTCTGCCCACTGCTGGAAATAGGCGCCTTCCCTATCCAACGACTTGCCGCTGTGCGCACTAAGTCGTTGGACCACCTGATTGGAGGACGACGGAGGTTCCCTTTCGCGGCCGCCATTCCAGGACTATCATAAATTTTTCCTAAATTAACTAAATTAAATACAGTAAGGCTTCGTAAGCATGGCTATATGAAACAAGTAAAAGAAGTAGTGCTTTAATTTGATAGATCAATCAAGAAAATAAATATTTCTTTTAAAAAAATAACCCACTAACGGTACTCGTGTGAATGTACTGACAGACAGATGCATTGTATGACAAAATCTTGTCACCCACCTAAGGTCATGTTTATGTTAAAACTGTCAAGCTGAAAAGACAATGACACCTTCGATGACACAAATTAACACTACATTATTTTAAAACACAAAAACATGCAAATACAGTGGAAATTGAATAAGTGAGAGTACAAGGGACCGCGATATTCATCTACCTTATTGAGGTTTCTCTTTAATCTGAATTTCTCGCTTATAGAGATCGTTGACGGTGCCAGGATATGACACGCTTATCCATTTCTGTTTAATCCAGGTTCGACTGTAGTAGGTGTCACATGTGTCTCCCACCACGCGGAATTAAAAAAAAACTTAGTTGCCTATGAGTTCATCCAGACTATATTCTATATCCTATGGCTACCTTCAAACATACATCCGTCCAAACTTTTGTATTTATAAGTACAGTAGTACGATTCAGTAGGTATACTGGTTCAGAATTAAAATTATTGTTGTTAGTGTATTTCAAATCAAATCAAATTTAATGACAGATGTTCACGGTTATGATTATACAGATACATATCTGATCTGATTATGATTGCTAGCGATTTGGAAGTGACGCAAAATGTCGACTGTCATACATACAAACTAAATATATGTCACCACTCAACAGTGGTAGAGCCCGCTTTAACATCATCGCACGAATTGTCCGGCTCGCCCGGTGTAATACCGGTGGTCGTGACCACACAGAAGACAGGCGTCAAATGGAAGCAATTCCGTGTTTCTTCTAACGAGTGTGGTGCCGGAGGCCTCATTTTAGTCCATCATTCTGCTTTCCCTTCCATCATTTCCTTATACGGAAATGATAGGAAGAGAAAGTGGATTGGCGGGGGATGGGACGCTTAGGTAAAGGTATTATCCTCTTGCTGTGCGTCTCCTCCTCCGTAGATTAAGGGTAGGCAACGCATCTGCAATTGCACATGTCTATGGGCAGGGGTACCTTGGGATTATTCAGCGAATCCTGGTAGGCACTTGCTCGTTTGCCACTTTGTATTATATAAAAAAAATATCCATTTATACTTTGATCTATCGTACCTTATTTTTGTATCCATCCACGTTCAATCTCTTGCTTTGTTTGTGTGCCCAATTTAACATATGATTAAAGTAAAAGATGTTTCCTCAAATGCTTTTCAACGTTTACACCAAAATGTATTACGAAGGTTCGCGGAAATGTAAAAATCAATTTGTGAGTGCGTGACGGACATGCGAACAGACGGTACGTGCGCGGAATGCGAACGTTGCTGTAATGTCTACAAACAAGCGTTTAATAAACATAATAATATCGCTTTATATACTTAAGTAGGGAAGTAATATAAAAAGACTAAATTGACGTTTCTTTGAAGTAGATAAAGGTTATTGGACTTACTGGGTTTTAGGGAAAAATAAACGAAGATCACTATTAAGATAAACTGATTTACTGAGGAACAAGATGTAATACAGGGCGATATTCTAAGAGAGAGAGACAGAGAGAGGCACAGACAGACCACATAAGTATCATAAAAAATCGATACTGAAGAGGAAATTGATCAAAAATTACTCGACGCATCTCAACTAAAAATTAACCTATTCCGGTTAACAAGATTCTAAGTGTCGACTGACAAGTTTTCTGACCCAATGCTATTAGTGAGTCTAAATTTTGATGTATCACTAGCAGCCCATATGATGCCTATAACACCTTAATTTATAAACAAATAATGTATGTGTAATTACTACTTTTGTTTTTTTTAAAAATATCGTATCCATTATATTACAATTAAACAGATTTGCTTGAATCAAAACAAGAGCTTAACAATTGTTGAGCTTCTTTATAGAGAAAGATCAATTTCTTTTAAAAAAAATACCAATATTTTCAGTCGGGGAAAAATATAGATATTTTTTAATTAGGTACTAAATTAGCTACAAAAAAAGTTGACACCAATGTAATAAATGGTATTTGGTGTTATATTTCTAGTTTTTTTTTAGTTCAGCATCGTAATGTTAAAAGTCTAATTAATAAAGGTCATATTTTTTAAATGTAATATGTGATAAGGAAAGCAAAATTAAATTAAAACTAATAATGACTTTTATTTGTTAAGGTTTTAAAACTTACTCCGACGTCTCACAACTAGTGTTGGGATTTTATCCGGATAAAAACTCAAAATGGATAAATACCCATAATTTCTATCTTTTCTGCGTGATTTTTATCCAAAACGTGGATAAAAACTATCTGTCATTTTATAAATGTAATTTAGTGTAAACATGTTTTTTTTTTATGAATAAACGGGTTCAGAAGAACAGAATAACAAAAATAAAATTATATCTAACATGCTTTATTAATCAATTTATTGTTATTAACAACTTTTTAATGTGTAAAGTAATGTGATAAGCATAATAAGCAAACACCATTTTTGTTAAAATATTAATAAATAGATTAAATAAAAGTTTCCAACTTAAACAATAACTACCTACTTAAAAGACAAACGTAAAAGAATTAAAATTAAAATGTATTAAATTTCCACCAAAGAGGTTTCTTCTTGCCGGCCAGTGTTCCGGCCGCAACACTATAGTATTGATGGGCTGACGTCTCGAGTTTTTATCCGAAATGGATAAAAACCCGAGACGTCAGCCCATCAATCTATACTAATATTATAAAGAGAGAAACTTTGTATTTTTGGATTTTTGTTTGTATTGAAATAACTCAAAAGCTACTGAACGGATTTCGAAAATTCTTTCACTATTAGAAAGCTACGTTCTTTGTGACTAACATAGGCTATAATTTATTTTTAGAAAAGTTTAGGAAATAGGAATAAACAGCGCATTTCTGGACCCTGTCGCAAAATTTCATTAAATTTTCCTTTTTATTGGCTTACGCTGGCTAAACCGCTCGAGTTATATAAAAATGATCTATGAGACATTTGTAGATCTAAAAAAGTTCTACAAAAAAGTCAGCGATGGCATATGTTTATCTTTTACGGTTTTCTCACAATAATCACTTTTTGTTTTATAAAAATCAATTAAAATATGCACATAATTTGTCGCGTTATTTTTTTGGTTTAAATATTAATCCTTATCCAAATCAATGTGTTTGTTATCAGGAAAATTTAATGTAGATTAAAATCGTCCTTAACCGCATTTAAATCTGACGAATAGTTTAGAAGATATCACGAACACAAGTTATAAAGGTAACCGAAAAATCATCTCACGAGCCGGGCGTGGGAGAAAATGCAAAAAATTCTGATATTTAATTATTTAATTGAGTACATATCAAGTAAGTATAACATTTTTTCCAATCCAAAGTGGGGGTTTGAAAATGGTTCATTTCGAAGCATCCATTATTACTGTTACAAGCTATTATCTGTAACTTTTGTTCTAGACATGATTTTTTAATTCCGTAAAATACTTATAACAAAATCTTTGGACCTTACATCAAATAGAAAAAAAATGGTTAAAAATTTCGACAGTGTTCCGTTTTAAATACTAACAGTTTGGCAATCAAAGTATAATGTTGCGTTTTCACAATGTAGGTTGATACCTACGCTACTTAGATGATGCAGTTCAGTGTTCAGATTCCTGTCGTACGGCTGAACGTCCGATGGTAGAATGGTGATGGTGAATTATTTCATGTAATTCCTGCGCACACCCTCCAAAATGTAGCCGGTAGAACACCGAGAGACTGGCCACTTTACGCCACTTTACGCCAGTGCTTAATATTGACTAAATTTAGTTTTTGGTCACCGATAAACTTTTTGGCCCGCCTCTCCACTGAATCCATGGGTGCGAGTTGGTATTTGGATGCACCTGCCCAGATGTGACAGCAGTATTCCACACACGGCCAGATATGTGCTATGTACAGAATAAAACGCTTTCCCGGTGTGAAGTCCAGCCGTACCTTGGTAAGGACTCCGAGCTTCCTAGCAGCTACCTTTGCCTTAGACTCAATGAGCTATCCGAAGATATGATTCATGGTTAATATTAAACACCACGCGGACGAAGTCACGGGCAACTGCTAGTATGAAATAATATGCTAGCTTAGTCTTATAGTGGCACTTAGATGCGTATACGGTTCATAAGAAGATTACCTGGGCACTGCTTGGCATGGACATAATGATATTGGGGGCAGGATAATCGAAAACAAAGGTATAAAAGGAGCCCAGGATAGGGTGCAGTTATAAATAAGATAGTTTTGATACAATACTTGACAGTTAAATGTATATTAGATTCGAAAAAACATAAATATCCATTGATTTGGATAAAAATCCGATGAAAATGGGTAAAAACGGGTTTTTATCCGTTTTGGATAAAAACTCGGGTAAATATCATTTGAGTTTTTATCATCTGCCCATCAATACTCACAACACTCTACCAAAGTCTTTAGAAAATATTTAGAATAGTTTAGGAAAGCATCGATGACAAATATTGATCTTTTTAGACCACCTAAATTAATGTAACTAAGAAGATTAAGCCTTAAATTCTTCAATGTAGGGAGTTATTAAAATTGAAGTAGTATATCTAATTTTATTTTGGTTTTCATAAATAGTATGAATCCACTTACCACAGTTTCGTAAGCTTCCTTCCTCAACAATTGCGCGTCCCCGACGACGATCAATACGCTGCACAACGTAATAATATAACGTATTGCACTCATATCGATTATATCACAGCCCTATTTTTTCTAAAAAAAAACTGACTTGTCAAAAAATATTTTTTTAATGTCGCCGGTCCGAGAGCGCTCGCTTCCGCGCCGCTGTCAGAATGTGCCTGCACGTCCCAGTCGGCATTTTTATCGTTTCGTATCTTCAATGACGCGTCTCGATATTGTAGCGAATTGTTTACTTTTTTACCTGATAAGAATCGATTGTTTATTGTTGTTCAGCGAGAGGCAGCTCGACTTTGGGTTCGAATCCTTTGGGTACAAATGACAATAACCAGCATAGAAATTGTTGTTTAAAACCTTTCCTAGGATCACTTCTATACGAATTTCTTAACGAGAATAGAAAATAAAGATCGTAAACTTACCATATTATTCAAACCATTTGACAGAACTGAGCATTAGACATATTATAGCAGGATTTCCTGATATATAAATATGTAGTTTTTATCATAGCATATATGCATAATTACGTGTCTTTGTGTCCGATACAACTTGTCAAGCTGTCACAATGCATTTCTGTTGTTTATTTACATTTTATGCACATTAGCACGCTGCAATTCTAACGAATCATAAGCTCATATTACGTTGTTTTAATGTCTTTTACTGTTTCTTTACATATAGGTCCTCCACTTTTTGTTTCAATTTTCCTAGAATATAAGAGACCTGAGAGCGTCGGTGGCTCAAGGGTTAAGCTCTTGACTTGTAAACTGTCCCGAGTCCCGAGTTCGAATCCCGCCATGTACCAATGTGTTTTTCCATTTTCGAATTTTATATGTACATATTTACCCGACGCTCTTACGGTGAAGGAAAACCGAACGAAAAACGACATGTGC
The DNA here is from genome assembly GCA_013186455.1 of Papilio dardanus tibullus. Taxonomy (NCBI): domain Eukaryota; kingdom Metazoa; phylum Arthropoda; class Insecta; order Lepidoptera; family Papilionidae; genus Papilio; species Papilio dardanus. The sequence continues at coordinate 275,706 of QDHC01000110.1, read as the reverse complement.
AGGTTGCATCGTGATGCAACCTGCACATGTCGGCGAAGAAATTCAACGATATGTGTGAAGTCAACCATCCCGCACTTGGCCAGCGTGGTTGACTACGGCCTAGGCACCCCTCAGGGTAGGCTCCGAGCCCCTCAGTGGGGACGTATAGTGAGCTGGTGATGATGGTGATGATAAGATACCTATCTGATTACTAATTTAAGAACTACCTATGTCTTGTTATTCGTCTATTGGCAATGGTCCGGATTCAATCTGTTAATGAAGTTTACAGTCCAGCAACTGTCAAGCGCCAAGATCTTTTTCCATTGGCCTGACTGCTATATAATTTGATATCTGTCCTGTAGAATTGGCTCGGTATGAAGCCAAGTGGAGTAAATTATAAAAGTGTAATTATGTACTATATACAGATAATTTAATCAACACATTAACAGAGTATTAATAGTTTCAGACAATGTAACTTGTCTCTACATAATGAGTTAGGGCAAAAGCGCAATAGCTTCATTTTCCTTGTAATGTAATATAATTTAACAACAATTACCACTAATGTAGAGATCCAAGGGTTAATCACAAGTGATAATAATTCCCATGGTCTGTAATGCTACTTGATTTAATATTCTTTTGCCACGTGCCTAGATTGCTTACATTTTATCTATTGTTTTTTGTGGAGTAAACAAGCATTTGCTTTGTAGTCCACACATTTACCCATTGTGTAGAGAATTATGACCTCGAGATAGTGTTCCATACAAATTTAAAATTCAAAAGTATGTAAGACTAGCTGTTTGGATTAAATAATATAGCCTATGTTACTGGGGGATAACGTAGCTTTCTAATGGTGAAAGAATTTTTGAAATCGCCCCAGTAGTTGTTGAGTTATTTCAATACATACAAAAATACAAAGTTTCTCTGTTTAGAATATTAGTATAGACAATTCAATTTTATAGTAATATTTTGAAGATTTTTTTTCAGGATTTTACGATAAAATATTTTCACATTTTTAATGCGGTCAGCAGGATTTGTTTGTTGTTCGTTCACCTTAAAACAATTTGGATTCTACAAAGCTATTTGTGACTTATAGCTTCTTTTTTGATATTTCATACTATTGATGTTTTGCTCGCGTTGATATTCTGACAATGTACACATATTGTATGAGAACACTTTTTGCTTAATATGTAACAATAATAAAATAAAAAAACAATGACTATTCAATTCCAAGATAGGTTAATTCTGATTATAAGAAATAATTATATTTAATGGATACTTTCGATATTACTATTGTGGAATAGATAGATTAGACATTGTATGGAAAAAAGTTTTTACTACATTGTTTTGAAAGAGGCAAAAATATAAGAAAAATATAAGACATGATTGAAAGAGCGGACACTATTGTCCTTCTCTTTTATCATTTCCTAATCGATCCGGTTTTTTTTAAACGTCGGGAAATGCATTTACGTCCCCCTACGCCGGGAGTGCAATGGCGCTGGGAGTGTGGGACTCGCCGGCCACAGAAGGTGACCGGAATACCCACTAAAACCTGACTGTCCTCAAACGTATTACGGTGGGGTCGCGGGCTCTGCGATCTTAATCGATCCTAATTTACAGATCGACATGTTAACTGTCTAGGTGGGCATCAGTGAAACTATGTTATGATAGCTTACTAGCGCTCTCTTTATGCCGTTTCCTATGTCTTCTATGTCCATGTGAGTTTATTCATATTTTCTGATAGAACCAACCGATGGCAGCGCGTCTCATCGAGCAAGACATCCTTGTTCATTTCATCCTTAGATGAATAAGAAGTAGATTTGACATTGATATGTGATAGCGAGTGAGACATATTTATACCAAATATACGCACGTGACAAAGACAGTGACATAAATCCTTGGTCCCTATCTCCGTATGCGATTTTTTAACGTATCATATGGGATTATGGCGCTCCAAACGGATTTTGGGTGGGCTGAGGCCAAAATAGATATTATTGGTTTACAGTTTTATGTCTCTTGCTCACACACACAGCTATGACTTATGTTTATGGCGTTTCAGTCCCTCTACCGTATACGGTATGACCATTTCTATGTGTTTCTCTTTCTACGATATCGTCTTATGTAAATGTAAACAACACCGTCCACTGTCTTCTAGATTAGCTGGTAAATCACTATGTTTAATTTAGTAAGGCGTGTCTTCTTGTATCTCTGTATCTTACTACTAACATTTGTCAGTGTTACGACTGTTTCTAATATCATACCATTAATAAATACTGTTACGTTGCTGGGTCATCACAATAAATTAGCAAGGATACTGTGAGAAGTGCTTTGGTAATGATCTGTTAGAGATTTGATTGATTATATTGATTTGGAAACGTTGCATATTACATTGTCTTAGTACAGAGAACATTCTCGAAAGAATATCACTGGGTTTTACTACCGACTTTTGTCCTAGAGGGCCATCGTTCTATTCAGAGCTCAGTTTCCAAAGCCGGTGTTCATTAAGCCATCTTAAAACCGCAACTGTGAATTGGTTGCCTTTCCCAAACTACTGACGTGGGTAGTTGAGGTTCGATATTCTTCGATTCTTCTTTGTTGTTTATAATTGCGTTGAGACTTAAGTATGTAAGATATTTGTTGGTCCTTTACATCCATCATATCCATTACTGAGAATTCTCATTAACAGTCCATAAATTTCATCCAATTTTGGTATAACCTCTTATAAACCTATTAAACACCAAAAAGACATTACTGACCATGTTCAGTAATTAATTAATGCTTTTTTATTCTGATATCAGTGACCGTACGCTGCTGAGCTTTTACGGGTCAGGCGTTAAATCGAATGTCAAATTAAATGTCTTTAGTTTTTTCTTCGAATACCTACAGTAATATATCCTGTTCAGTGATGACATGTAGGGACAATTGGCCGGTAATTAACATTTTAAATTGTCTTAAATTATCATTTAATTTACATGTAAACACTCACACCTTCATTCTGTAAGGAGTCGAAATATCGAGGGTAGTAAAGGTCTCGTTAATGAAGAAACATATACAGTTAAAATTACGTAATATTACATTTTCTATGAAACTACATGACACAATAAAAGATCCAGAAGCTTCTAGAATTAATTTATTTTATTTATTTCCTCTTGTATATAGATACGACTAAAAGCCGTGGTGTTTAGTGTTTTTTTCGTGCAGGCATATTAGCGATGGTAAGATATCGAACTAATAATTGACGCTTAACTCTGAATGTAGTAAAAGCTGTAATTTCCAATCAACGTCCTATCCATCTATAGAGGTCAGTTACAGCGTGGACACTAATTACTGCACTAATTTGTCGCTCTGATGGTCCATTAAAAAGCTATCAAGGCAGGAAGGACACGCTTCATACCCACGTCCGTAAGTGGTGTAAGCAGAGATAATGAAACATAATACAATTTAAATTAATCTTTATTTATATGAATAATCTGTAATCTTAAGTTTATCTCTACGTGTAATGACAGTAATGTTCATTCTAATGCTTTTTTTGTTTGTTTTTTATTACTATGTTTCATTATTTAGTACTTTCGATGTTTATCAGTTGATTAAACTTCCGCTTTTGTTTTTTTAATACTTAATTCGATATCAAACCTACTTTTAATGAATTGATAAGTTCATCATTTACACTTAAATTAGGCTGTCACTAGCGACCCCGCGCGGTTAAAAAATCTTAGCTAACTTAGTAACTTGTGGCCTATGTGTCCTTCTAGTCTGTTCTACATCCGTGCAAATCAACATTCAGTAGATTTGGGATTGTCTTCAAACATCCATCCATAGTAAATTTCTAAACTTCTTTTAAGTATTAGAAGACGAGTACAGGAAGATAGTAAATGCTCTAACTGAACAATGACGTCACTTGCTCACAGGAATTAATTACTGCGTGGCATTTTTCAGTAGATGTATTTTTATTATCATGTGTGTCGACACTTTCCTTTTAATATACGTTAATGACGCAGTTTTAAGGTTGTACAATTGTACATTGTTGGTTTTATGAATTCTTTATTAGGGCTGACAAAAGTTTAAATTATCGAGATATAAAAATATTTTTTTATTAATGTATGATGTTTTAGCAACTTTAAGATAAGGCTTAACTCAAAATATTTTGTTGTTTTTTTAACCAACTTCCACAGAATGAAGTTGTTTTTAATAATATGAAGGTATAGGAATAGAAATAAGTTAAATAATTGTTATTAAAGCTATTATTATTTCATGTATAAATGTGTTTTTCTGAGCAATGTTCGTTCTTTGTGATTTTTAGTATAAAACAATAAATTGGCAACCCTATGACTTGCTACAAAAAGATCATGCAATTGGCCTTGTAACAGAACTCTTTAATGTCTGGGTTCGAAATTTTTTCGATATATTTCCGAATAAAGAATTATGATATGGAGATGTAATGAATTATGACCATAGCCCAGATAGAACTGCGGTCATTTTGTTAATGTCACCGTCAGATTGTGAACGACGTTAATTTGTAAACTCACCAAACTGTAAGAATTATTTTAACTATGATATGCAGTAACAAAGATAAACTTGTAAGAGAAACCTTTTGCTATATCTATAGGTTCTTGGTTCATATCCGGCTCGAAGGACCATTGTTACAAATTAAAAATTATTCTTTGTGCGAACGCGTCCGCGGCCGCTCGGTACGGCAAGTGGTGTCGTTGCCCCCCGCGCCCCGCTCCGTGGCGACGCAGGCTTGCCCGCATCTAGGGCGCGAACAAACTGTTCTAATAAAATTATTAACTTAAGTATAACGCAAACAAAATGTTTCACAATTTAACGATTTTACTTTGACTGTTTACAAACTGTAGTGAAATGAAATGGAAAGTTATCTCTAGTTTACGATTTGTCCTTTTCAATATTTTAATTAAAATAATAAACTGACTAAATTCACAATCTGCCAGTCACACGGCTACTATTTGCGAAGTTTCAGATCTTGGTTGTCACATTGTTATTTCACTACGAGTACTATTTCCATGCAAATAACGTCTGTTTACTCATCGAAGACAATTGCTACAAAATACTTAAGTACAGTCACGTAATTAAAAATATAACGTTGGACGTTTTTGTACAGAAAGGTAAATCATTTTTTATTAGCAGATTTTTTGAAAACTATAGTAGTTTGGAGTAGTCTTTGGAGTAGTTTATCAAATATCAACATATGCTAGAACGTGTTTTTCGTTTTTCGATTTTCATATGCACATATTTACCGATGCTCTTAGGTGAAGGAAAACATCGTGATGCAACCTGCACATATCGGCGAAGAAATTCAAAGATATGTGTATTCATGCGAAATACGCCCTAGTCGTGGAGTTGCGGAAAATGGAGCCCAGCATGGGTCGAAACCTTTTATGCAAGAACGTGGTTCACGATACTAGTAGTAGTAGGGTAGACCTATGATGCGTCGCATTTTTCCTTAACTCTACGACTAGCACGTGTTTTGCGTATTTTTTTATTTTCACGATACTATTTAGATTTAAACCTACCACCACCACATGACCTGGTACCATCAACTATAAGGATAATGTTTCTTTTCTCATGCATATAGCAGTAAAAATTTAACTTTATGATTGTCTATGAACGACCTTGGCACTCAAGGTAAGGAACCCCTCAGACAGATATAAACCATATCTATCGGTTCCGTGTGTTTTGCATTGCGCACGCGTACAACAATAGAATATACAATTGTTTGTATTTACATGTTACATGGCGCGACAATATGCTCACAAAGATGTTCAAATATATTAGTAGAGTGGACACGAAGCTTCTGTGAACGCGTTGTTAATAAGTCTTCACTGACTCTTCAGTAGTGTAAACTTTAGTAGCAATTTACAGTTGGTACGTGAAAGTGTAACAGTACACTTTTATCCTGGTAGTAAATAGTGAATGAATCTGTTTTTATTGGTGTTGTCCTGTCTATTAATGTATTGAATGTCTGGTAGCTATAGTTCTGTCAAGGTTATTTATGTAGGATAAAAATAAAATTGGTTAATACGAGTTACATGTAACATGTAAATGCAATTTGTTGATAATGATCATCGAATAATCAGAAATAGCGTAAAAGGAATAATTGAAACAATCAAAATGATTTCCCAAAATAACGAAGAGCTGTAGAGAATAAATAAAATTAATTAAAATCTGAATTCAATAGCATGGTAAGATTGCCTCTACCTAGTATTCATTTTAATCTCATATACTTTTCTTGATAGCCAAATGATTGTCACTCGTATTCATGATTATTATATTAATTTCGCTTTTGTATCGAGTGGCCTTGCACCTTCCTCGAAAGTGTACGACTGAGGAAATGTCAACGATAATGCAGATTGACTTTCTATACCATCCCTGATTGCTACGTGAATAATTATGATTTAATCAAACTAGCTCGACACACGGCTTTGTGTCTTTTTGGTTCGCTTACTGAATATCTTCGATGAACAGAAAGGTGTTAAACAAACTAAGTTTGATCATCTCATTTCTTAAATGTGTTTTAGACGGCCACAAAAGAGGTAACAATCGTACCGCCTCTAGTAGCACCAGATCTCGCGATGGAGGACGAGCGCACCGAGCTGCTGGGCTCGCTAACCACCGTGCAGCAGCAGCGCACCAGCGCCAGGGTCATCAAGAAGCTGAGGCTCGAACCACCCGCCGATAAAAGAGGCAAGATCAAGAGTTATTACAGTAATACTCCACTCCATCCTGAATTGTCGACCAGTAAACGACTTTGTACCAACCACAAACACTAATTGATATTCTGGCGCTATTTCCAGAAATTTCAGAAAGTGAAACACCTATCAAAGACGTCGATAAGGAGCCCCCGCCGTTCCCTACGGTGAAGCAACGCATGCCAAAAGCGCTCTGGTCAGCTGATGAAAAGAGCCTGTTCTTCGAAGCCTTGAACGAGTACGGCAAGGACTTCGACGCGATCACCGCATACATCCGCGCCAAGATGAAAAAGAAGGGAATGCCCGACGTTAACCTAAAGACGAAGACACAAGTCAGCCATTTTTACTACCGGACCTGGCACAAACTGTCAAAGCATGTACACTTTGATGAGAGTAAGTTTGTAATTATGTTTGTATAACATTCTGTGTGTAGTCTCTACAATAGCTATAGATAAATGTTTCTCCAGACGTAAAGAAAGTGGCCCAAGAGCTCTACGCACTAATTAACTATGGCGAGCTACGTCGCAAGTTGACGTCGGTGAACGAGAAGACGTGCGCGCGGTTGGGAGAGATGGTGCGCTGCGGCAGCATGGCGGTGCGCGCGCGCGGCCGCACGCTGCGAGTGCGCACGCCCATGTGCCGAGCTCTGCGCAGGCTCAACCACATCGCAGGTAAGTATTTGAAAAGAGCAAATGGTCTTTCGAGCCGGCTGGCTTACCTCTACCATTGCTTCTTTGTGAACTTCCTTGGACTCTATAGAGCGTGCTTGTGGAGCGCGCGTGTGCTCGCGAGCGACGTTGTGGATGCGCGCGCGGTGCGCAGCGGGCTGGGCGCGCGTGCAGGCGGCTGCGCACAACCCGCGCGCCGTCGCCACGCTGCCGCTGCGCACGCGCCTGCGCGCCCTGCTGCGCGCGCTGCACAAACGTTGGCGGCTTGTATCCTTTACTATAATAATACTCGTATTTTAATATCTCTTTAACAAGGGGGGTTCTCTTATGCGTGATTCAAGCTGTATTATTGTTATTTGTAAAGCTTATACACCACTTTTGGAGGGAGCCGCAACTTAAACTTTTTTTTTTATATTATTAAGTGGCAAACGAGCAAGCGGCCACCTTAATTCGTTGAAATAGCGAAGCGACCGCTGCCCATAGACATCTACATTTGCAGATGCGTTGCCTACCCATAATCTTCGGAGGAGGAGACGCACAGCAAGAGGACAATTCCTCTCCCTAAGCGTCCCCTCCCCCGGAAAATCCACTTCCTCTTCCCATCATTTCCTTATAGGAAAAGGATAGGAAGGGAAAACGGATTAAAAATTAGTCCTCCAAACTTAACCTTAACTCATTAATTTAGGCCGATCATAAAGAAGACGTACTATCAGACATAGGGCTAGTAAAATTGCCAGAGGAAACGAGCAAAGAAGAGGACGATGGAGACCGCACACCTTTTGGTGACAGTAAACACGAGGATCTCGAAAGTCACCTCAACTTACAGACTGACAGGATTATTGTGCAAGGTACTTATTAGATCTAAGCAAACTATTGGTAAGGCACTGGTTTTTTTATTTCTTTGTATCGCTCTATCTGACCTTTTAATGGTCTACTCACAATTTAGAACATCTCCGTGAGAAGAAACTAGCACTCCACGTGGGTCCTCGGCCTGGCGCAGAGATCCACCTGCCAGTGGTCAGTCCCAGCGAGAGCCTGTCCAGCCAGAAGATCTGCTTCTCCTCATACTTAGAACGCATGGGCACATTGATGCAGGACAAAGATGGAGGTGGTAAGGCAAATACTATTTTTGTTAACCAATTAAATGGTAGGAATTATAATAAAGTTCGTTTGTTTTTGATTTAGCTAAAATAAGAACTCCAAAACGACAAAGAAAAGACAGCGTATCGGAGAAAGATCTAGATAATAAAAAAATCAAAGTGGAAGACATTGAGCCAAAAATTGTACACATTGATGAAACTGCCATTGATGGAATCGAATTAATGGCCAATTACAAAACCATCAAGCAACCAGAAGAGGAAGAGAAGGCTCACGTAGAAGATGATAAAGAAGTTAAATCAGAAGAGACCGCTGAAGAAGAAGAAAAGGAACCAGAGAGGGATAAAGATATGTCAGAAAGAGAAAAGGATAGTTTTTCTGAGATGGAAGATGACGAGAAATTTAATAAAAGTGATACGGACAACGAAAGTGACAGTAAAGGTGATAAGAGTGGTAAAGGAAGAAAGTTTAAAAATCTTAAGGTAATTTTTAGAACAGCCGTTCTTTACTTCTACAAGGTTTTATTTTAATAGACAACCAAATTCCAGGTAAAATTCCGCATTCGTCCGAAGAAACGCGGTGGCAGAGTGTACGCTCTCGTGCTGGGGAAAGAGAATGGAGAAGTAAAGAACGAACAAGATGCACAGAAGGCAGAAGAAGAACAGAAGTCGGATGTGGATGTGGAGACAGCTATCAAGCAGATCAGAAGAGGCTGGTGTATTCACGATGCTGGAGATTTGACTATAGGAGATTTGTATCTTATGGTAGTAGTTTTAAATTTTAATATAGGTTTGCTTTGAGTTTTAAGTATTTTTAATGCAATATAGGTAAACTTAAATACGGTGATATTCGTTCAAAAACAACACGAGAAAAGGAAAAGAATCATGTCAAGTCTAAGATAAAGCAATAATTATTTAAAACCGCTAAAAACTCACGTGTAATTTTCGGTGAAAGATACCGACTAGTTTCGAACTCCGCGACCTTCGAAAAATAAGCACTCGCCCTGATGATGGACTCACGAAGAGTTCGAAACTAGTCGGTACCGTTCACCGAAAATTACACGTGAGTTTTTAGCCGTTTTAAATAAATAAATAAAGTATAATAACGTCTCACGAAATTTTTAAAATTTAATAAAGCAATATACGAGTAAATTAAAAGTAGGTAGACGTGGATTCCCAAAATGTTAATTCAAAAACTTGTTTTCAGTTCGGTTCCCGATCCAGGTTAGAATTGGACTACTGGTGGGCGGAACCCACACCTCCGTTACCGCAAGTATTACTGAAGGCACAGAAGAACGCAGACTCGGACAGAACAGAGAAGAAAGAGAAAGCAGAGATAGAAGATGAGAAAGAGAAGGCGAAAGAGAGTGACACAGATATCTTCTCTCCGAAGAATACCTTCAGCCAGGATAGTAACGACGGCATGTCGGGCGACGAGAGGAAGAGTAAGACTCACGAGTGTTCAAACGCCGCTCAGATTTAAGCGTCGCTTAAAATCTAAGTGGTGTCAAAATTAAACGAGATCGTCGTAGAATTTAGATTTTAAGCGTGGACTTAACATTTAAGACGCTCTTAAATATTTGAGTGGCGTTTGACAATTCGTCCGTATATCATTTTAATATCTTACTTTAAGAAACCTTGAAATTTTTAGTCTGATTGTTATCATTTGTACTCACTAGCTGTTGTCGTCGATTCTGTCTACGCAAAGTAGTAATTAGCCTAAGCGTTTTTTCCAATTTAAACTAAGAGCTATTAAGCAACAATCTAGCCTTCCATTGTATTTATAATATTAGTAATTATTATTTACAATGTAATTAAATTACTATGCTAACTAAAAAACATGAAAATTTATAACTTTATCCCCAGTACCGCGTTTACAATTTCTAAGTAATAATGTTATTTGGTAGGCGAGCAACATGCGTCTCCGGAGCACAAGCCGGGGGGCGCGGCTAGCACGCTCAAGCTGATCTCTAAGCTGGTGAACCGGCCTGCGCCCGCGCCGACGCACGACGGCTTCGCACTCATGAGCGACCGGTACATACACACTCACCAATATCTTACAAGGACCTTGTGGCACATTTTTAACATTGACAGGGGAACGCCTGCAAAGTTTTAGGTAAAAAACTCCTAACTTCTTTCGAAGTTCCTCAATGTTAAATTATAACATTATAACAATTTAACAGTGGTAGAGCCCGCTTTAACATCTTCGCACGAATTGGCCGGCTCGCCCGGTGTAATACCACGACCA
>QDHC01000110.1:214763-264589 GCA_013186455.1 Papilio dardanus tibullus | reverse complement strand
TCCGCTGCTCGTTTGCCCCCTTCTCGTATAAAAAAAAAAAAAAAATATATAATCTCCCACTTATCACTTAAGTGCCCGTTCTAATGCTTACTGATAGGCACACAAGGTAACTATCGTATTTTTTGTATTTGCTCGAGTAATCGTATACCCGAGGTCCTAAAAGAAGCAAATAAAATTAAATCGCAGATTTTTTCCAACTTTCAAATTATAAACATGGCAACATTATCGCGGGCGGCTGCCGTTCCCTGATTGGTCAAAATGTGACGTCGAAATTACATAATTCACATATATTCCGACTGCCTGATCCTTGCATGTCTATATTTCGCGATTTTAGTACTTATTTGTGCTACATTAATGTCTAATTTTGCAGTTTGAAGCGTCTGCTGGCGCTGGCGGGCAACCCGCTGGCCAGCACGCCCGCACAGCGCTGCGCCTGCGGACATGTCTGTGCGCAGACGCAACGGAAACAGGTATAAGAAGAAACGGATAAAAAATGTATGACAATTTTATGTCTGCTAGGGTTTTATTTGCATCATCACCAGCTCATTATTCGTCCCCACTGAGGGGCGCGGAGCCTCTAAGCGGTGACTAGGCCATAGTCAACGCTGACCCAGTGCGGGTTGCTCGACTTCACACATATCTTTGAATTTCTTCCCAGATATGTGCAGAATCACGATGTTTTCCTTCACCGTAGGAGCGTCGGGTAAATGTGTACATATGAAATTCGAAAATGGAAAAACACATTAGTACATGGCGGGATTCGAACTCGAGACCTGCAGATTACAAGTTAAGAGCCAAACCCCTGAGCCATCGACGCTTTATTTTTATTAGTATAGTTGTGTTTTGTTTCTTTGCTGCATTGAACATCGTTAACGATTACTTAACGTCACTAAATTATCATATACCTTCTTATGTTAGCAAAAACCGGCGGCTGTCAACACTAGTGCTCGTCCCACGGCTGCGCCCGTGTTCCGCCAGCCGCCGCCCATCGCGCCGCGCCCCGCGCCCTCCGCTGATATTGACGTAAGCAACTATACACATGGAGAACCAAAAACACTACAATAATTGAAAACTACTTCAAATAAGACCAATATTGACAGTAGTTACAACGTCTGCGCCCCCCCTCTTCCACCTCCCGCACTACATCATTCCTTAGTTTAAAAAAATACTTGTTTGTTAGATATTTTTATAAAAACTTAATCCGCTTTATTCCAAAACGCGAATCAGCGTTAGTACTGTTTTACTTTCTACGTTTGGTACTGGTACATTCATAAAATTTATTCCAAAATACAGAATGATACATAATTTGGTCCAACGAGACCCCTGCTCTATCTTATTTAGTTCCGTGTGTCCTCCAGTATCGTATAATCGACGACTTATTGGTCCTCGTTTATCGCAGTACTTTATACATTTTTTCGGAATAAGGGGGGGTATCTTTATTGAAATATTTATGTCAGAGACATTTCCAGTTAAATAATTAAAGTTTAGACAATTTTTTCATTAAAATTTCTACCATTTAAACATTCCAAAGTATTTTTTACCAATTGTGTAAACTTCTAATACTCGACTATAATAGTAAAATGTATGTATCGTGTATGGATAGGCGCGTCGTCCGGTGAACTTGGAGGGTCTGCCGCGCTGGCGGCGCGGGCGGCCGCGCGGGCCTGCTCGCAGGGTGGTCGTGCAGCGCCTGCTGCCATTGCTGCCTAAGCTGCCGCAACCCAGCAGTATGTATCCTTAAAGTCGGTTAAATAGTCAGTTACACGCAGCCTTTTGGGACGTTAGGTGAGACTTGACTCAAAACCACCCTTGGTGACCGTCTTCCAAGTGTGATTGCAGAGTCCTAGAATAAAGGGACTACAGGGTTACCGAGACTTTGCATTGGGCTTCCACTAGGTAATTCTATGTCTATAGACGATAAAATTGTCCTAACCTTTTTAATATTTTCTATACTTAAACATATTCTATTGTATTGTATTTTAATGTGTTTAATCTGTATGAATTTAATTACTATTATTTGTTATCTGTGTAATTTTGCAACCCAGGTATATGTAAATAATATTGGTAGGGTTTGAATATAAATAAAAAATATGATTATTGAGGGTAGACATCATTGGTCTAATGTCTGCCGTCGGACGCAAAGGTGCGCGCCTAACCTTTGAAGAAATCGGTCGTTTTATTTTACAACCTCTACCATAACCATGTGACCCCTTTGGGAGTTGACTGTGGGTAGTTAAACTATTTATTATCCCCAGATCTGATACCTATGAATAAAGTAGCGAATTCTCCGCCGGCGCCGCCCAAGATACTGCCTCGGCCTCCGCCCACCTCAACATCTGAGTGAGTTGTTTACTGAATTTTTATTAATATTCAAATGTTATAAGAGATACGGCTCAAAGGACCAAAACCTAACTCAAGTTTGATTGCTTAGAATTCAATTTACTAATGTACAAAGACTATGTTTGAATATTAAACTAGGTTCCTTTGTCAGTTTAGGGTGTATACTATGTATCTTGCAGTATATACAGTGTATATTACAATGTATACAATGTGTTTCTACCCAGTTTATCATTCTTCTACGTGCTGAGCGAGTCCAACGGTCAGTTCTTCTTCCATGACGGCGATAGACGCATACCCATCACGCCGTTACCAGGACACGGCGCTGACGATCAAGAACAGGACGGTAGTTAATTCATCTAAAGCCTTGTTCACACCAGGATAGTATTTTAGTCGAGTAGCAAGTAGCATTTATCCGAACAAAAGATTTACTACTGTTCGGACTCGTTTAAGTAGTAATTTAGTAACTAACCGTGTCCGAACAGCAACATTTTAGTAGAATAGATTAGTAAATGCTTTGTCTGGATACTTGCTACTTGCTACTCGACTAAAGTACTATCCTAGTGCGTACATGGCTTAAGAATAAGTTAATTTTGAACCTTTTTTAACAATTATTTTAGCAAAAAACGGAAAAGTTTGATCAGGAGTCTTTTACTGTTTCATGATTTTTCTGTTAGTAATAAAATTATTTGGTATATGAAGTTAAATCTTAAAATACAAAGCAGTCATATCTTCTGGTAACAAGAGCTAAAGCACTTATATACTAGCTATAGCCCGCAACTTCGTCCGCGTGAAATTAATAAAGTAACTTTGTAGATTGTATTTTTCTAGACTATTCTATGTGTAAAATTTAATTTAGTTCCTTTCAGCCATGTTAAAAGTACATTAATCCAAACCATTGTATTTTTCTATACTAATATTATAACGAGAGAAACTTTGTAATATTGAATTTTTGTATGTATTGAAATAACTCAAGAACTACTGGGCCGATTTCAAAAATTCTTTCACTATTAGAAAGCTAAATTATCCCCGAGTAACATAGGCTATATTTTTTAACCGACTTCCAACAGAAGGAGGTTATCAAGTCAATGAGTTTTTAATTCCACGCAATCGTAGTGACGAACAATTTGCAATTTCCAGATGACGATATGAGAGATGATGATGTAAAAGACTTTAAGATAGATATACTGGACAACGAGGTCGCTTCCCCGGTAGACACGACAGACAGGCAGTCCAGCGCGGCGCAGGAGGCACAGAACCAAGACCAAATTGAGAACACTGACATCGCACGTGAGTATTAGACATAAAATTGTCCAGTTGCACCGGAAAGCCTAACTAGCCTCAAAAGTGAATTGTCATTCCGATTCCTGGATTCCTTTGAGACCAGTAATGCAGTTGCAGTCCAAGAGTTACTGGCTAACTGTTTTGGAATAATGTGAACTATGCTTTTTATGTGTGCTTATAAACTTCTCTATCTCACTTTTTCAACAAACTGAAGGAGAGAGAACTCTTTCTCTGTATTTTTGTTTTGCTCCACCGCCTGCCTATTCTCTACTCTATACATAGTTTAATTAAAGCTTACGTATTAAAGCTCACGTTTTCTCTTTCTTTCTATGTTCTGTACACGTTAGCTATCTCTGTTTCTTTAAATAGTCAAAAAGGGATGTCAATACAGTAACTATTGCAGACTTCCTGCCTTCGGAGTCGATGTCCATGTCTCCGTCGCGGCTGCTGCACGCCGACGGCTGGATGGAGGCCGCGCACGACTTCTCACTCAGCAGCTTCCTGGGACATCTGGAGGGGGATGAACCTCCACCGCCGGTTTGTACAATACTAGTATTTTAAGCAAGTCTGTAATTTTTATCGCGAATTCGGCGCTGCTATCGGTTGGGTTATATGATACGTCACATTTGTTTACACACAAAAAAAAATCGCATACGGAGAAAGGGAACAAAGACCTATGTCATTCCTTTGTCACGTTACGTATATTTTGTATAAATGTGTCTCAGCCGCTGTCAGTATGACATATGTCATGTCTCATCTGATTCTTATTCATCTATGTTTCAGGTGGACTCTCAAATACAGTCTTTAATGGCCGAGTCTAGTATGGACTATGTGGCCAAGTTCGCGGACCTGGCGGCGGAGGTCACCGACGAGCCGGTGCCTTAGACATGCTAATTTAAACCTTAATGAATTGAAATAAGACTCGAAATGCACCAGCTGTTTATAAGATATGCTAATATGAACCTTATTGTATGCACATAAGATTTCTAATGAATGTATGTGACGTTTACAACTATGAATTGTATATTTTTTAAGTTGTCAACGAGTCTACAATATTTATTGTATTTTTTATTATTTTATACATTGTAAGAGTATTCGCAACATTTTTGAATTTACACAAATAGAAACTGCATATTTTTTTTAAATGTTCAAAAGTCATAGTTATGCAGTCTTTAATTTTAATTTTACGAATTGGTATGTATAATTTTCGATTCATGTCAAATATACTGTATTTTAGACGTAAGAGTAATATAATAAAGTTTATAATCCGACGTTTATTTTTTCTTATTTCCTAACCTAAATTTAAAAAAACCTACACAAAATTGACAGCAATGGGGTTTGGAGCAGCTGATATGAGCTTTGTTGTTACATTTGTCTTTTCCGAAATTGAATATTTATCACAGTAACGAAAAAATAAAATGTAAATTGCTTGAACACCAAATCATTTTGAGTTTATTTTACCTTTTTTCCAAGGGTATCTTTCCACAAACAATAAGTTGAACTGTCTATGCGCCTTGGCTGTACGTTTTGTTGCATTTATCTTGCGTTATCTAAAAATAAAATGAACAAAGAAACGTCAAATTGTCTATGGTGGCCGGTGTTTACGTGGGGTGGTGATTAATTTAATAATTTAAAATGCTTAAAGAAACATACTTAAAGTTATATTTAATGTAATAATACTGCTAGTACAACCGTTAATTTTTAATTCTCTTCTTTCTTCTCATAATTTAATTATATAATTATTATACGGACAAAATGTTGTTGATATTATTTACGTAAGTTATTTCCATTTCTTTGAATATTATTTTATATGACTTCTTAATTAATCTTTATTATTTCACACTGATTTTCATTGAAATTTAAGTCAATACTAATTATCATTACAGTTAAAGGTTATGTTATTTTTGCAAACATTTTAACAAATTGCATAATACTGTACAAATTAAATTACTAAAGTTATTATTTAATATTTTATTTAAATTATTATATTTGCAGGTTACTCTTCGTTCTTCCTGTGATGATAATGGCATTCTTATTTATATCTGCATTCATAGTTATTCCTTTTGCATTTATTTTCGCATCATGGTACATGAGGGTTAAGGAAAGAAAGAAGGAAAGACGAGAGAAGGAGGGGTTAAATGTGGCGTTCTTCCACCCTTACTGCAATGCAGGTGGAGGTGGAGAAAGGGTACTCTGGGTGGCAATCAAAGCTATATTAACGAGGTAAATAAATCTTAAAAAGGTTAAAGGTTTCGACCCATGATGGGCTCCATTTTCCGCAACTCCACGACTAGCGCGTATTTTGCGTGAATACACATATCTTTGAATTTCTTCGCCGATATGTGCAGGTTGCATCACGATGTTTTCCTTCACCGTAAGAGGGTCAGGTAAATGTACATATGAAATTCGAAAATCGAAAAACACATTGGTACATGGCGGGATTCGAACTCGGGACCTGCAGATTACAAGTCAAGAGCTAAACCTCTGAGCCACCGACGCTCTAAATAAATCTTAAGAAATACTTAGGATTACAAATTAAAAGATTAAAATAAGTGAGTACAGTAAGGTCACGTGACTTGTATCATCATCAACCATTATTTTCCTACTGCTGGAGATGTATGGAGGTTCTTTGTTATTAAAAAGAGAGTAGAAATCTTATAAAATAATATGTCTAACCCTGCAACTTCATTAGACAGAGTCCGCGATAAAAACGTACTTACGCCGAAGCAAATATCTGTTTTTATTACTAACTTGGTCTAATGAAACCGAAGCATAATACATTTTATACATTTAGGTTCCCAAGTTCCACAATCTACATCTACACGGTGGAAACAGCAGAAGCTAAAACAATATTAGACAAAGCACAGAACCAGTTCAATGTGAAAGTGGACCCGGAGAAGGTGCACTTTGTACGTCTCAGTGCTCGGAAACCGATTGAAGCTAAAACATACTCATATTTCACATTATTAATGCAAAGTTTAGGCTCTATGGTGTTAGGTATGGAAGCATTGTTGAAGTTGAATCCAGGTAAATATGTTTACAACATTTTATGAGCCTTAATTACTTTTTTAAGAAAGAAATAACATTCTATTGCGGTAAAAACTAATTTACACCATATATTTTTTTATTTATTTAAATTGAATCGTAGTTTAAAATACTGTTTTAAAAAAAAAAAGATTGTTAAGGTAGTCATTGGTCTCCAATCTTTTATGATAATTGACAGAATAGTAAAATATTTTTTTTTAATAAGAGAATGGGACAAACATGCAGTGAATCGCCTAAAGTATTTGTTCTGATGACCATAGACAATACCAGAGGAACATTTACTATGCAGAGCTTTTTATCGATAGTATTAAATGATAATAGAAAATAAAAACTGAAGTTAAAATACGTACCTCCTAATTCATAGATTTAATTTCTTATAACTAAATTATCTTAATTTAAAGAAAGTCGTATAATGGAAGCAATTCCGTGTTTTGTTTGACGAGTGTGGTCACGGAGGCCTAATTTTAGTCTGTTTTTTCTTCCCACTCTTTTCTTTTAAGGAAATTATGGGAAGAGGAAGTGGATTTGGCGGAGGAGGGGAAGGGGAGGAAGGGGGAAATCCTCTTTCTGTGCAGCTCCAATGTAGATTAAGGGTAGGCAACGCATCTGCAATTGCAGATGTCTATGGGCAGCTGTCGCTTCGCTATTTCAGCGAATCAAGGTGGCCGCTTGCTCGTTTGCTACAAAATTTTCTTAACACACATATTTATCATAAATTCCAGATATCTTCATAGACACAACCGGCTTTGCTTTCACATACCCAATATTCCGATACCTAGCGCAGTGCCCTGTCATCTGCTACGTCCACTACCCGACGATCACAACCGCAATGATGCGGAGAGTCAAACATCGCATTGTTGCTTACAATAACTCCAGTATTATCGCAAGAAATCCATTGTTCACTTGGATGAAGTTAATTTATTACAAGATTTTCGGTTGGGTAAGTAAACTTCAACTCATATTAGGCCTATTTTGTATTGGGGAGACATCTTCAAAATATACCCCGCCTTTTGCTACTAAAACCCCTTGGTGGCCATGCTTCAGTAAGATTGAGGGTCCTGGGGTCTAGTGGTACAAACCGGGACCGTCCAAAGTAGCTAGGCATACCTTTATCAACAATTGCCCAGTATGGCCTAGTCACTAAGACAGGGCTCCGAGCCCTCGGTAGGTTCTATAGTTTATCAAGTGTAACAAAGTTCTTCTATTTTAAAGTGTTTTAACTTAAATACTTAAATACTTGGTTAACTTTCTAATAATGAAAATCAGAATACATAGGAGTAACAGGACAGAATTGGAAAATAAACAAATAAATATATTGCGGGTTGCTTGGAGATTAGTGAAGCTCAGAACAAACAGACAATTCTTTAGAGGAGGCCTATGTCTAAGGACAAGTTGTAGATGGACAATTTAACTTCGATAACAATCGTACATTCAGATATTTTATAAATACCTACATAAAAAAAAATGTAAATATTAAAAACATGTACAAACATTGTAAACTATCTTCAGCAATAAAGGCTTTATTTATTTATTTATTTATTTTTTAACTTAAATACTGTCAAACCTGGATCAGTGAGAGTCCAAGAGACCGCGATATTTATCTCTCTTATCGAGGTTTCTCTAATCCGTTGGTCTTGCTTATCAATTTGGCTCATCGTTACCAGAGAATGACTCGCTTATACAGGTTTGACTATATAGGTAACAAATGTAATGAATATCTTTACAGTCAGGAACACTTTGTACAGTTTTTTAAATATGTTAAATTTTACAAAAATAGGGGAGAAGTGTAAAATGTAAAATTCTGATAGCTTTTTTTTTTATAAATGTTTTTAGTTGTACGGGGTGGTGGGACGGTGTGCGGATGTGGTGATGGTGAACGGTACATGGACGGAGGAGCATATCAATGATGTATGGGGTGTCCCATATGCTACACATAAAGTTTACCCACCCTGTGATGTAAGTAAGACAAACATTTTAGTATATACTACTAAAGCCTTGTTCGCACCAGGATAGTATTTTAGTCGAGTAGCAAGTAGCATTTATCCGAACAAAGGATTTACTAATGTTTGGACTCGTTTAAGCCTACACCTACGCACTAGGATAGTAATTTAGTAACTAAATGTGTCCAAACAGCAATATTTAAGTAGAGTAGATTAGTAAATCCTTTGTTCGGATATTTGCTACTTGCTACTCGACTATAATACTATCGTGCTGCGAACAAGCTCTTAATTCGACTTCGTTATAATTTTAAAAAATCTAATAAAAACGATTTATTCAAAGTTATTTTTAGTTTTACTTAATTCATTAGACCAATGTCACGCAGAAAACGGCCTTACGCTGAAGCAAAATATCCGTTTTTTGTGCGAAATCGTAAAAGTTTAAGAGTGATGAGTGAAGTGATGAAGTCACAATCAACAACATTGAAATATAAATCAACAGATATTACTATGATTTTCTGAAAATTGTTTATTTTCATAAAATCCATTAATCGATGTGGGATCCCATAACTTGAAACAGATCCCACAACATGAACCTGTACTTTTTACTGTATATTTTGAAGCCTTAATATTTTTAAGTATCTACGATTTTTTTTATTTTTTCACAAATCCATTTTCCAGGTATCAGAGCTTAAGAAGTTAAGGTCCCTGGTGAAAGAGTCGGATCCCATCAGGATCCTGTCGGTGGCCCAGTTCCGGCCGGAGAAGGATCACCCGCTGATGCTGCAGGCGATGTACGAACTGAGGAACTTGCTGGTCAAGAATGAAATGTTGTGGAATAAGGTAAGTTTTAAGCTACCCTCAATATCATAATTAAAAAAAAAAACAGACTTCCATTAAAAATATATGTATTTAATTTGTGTTCTTTGTTTTTTTAATTTTAAATCTTTTCAGTTTTAAAATTACCGATTTAAGCGTTTTATGGTGTTTACCGTTGGACCGATCGGCCTAATGGATTTTTACCATTGGGATAGATTGGTCGGTAAAATTGACCCAACGGGAAATACCCATATTTAGTAAAAAAATATGATGATATAGCTGTCACCCGCGACTCCATCAACGCGAGTCTAAAAAAACTAGCCATTATATGTGTAGTTACACTTATGTATTTTAACGTGACAACGTCTATTTCATATTACGTGACAACTTATGTAGGTGGAAATAATAAAAATTAAATTATTGATTATTTTCGTTTAGACATTGTATTAGTTTTCATTCTTTTCTATATAAACCGAGTCGTCAACTGAATACATATTTTAAACAATAAATTTCGTTGCATTTGTTTGATTTGATACCTGCATCAATTCAAGTCGCCGATCGCCGCTTCGCGACGACCGGCTAAGCCACGCCCACTTCTGTCGCGCTACATTTCTTTTCACGCGCGCCCTATCTTATACCAATTTAATAGACGTTGTCACGTCAAAAACATAGTAAGGAGCCTGCATGTTCCTCCAGGCTATGTTCTATGGATTAAAATTTTATCAAGATCCGGTCAGACGTTCTGGATGTACCTTCAAACATCCATCTACTGTAACTTTTGCATTTATAATAATAGTAAGATGTGCCGAATCAAATGTCAGCTATCTTGGTATACCAGATCAAACTGGTCCTGGTTGGTTCCTGTCGCAACCCTGAAGATGAGGAACTGGTGCGTAACCTGCGGGACCTGGCGCGCCACCTCTCGCTGGAGGGCAGCGTGCAGTTCGTGGTGGACGCGTCGTATGCCCGCCTGCTGCAGCTCTACCAGACATCCACGCTCGCTATACACGCTATGTGGAACGAACACTTCGGCATCAGTTAGTAGTGTTTACCGTTGGACCGATTGATCGGCCCAACAGGAAACTCCTCTCGAGAATTTACGAATATTTTTTTGCTGTCGGATTATGTTTTTTAATAAAAAACCATTAAGTTATACTCAAAATATACAAGCGTAGCCCCTGGCACCGTCCGTGAGATATTCAAAAAGTTAGTAAGTATCCTATGTTCTACATCTGTGTAAAATTGTATATAGATCGGTTTAACCGTTCTGCAGATAACTTCCAAAATACATCCATCTATCCATCCATTTTTATATTTATAATATTAGTATGTTATGCTGTAGGTGTGGTGGAGTGCATGGCGGCAGGTCTGGTCACAGTCGCGCACCGCTCCGGTGGCCCGCTGCTGGACATCATCCAGGGCTCCCCGGTGCGCACGGGCTTCCTCGCCGCGGAGCCCGAGGAGTACGCACGAGCTATCCTGGAGGTGGTGGCTCTGCCCGCTGAAGATAGGAAGAAGATGGTAGAAGCTGCTAGGTGAGTACTACGGACTGGATTCCTATAGAAGGACATGTTTTTACCCTTGAAAGAGGGTATTTTTACAGATTTTTATGTTTTTGAGGAGTTTCCCGTTGTGCCGATCGTCCTGTTATACAAAAGGGTTTTTCCCGTTGGACCGATGGGTTTCCAACGGGAAAAACTTATTTGGAAATTTCTCAATACTATTGAAACCTGCAGCCTAAATGGCTCGTTTTTGTTGAAACATAGCCAGTTAATTATATTTTTTATCTTTTCAGGGACTCAGTGGATAGATTTTCGACCACAGAATTTGAGAAGGCTTTCATCCGCGTCACAGAGCCTCTTTTTATTATGACTTAAACATTCGCTTGCTGCTTGTTTTAATTCCATTAGTTGTAAGTGTAATTAAAATAAATTTTACCAAAGTTTTCATGTGTATTTTTATACCAAAACATAAATATAAACATTTTTTTGTAAAGATAAAACTTATAATATTTGTCTGGTGGCACGGTAGTGCCCCCGCCAAGTCGATAATATTTACATGATACAATCGTTTTAAAGTGATACTAAATTATGTGAAAAAAGAGTTAAATTAGTTCACAAAAATATGTATAAAGAATTTAAGATATTTAACAATAAAATGCAGAATTCAAAATCACCTCTGCTTACTCCATTTTATTAAATTTGTTTTCAATCAATTAAGACCTAGTGCTTCACCAAAAACAGTAATAATACATCACCTTTATTAAAGAAAATTAAAAATACTTTCAAATATGTATAATCTCTTTAAATGTAAGCAATTACTCGTACATTAATAAGCAGTTATTTTATTAAAATATTTTTACAATCGTAACAAAAATAGACAACTTAATTATAACAACATATTCAGTATCACTTAATGGAATGCACTTAAGGTAACTTAAGAATCACTGCCGACCCTGTCTCTAGGAATTAACCTCAGCTCGGATCCGTGCTTCAGGAATACATTACCTGCACATAATAAAAAAAACATTTAGATTTTACTATATGAGACACGTTTGAAAACAAAGCTCAACAAAGATTGTTTACTGTTGGGCCGTTCGGCTAATCATATTGAGATTTTTTTTTTTTTTTGGTTACGCGGGGGAATGCTTTTATTCACTTCGCCGCCCCTGCTGCGAGGGCAGCAGGGGCGGCTTCGTGCGGGGCTCCCGGCCTTGTAAAGAGGCCGGACTACCAGCTAAACCCCCGCGGTGTTCCTCCGTCTCCTTACCGGACCGTGGAGTCCATTATTAGTATATCCACGGCCCGGCTAGGTTGGCCCCTTAGTAGGGGCCCGACGCGTGTAGGGAAGGGGCTTCAATAGAAAGCCCCTTCCCTCTCCTCAAATGATGCCTCCCCTCGGAACACAAGAGGGGAGGCACCCGCAATCATATTGAGATTGCTTCAAAATTGTTTTATTTTTTTTTTTAAATTAAAACAATTTGTCTAACAAACAAAATTGGATCACCCTGAAAACAAAAAATATTTATCGATGGTTATTGCAAAATTTAGACAGGTTAAATACCGCAGATAAGCAAAATTCCAATATTGATTTTAGGTAACATGAACTAATTTCAAAAACATGGCTTTATCCATAAGTTTCTAGCATAAACATACCGGCGGTCTGCTGCGGGTTGATGCCGATACCGTCGTCAGTGATGATGGCGCTGGTGGCAGGCTCCACGCGGAACTCCTCCGCGGCGAACTTCAACACCGCGGTGAACGGTGTCGCCTCCGGGACGCTCAGTCTGTGTCCAATTCATAATCAATATAAATCAGTTTAGATCAAGGAATTTAGACTAAGGGGAAAGTGCACTACATACTAAGAAAACGGTCCGAGCAGGACACCAAAAACTGAAGCACGTTGTCCCGTTCTAATAGTGTAACCACAATTTTAATAAAATCGTGGACATTGACAAAACACTGAAGTCCATGACCCTTAAATTTCGTACTTGGTTTAGAGATGAAAACCTCTACTATGATAGGAATGTTTATTTGTGTCTATCAAAGCTTTGAAATTTTCATAGGCCTATTGTGATGAGGAAGAAATTAAACATCATATTTATGTTGAATTCTTTTTAATATTGAATGGTCACAAAATACAAAGTCAAATCGCAACAAACAATTTATTACAGGTTGATAGACTATAAATGCTCTGAGTAGTTAAAGTTTTAGAACTTGAAAACATTATCGTCTTTAATTTCAAATAATATTTATAATTATCTTATATTTACAAATGTCTCTGTAATCGATTTCATTTGATTCAACCTTACCGAAGCTCTTCTTGTAATAAAGTCAGTAGTACTAATGTTCTTAAAGCACACCTTTTGATGACCTTGCAAGTTTTTCAAGGGCACTACATTGAGCCATTTTTGTCTTACAAATCTGTTCATTCTTGGTAAAGCTAAAAACAAAAAATATGCATAGGTAAATTCATTCGATAAACAATTTGTACGAAAATTCTTCATTTACCGTAGTCTAGTGGTCACCCTACTTGCTTATCATAACAACGTTGTTAGGCTTGAAAACAAACCACTACAAGCTTATTTTCTTTTCTCTTTTGTATTGAACAGTCACTATTTATCTATTATATCATAAAATATATAAAAAAGTATTTAGAAGTACTAATACGAGTCAGAAAATGAAAAAATATATGACGACAATAAAAACCGAATAGGCCGCTTACCTGTGAAATGAAAAGCCACACTGAGGGAAGGATTAATTTCTACATCCACGAACAGATCACTTTAACACCATACTCAGCGAAAATGTAGTGGAATTAGTTTTATTTTAACAATTAAATATCTGACATAATTGGCAACTGACATATCAACCATCATAATTGACAGTTGACTTTTGTAGTAAGGCAGTTCAACAACATATTTGGTACCCGTAAACTTGGTAATATTTTATCATTATTTAGGTAGTTTGTAATAGTGTTTTTAAATAGTTTTCAGTGTTTTTAAATTATATACATGTATACGAACAATAAGAATATGTACTTCTCTAATTCAGTAAGCAATTTTAAAACCACTTAATACGACTTTTTTTGTCAGACCCAATTATTGGAAGAATATTTGATTTTGTAACAAATATTGGACACTATTTCTTTGATATTAAATACTTTTTTACGACAAACTTCCTGTTAACATCAAAAGTGATCCATTTCGTGGTCATAAATTTGTTTACTGATTATGATACGTAAATCTAAACAGACTATAATAGAAGGAGGCATATAACGAAAACATTTGTTAAAGGATCTGTAATTTTAGTGTAAAAAAATATTTTGGAAATTGGGAAAATTCTAAACGATGATGACAACACTAGAAAGGGACAACGTGCTTCAGTTTTTGTGTTACTGCTCGGACCGTTTTCTTAGTATGCAGTGCGCAGTCCACTATAACGTCCTTGGTTTAGATCCTATTTCTACTAAGGACATGGCTTCCTATTAGAATAGTTGTCAAATATCTCGGCAACTCTTGGCCTGCATTCATACGGACGTTTTTTAACACTCTCGCTCATTAGAACACTGTAAAATCACACCTATTTCATTCGTCCAGAGCTTAAAATGCAACACTGTACGATACAAAACCAATGCGTCAACGCTTTTTCAGCGCGCGTTGAATAAGCACTTGTGAGAAAAGTGGCTTAGTTTGTCGTATATCGCGCAAAATACAATATTAAATTGAGTATGCCTTTAGCCACCAAGATATTTTAAAACAATACTAGTCTTACTAAAAAGGAGGTTTTTAAAGAAAAATAATAAGCTTGTACTATATTTTTAATTACTTAAATAAATGTAAAGTCGATATAGGGACAAAACATGATTGAATATTAACAAATTTCAATTTTTTTTTTTCTTATAAAAATCTACAATAGTATTACGAAACACATAGGACCCGTATTACATGATAAAGCTATAGGCAAGTCAATTACACTTAAAATTTTTATTAAATAATAAATAAATTATAACAAAATATTATTCCAAAAATCTACATCAGATGTATTCCCAACTTGTTCCAAAAACTCCATTTTCAATTCTCCATTCTCAAAAATCTTCCGCAACATACTTCTAAGTTCAGAATAAGTCAAATCAATATAAAAATATTCAGCTGACATATTTTCTTTCAATAATTTTCCACAATCAATTAAAGCTTTTATTACTAATTTATATAAATCATTATTTTCTATACAGAAATCTAGTAAATAGTTTTCCTGCAACATGTACAAACATCTCCAAAAATATTTATATTTGACATCTTTAGACTGCATTACATCTTTGAATATATTAATAATACTGCTTACACCATTTATATATTTAACGTCTTTATTTAATGAACATATTATTAATAATTCGATAGATTCTTTATCTTTGAACATATCTATAATTATTGGTTTACAATCTTCATAATCACTTCTATTAATCTCGGAAAGAAATATGTGACTTTTTAATTTCAAAACAGTATCCTTTGGAAAGTCTTTAGATATATTTGTTAATAATGTTTCTTTCGACGCAGTTTCTAAGAAGAGATCGCTCAAACAAGCTTCCAATTTTGTTTCCGAAAATAATTCGACATATAATTTAAATGCCACATCAATTAAAATAGTTCTACAAGATGATTGTATGATCTTTTTCATCATATACTTTGGTGGATCTTCTAAACATCGTTTTAAGAAAACATTGGATATATTATCAGTGTCCAAAGTTGATATAAACTCAGTAATTACAGATTTCTGTTGTAACACATCTAGGCATTTTACAACATGCTGAGCCATCAAAAAGGCATTCTTTAACTCATGTTCAGACGTGTCATTGTTGGGCCAATCGTCTAACTGACATAGGTGAAGAAATTCGTTCATAAAATCAGTGAATTCTTCAACAGCCATTCTTTTTAGTGTTCAGCGTCTCTTCATCTGTTAACAAAGATCACCTATTGATACACTTGCCCATAGCTTTATCAACATTTTACCACCACGCTAATTGTATAAAAACTACGAACTATTAGATATTAGGAAAATAACTTACACTTTGAAAGGCAACTTTGGGTCCGAAGTCAAGGTAATCTTGAACGTTACTTTCGACCTGAATAAATTATATTTATGAATTAAACATTAAAAATAAAAGTAATTAAGACCTTATGGTGTATAATTTATTTGATTTTTACTTACATTTTGCAATAAATTGGTCACAATTTAATTCGATGTTGCAAATTGATGACAATGACGTGACGTACACAACACGTTTTTGACAATATTTGTCAATGTCATCTTACCATCAAAGAACATTACGACATTTTACTAAAAAGGAGTTTGCCAATGGCAGCACTTCGTGAAGTACAGGAAAACTACTAAAGATTTTTTTCGAGTTGAAAAATTATTGAATTTTACAATAGTTATGTTTTATATATCTTTACAGCTTCTTTCCGGATTAAGGTAAAAATAATTTAATTTCAAAAGTCTAAAATAATTTATTGTCTGTTTCTGAGTTATCTTACTCTTTGAGAACAGCTGACAACTATTATGGTGACTGTGACTCTGTGCCTGACAGCTGACAGACCAAGCCCAACAAACATAAACAAATTCCTATTCGTAATCTATAACATGGATACAATCAATAATAAGTGTAAAAATCAATAGATTTGAATCAGATTTCCGAATAGCTTAACGTACATTATCAATACAATGTTACTAAAGAGAAATATACTCGAAGATTTGACTATAGTATCGTGTGGTGGTGCAGTTCTTTGCATAATCCTTAACTATGTTACAAATATTTCTCCTATAACCGGTATTTGGTTTCATTTGTACTTAATTATAGTATTCGTTGTTTCCGTACTATTTAGCTTCAAATTTATTCAGTGGCTGTTACATCTAAACAAACCGATTAAGTATGATATCGAAGGTTTGGTACAAAAATATCCATCACTATCTTTTCTGCTCGGAATCTTGCCTCGCACTGAAAGAAAGATATATAAAGAGCCCAAAGAATATGATATTAACGAGCTAAGTATTATATCTACTGTGTTGGAGAGGAAATTGGTATCATCATGGTACATGACATATATTTCGCCAGAAATCGGTTTTCCCTTTGCCTGTAAACAAATGCTGGATCAAATGATAACCAAGACGTTTCAGGTATGTAAATAACAATTAATAAATTACTCATCAAATATTATAAACAAGTTTTGTAAAATTAATACTTCAATTTCTTTAGATATGTGAAAAAATCGATACCAAAGACGTATATGTGGACATCTGCGCGGTACTGACGAGCCATTTGAAAGAGTACAGCAAAGCTTTAAAGAGGCATGAGGAGTCTCCGACCAGCAACATAGAATCCTTATACAAGAAAACACATTCTACATCCAATGACAAGAAATACGAATCTGCTGATCATTGCGTTAATTTACTGCGGGTAGTTTTAAAAGAACTAATACCATGGGAACTATGGGACACACCACAATCGGAAATTCTTGTCAGAGTATTATCTAAAAAATTAGACAGTTTCATTGATACAACACTAGCCGATCCAATCTGGCTGAATGATAAACTACTATCATTAATAAAGGAGAAAAAAGAAGAACCCAAATATGTTCAAGAAGTATCTAAAGAACCTATATCTGAAGAAATATACACTGAAATTAATCCATTATTCTCCAATATAGAGACAACAGAAAGTATTAATCCGGTTTCAATACAAAAATCAATAGAAGAAGAGAATGAAGAGTTTCAAGAGAGAATGGAGAGTATTGTAGAAGAGAAGGGAGTTAATAGTACGGAGCCGATGGATATAAAATCATCACCAGTGCTGAGACAGAGAAGGGGTCGGCAGGGAAGGAATGAAGTTAAGATTTATGATAGAGTTATCGAAGGTAACATTATTGAGAAATGTACAACATTTTGGGCTTTTTGTTACAAATTTTTTTGGCATACAGTCAAACCCGAATATCCAGGTTTAACTGTAATTCCTTAGGTTTATACTATTTTCACACCTAACATAGGGGTGGCTTTGAACCCTTAAGTGGGAACTTATAGTGACCTGATGATGATGATACCAGTTTCGTAACAAATGTAAAAACAAACCATTGTTTAATGAAATGGACAAATAATATTGAAATCTATTTAATAAAATCCTGGTCTCTTCCCATATTATTATTATTATTTTAAAGACTATTGCATTCCATGTTTTCAGGGAGCATGAAGACGTGGGAGACAGACATGGACCTGCAGTGCATCAGTTTAGGACAGGACCTGCTGGCCAGTCTGGACGGGGAGATCACCCTCAGTCGGCTATGGGGGCAGGATGTGGACCCTGATGGAAGCCCTAACCCACCCAGAGTTAAGTCACCACAGCCTTTTTGGTTTGGTAAGTTTTTAAATACTTAAGACGTGGTTGCCTTTTCAAATAACGTTACAGTAATTGGTCTTAATAATTGAGTTATACAGAAGTGTTTAAAAATACTTGGTGCTTTGTCCATGTGTCAGTTTGAATAAAATAAACAACCAAAATAACTTTTAACTCAGTTAACGAAACCCAGTACAGATGCAATTATAATTAAACTAAAAAAAAAACTTTTTTGCCACTTGACCTTGCGGAAGAAAAATAACCTACATGAATTTTAGCCTTCCTGCCTCTTTTCTAAAATGAGATAAACTGTAGGTGAAGAAGATGCAATAGAATTAGAGTGTGGGGACAGCAGCCCGCAGAAGGCGAGCGAGCCGAGCCCAGTGAAGAAGGAGAGCAGCCCCAAGCCTGCGGAACTGCTCAAAGACATCCAGAGCACGGTGCACCACGCCAAGTCCAAGATAGGCGACCTACAGGTCCCATACACACACATTGATGTGCCCCGCAAGCATTCCAGTGTATGTCTCTCCGCACGGACTATCTGCTTACTACGCTTTCACACATGCATGATAGTTAACAAATAGATTTTAATTTGGCACGTAGGATCTACGGACTGCTGATGTGTCAATGTGCCAACTCAATTAAGTGAAAGTGAAACTAAATTATGACATCCTAGTAGCGCTCTCGTTATGCCGTTTTCTATGTCCATGTAAGTCCAGGTTTTAGTTATCTGACAGAACCAATCTATAGCAGCGCCTCTCTCAGCGGTCTAGACATTATTGACCATAGATGTATAGTTTCATGCATGTATCAATGTTGCTTAGCAAAGCATGGAATTCTTCTATTTAATACTTTTAATGTTAGAAAATGCGGGAATAATTTCTTATTTATTCAACAAACTTACTTCTAAACGCATACATATGACAAATATAGTAAATAAACGAAGTTTTTAGGAATTAATGTGTTTAGGATGAGGCCGCGGGCATGATGGAAGGTCTATTGGACTTCGGAATTGCAGGCATCAAGAAGGGCCTGCGATTTACTGGCCTCAGTGATGACTCTCAGGTCAGTATAAAACCCAAAGACAGACAAAGAAAGAGAAACATTTTTGGTTTGTTATTTTTTAATGTTGTATTCCATTACTGGCTCGAGACACTAGCCAGTTCGTTATCAAATCAGTTTTATACTCTGTATGTGACAATTGGATAAGAATTGCCATTATTAAAAATTGTGTATAGTTATTGTGCTTTGGTGTCCAGGAGAAATCTCCATCACATCAACCCAAGGAGAAAGCCTCAGAAAAGATCTCACCCCCGCAGGATATGGGCAGAAAGCCCATACAGGAGCACAGGGATATTGCCGCACTCTCTACACATAGTAAATATGTACAAAGTACTAGATTCTTTATTTAGTCCGATGTGCGATACTAAATTAAATAAACTCATATCCAGATGAAAATGGCGTACCGCATTTGGTGAAGCAACATCGAGTGACGTCACAAGACAGCATGGTAAGTTAAAAATAGTTTTCAGTAGATTGAGAAAACGCTCATGCGAGTCACAAACAATAGACAAGGAGGTAAAAAAGAAGGAAACTCTTTTGCACCCAAGATCTACTGCGGTAGTAGTCAGTAAGAATACTTGGACGTGTCAGGGTCGTCGCGCGGGTAGCTGGCCCCCGACGGAGCCCGGGACTGAGTCCCCGGAGCCGGAGTACGAGGAGGCGGCCGACCTGTCCACCAGCATCGCCAAGCTGCGCTGTCTGCTGCAGCAGCGCGCGGAGACCACGCAATACAGGTTTAAGAATCTATCCAAAACCTCGATAACATGTGATGAGTGTGTCAGACATTGATTCAGCATGGAAGATAGTAGTAGGTGAGAGTGGTAAGGGTGAAAGGAGGTAAAAAGTGTCAGGTTCTTAAAGGGAAGTGGTTAAAGAAGACTTTGTTTTAAGGATTATATTCAAGTTGTTTGTGATTATTGACTAGATCTGAGGAGATTTGGTGGGAGGGCGCGGAGGAGACGCGCGGTCGCACGCAGCAGCACCACTCCTCGCGCCCCGTGGACACCGCCACCCTCGCCGGTCTGTATGGACTTGTCTTTTCCTTTACAGTACTCAGTATAGTAATTGACAGTTTCGTCTTTGGTTACCCAGATGAGTACGACATGAACATGGAGAGAAATTCGTCACCGGGACAAACATCAAACAACATGCAACGCTTGGACAAGTAAGTAAAATGTCCCCATTATCCTATAGAAAGCTGATACCAAATTATTTTTATCCAAGCGCCTTCCCACTGCGTTTGTCCTTAAAGCTTCGCCTTAGCAGTTTGTGTTTTTAGTTTTTCTCCTCTATTAG
Source organism: Papilio dardanus tibullus (assembly GCA_013186455.1). Lineage (NCBI taxonomy): Eukaryota > Metazoa > Arthropoda > Insecta > Lepidoptera > Papilionidae > Papilio > Papilio dardanus. Next base: position 243,926 of record QDHC01000110.1, on the reverse strand, counting down.
GTTGTTTCAACGAACGGTGACGGGCGTGTTCAATTCTATAAAAACAGCGGTGGGTGCGGAGGGCGCGGAGGGCGCAGGGGGCGCGGCGGGCGAGGGCGCGCCGCGGCCGCGAGACTGGCAATACGTCTGCACCTCGCCGGACCTAAGCGTAAGTAGTTAGTTCCTACAGTAGGCGCAACGGAGTGTGTGTGACATAGGCGCGTGTGCGCAGGTGGGCGGGGCGCTGGCGCGGCTGGTGAGCGCGCGGCGGGCGCTCGGCCACGTGGACTCCGCGCTGGACCCCCTGCAGCCCCCCGCCGGACCGCCTTCGCCTAATGTCCCGCCCGCTGACTTTGGTAATACTTTTTAATACACATTTTGAAGGTGATAAAAGGCAATATTCTTCTGGAATATCAGTTCTAGAAGTGTGTGTGTGTGTGCAGAGGAGTGGTGCAGCAGCGCTGGCGCGGGCTGGAGCGGCGCGTGCGCGCTGGCGGGCGCGGCGGGCCTGTGCCGCTCGCACGTCGCCTTCCGCCTCGCCACGCTGCTCTTTGCTGGTAACCACCACCAGACCACCATAGGAACAAAACCTCTTTTCCAGACCTTCACTTCTTCCTTCAAGTCTGTTCCTTTGAAATTCTTTTTATGGTCTTTTGCATTTACACATTTGTCTTCTTTTCTTTAGCTATATCAGAAATCTATACAAATCACGCCATCCCTTTATCAGCGGTATTCATTCCAGACCTAGCGGAGTCTCTGCTGGTGTCGTGGCTGGACGATCTGAGCGCGTGGCTCCGGCAGCAGGTGTTCGTGGTGTTCCAGCAGCAGGCCGGTGAGGAACTAGACTTTAGCAGCAACCTACGGCCCCTGGATATTGAGGAGACCTGTGCCGCTATCATGGCGGTGATACCTGGTAACCACTTAAACTTGGCTTTTGATTTTGTGAAATGTGTCAAATTAATAATAATTTCCATTTGTCAGCAGTGTGCGTCTTCAGCGAGGAGTCAGTGAGCGCGGCGGTGCGGCTCACCGTGTCCAGCTTCCGCCACAAGGACCTCAACAAGGACCTAGTCTTCCGCACCCTGGACCTGCTAGTGGCGCGCTACAAGCACGCCGCTGGCATCACATCCAGCTCTTTTGATGCTAATTAACACCATCTAAGATGTTTCAAAAATTCAAAGCGGGTAGTTTGATATTGAATTTTGAAACATGCTGTATAAAGATAAATATAGCAAATTCTCTCTAATTATGAAAATATTTTAATTATTTCGTAATAAAATGATCTCATATTCTAAGAATCTTGGTCACTGTACGTATTATTCTGTCTGTAATAAAAATATATTAGAACGTTTGTTTTAAGGTTTCAAAATAATAAAAACTTTTACCATTCCAAATTTATTTATTTCTCATACACACATTTATAATTATATCACAGAACGCGTACAAACAATATGTTTCCGTCAACAGTTTCCATTGTCAAAAACATGTCTACAAAAATAAACTTATAACCTACACTACTAGGACAAAGTTTTGTATAGGATTTTCAACTTTGGCCGTTTAATTTTACTGCTGATACAACAAAAACTTGTTATCTCTTTTCATTTCTTAAAATGAATGAGATGACTATATGTGTGTGTTCATAACAATTGCAACATTTCGTCATAAACTTTAATAGAAATTTCTGTTGTAAAGTAAAATTGTATTTAAAATTTTAATGAGATGAGACTAAAAATACTAAGTTTCTTTTGATTTAACTTTAAAAATAGTATTATTTTATTCTATTTTGGTTATAATCCTGATCTGGAGCTAGTTTTTAATCTGAATTAATGTCTTTTAAGTTAAAAACAATTAAAAATAATGTCATGATATCAAGTTTAAATCCATCATTGTACAATATATTAAATACACTTTTCACCCGACTTCCAAAAACAAGGTTCTCAATTCGTCTGTATGTTTTTTTTAAAGTTCACGCATAAATATTTGACACAGAGATTCCTTAGTCAGTCGTTAAATTAGATATTTTTCATAAAATCGACACTAAAGTACTGGCTTCAGTTTCAGTGTTTCATTGTTCAGAGTGCGGTGACGTCACGGCTGAGTGACGAGGGCGAGGGGGAGGAGGGACGCGTGGACGGAGGCCCCGCCTCCTCCAGCTCCGTACCCCGTGACCTCCTCGAGCCCGCGAAGTTTAGGAACATCTGAAGAATGACAGAAGCAACATCAAATGAATGTGTAATTCGAATCGCGGGTAGTTAATTAAATAAGTATTGTATTCCTTTTAAATAACCCCGTTAAAGCATTTCTCTTAAAGTTCTACCAGAGTCTTCAAAAGGATACCCAAATCTGAAATCTTAGTCTCCTAGCAACTTTCGTATTACAATGTCATATGTCGACAACGCTTCCAGTATACGAACCTCTAAGAGATTGTGTTGAATAAGTCGGTTAGAGACTGGAATTGCAGATTTATCTTGTGTACGACGAGGCTTTGTGCTTAACTTTCTATCATCATCATCATCATCATCGCCCGCTCACTATACGTACCCCCTAAGTGGTGTCTAACTTTTTATACTAGAGTTCAAAATAATGTATCATAAAAAGTGATAAATAGCCAGTTTACCTGGTCAAGCGAGCTCTGGTTGACGGTATAGTCCTCCAGGTCGCAGGCGGCGTGCAGCTCCGCCGTCAGTCGGAACACCTCGCTCACACGCGTGTGCACCTCCTTGCCTTCCACTGTACACACACAGTCGTTCGTTAAACATTAAGAGAGCCCCTAATGTATAATTATTAGGTTAATGGAGAAGGTGTGTTGACAGTACGCCAGTGCCAGAACTGGTTCGCTAAATTTCTATCCGGCAATTTTTACGTCGAAGAGTTTTCAAGTTTTGAAGGCTGGTTGAAGCTGATAAATACAAAATAAAGTTTTGTCACTCGCCAATAGCTTCTACAGCTTGAATGGGATACAATGACATACCCAGATCTAGCACTATTGTCAGTAGAGGCAGAATTGTCTATAATTTCCATCAAAAAAACGAAATGACTTTCCGAACAACCCAATAGCACAATGTACTAGTGGTCAACCAATGTTCGAGTGCTAAAGTTAGCAAAAATAACCATTTAGGGTCGTTTTTCTTGTTCCTTTGTTTCTAAGGACTCGTGAAAACGATTTCGATGGTAAATTAAACAAAATAATGAATGTGTATTTTGTACCTGTACAATGTGTGGGTAAGAGGAAGTGCAGGGCATTGTTATGCAGTGCGTGCAATTGCACGTGCGGCGCTGCGGCGCGCAGCCGTCGCCACGCCTCGCGCACCGCGGGCCGCCCGCCGCGCACCCGCCACCACACCGCCTGACCGCCACCGAACCTGGACACACACACTGAGAATAAGGCATTTTTCGCACCAGGATAGTATTTTAGTCGAGTAGCAAGTAGCATTTATCCGAACAAATGAATTACTATTGTTCGGACTCGTTTAAGCATAAACCTACCTACTAGGATAGTAATTTAGTAATAACCCTATCAGTAAGTTTCAATGGAGAATTCTTCCATATTGATAGTTACGAGTGAGTCCCAGATTCGAATATCGCCATGTACAAATGTGGTTTCGAATTTCACATGTTCATTTACCCGACGCTCTTACGGTGAAGTAAAACATCGTGATGCAATCTGCACATATCGGCGAAGAAATTCAAAGATATGTGTGAATTCAACCTGCAGAGAACTAGCGTGGTTGACTGGCCTAATAACCCCTTACGAGTAGGGTAGGCTCCGAGCCCCTCGGTGGGGATTACAGCGCACTTTGATGCCGTTCTGACCTCCTCAAGCACTGATCCAGTGGTGCGAGCGCGCGCAGGGATCCTGATTGGAGAAGTGCAACGCGCGCTGCAAGCCGGCGCGCGTCGTCCAGCGCGTGCGTCGCCAGCAGCACGCCGCGCCCCGAGCTGCACGCGCGTTGCACGCCGCGCGATACGCACGTACGCGAACCTGGGTCCATGCCACTGGGGAAGAAGGACAAATATATATTTGTAAATATATGTAAATATATATTAAGCTAACCATACTAGAGTATATACTCTAGTATGGCTAGCTTTTAATGATGGGATTTGCTTTTTTTTACTTTTCCACTTCGCTCTGTCCTAGATCTCTTCAATTGATACTACCCTATATTTACTTTTTCTCTTCACTTTCCACTCTTATGTCCAATACAACACACATTTGCAATCATCTTAAACTCAAACAACTAATACAAGTTTTAAATTCATGGGCTGTTTACTATTGGTCAGCAAATAACCTACCTCGTGGGCTCGTCTAATAGCACTAGCGGTGTTCTGCCCATGAAGGCAATAGCGGTGCACAGCTTGCGCTTGTTGCCGCCGCTCAGCTGGCCGCTGCGCACGTCGCGGTACTTAGTTAAATCGAACGTCTCTATCGTCCTTCTGATCACCTAAAATAGAACGTACATTGCTGAGACGTGATTAGGAAGGGGTTGACGGCTTATATGTGGAATAGATCCTTCAGGTGGATGAAAACATGGAGACAAAAGTGATAATGACTAAATAGATCTACACTATTTGACACCAGATGGCGTTGTAATAAAACTATAAATCAGTTTGCCAAGATTCACCTCGTCCTGGTCCTGTATGCCCCGGAGCCTGCAGTAGAAGTTGAGCGTCTCCTGCACTGTCAGGAGAGGATCGATGGCGTCACTTTGAGGACAATAACCTGGACAATTAAGTTACACATTTACCATAAAATAGTTACAAAAAGTTAAAAGCCACACGGTAACTTACTAATGAATCCATTGCACAGGTCTCTAGGTCCAGCGTGTGTGTCGCTCAGGCAGATGTGGCCCGCGCTGGGCCGCACTTCACCCGTCAGCATGGAGAATGTGGTCGACTTGCCCGCGCCGTTCTGACCCAGCAGCGCTGTACACTGAATTACAAAAGTGCTCATTGAATAGCCGAACAAATATCTAACAAAGAAATTGTGGTAGTCCTTTTATCAGACAACAAGTTCGCTAGTTTGTAAGTATCATTTCTTTTTATATTTACCAGGTTTAGGCATGATTTGAAATGTGTTTTACCTGTCCTGGGGGTATGGCGAGCGTGAGGTCGCGCAGGGCGACGCGGCGGCCGGCCAGCGTAGGGTAGACCTTGCCCAGCCGCACGCAAGCCGCCACCTCGCCCTCCTGCACCACACGTATCTGACCTTTCTTTTCCTCAGACTCCATGAAACCTGGACAGAAAGATACTAGATTCACTAAAGCGGACTTGGCTTTCTTATACAAAATCTATGTAAGGGTCACGCGTAGTGACCAATTCACGATTCTGAGAGCGTATTAGAGCTGCGTCAATAACAAGACTGTCTTCTGTGAAGTAACTGAAAGGTAAGGAATATACCTGCGTTAATATTGCCAATAGTGCGCAGACGCAGCGGCGTGCGCGCGGCGAGCACGCGGCGACGCTCCGCCAACACATCGGGGTCAAGCTCATTGTCCGGCAACGGCTCTATGTACTCCGAACGGAACCTGAACACACACAGCCTTTAATAAATCAAGTAATAAACACAGGAAAGAGAAAGGATATTTTCTATCCTTGTCTGTCTTTCCTTTACTCAAATTCTCCTATAAAAAATCTAACAATCTTAAATAGCTCACTAAAATCGTTTCCTTACTTAGCAAGTATGACTTCGAAGCAGTCGTATTCTATGGCTAGGTTGAGGAGGTGCAGCGCGGTGCCGACGAGCACCAGCGCCAAGCAGTGGTAGGCGATGAGGTCACTGTTCAGCGGGTCCTGGTACGTCTCCATGCCGAACTGGCCCAGCACCTGCCAACATGAAACAAATGAACATCATGAAAGGTATGCTGTGACTATGCGCTACAGAATTTGAAGAAAATAAAGTTTCTTCTAGATTTTGAAGTAGACATAATGGTTGTTGAATATTCGAGTATTTGAAATATCTTCAAACCTGTGCCCGTATTGTGTTCTTAGCGATCTCCAGCACTCCATCTCCCAGTGTGAACTGCGGACTGAGCAGTAAGATCTTGTGCAGCACCCAGCGAGCTCTGTCTGTCGCCTGTACATTGATAAGATTTGTGTAAAAATATTCTCAGTATTCCATAGCTAAACATCATAAAGAATGAGCCACTTCTTTGGCTGACATTATAGTTATTGTTTATGATGAAGTACGTCAAAATGAGATCTTGTTAGGTCAAGCAACTCACATCAGATTCAGAGATGATGTCTAGTATGAGCAGCAGGGCGATGCCGACGACGCCGACGAAGGTGTTGGCGCAGAAGAGCAGCATATTAGCGAGGCTGGGCTGCGTGAACAGCCGTGATGTCACGTGCACCACGCCCGCGCATCCGTACCTGAAACGCATTGTTCTTGCAGTAACATATCACATATACAATGATACACAGATTTTTTAAAGTTAAGTACTTATAACATACCCGTATAAAAAGATGAGGAGGCAAATAGCTGGCAAGTTGTTTCTAGAGACGAAAACTGGGAAGTGGAAGGCTTCAAGGACCGCCGCTGTTATTAAGATGTTCACCACGATTACCTGTGAAACAAGAAAATACAAAGTAACGTGTAGTTTGCGATTGCAAACTAAGTAGGGCGACAACTTGTCTTAGCGCCATGCAGACCAGCTTAATTATTATCTTTATAGACAGTTTGCTGTGTGTAAAGCTGTACCGACCGCCATATCCCAGAGCAGCGCAGTCGCCCAGTAGAGGGCGGGCGTGACGCCGGCCAGCAGCTGCAGGCGCTGCTGCTGCGTGGCGCGCGCCGTCACCAGCCGCACCGCGCTGCCCGCGCTCGCCAAGCCGAACGCGATCAGCAACATCGCCGTGACACCCGCGTCCGCTATGTGCTGGTAACTGAACGTACAACTTAACATGCTTATCTGGTGTCAATCATCTAAATCGGCATTCTATTATATTTCTCCAATCATCTTTTAATAAGGCACGAAGATTTTATATCCACAATAATAGAAGGAAAAGTAGAAGAAGAGAGGTAGATTAAGACAGTATATCAAACTAGAGATAGTGGACCACGTATCAAGTAACCAAGAGAGAATGATACAGCAGATGGCAGATTTCCTTAAATTGTAATCATGATGATGATGAAATCGTTTGTACTGACACAGTGTCCTTATTTATCGGCTCGTTGGATATTTTAAGGGGGTGCGAATATGTGGTGATGCTGGCCTGGTGTCGACCGCTGGCCGCGCGCAGCACCGCCGAGTGCATCTTGCTCACGTACTGCGGCATCGCATGGTAACCTTTGTTGTTATACCATACAACCAAATTGGATACGTTGTTCTTGATCACAGAGGAGTATCCGCCATATCTGCAACATTTGACATTATTATACAAAAACCCATAGGAAACACTAGCTACGTTTTATTTGTACCAGTCAGGAACCTGCAGTATCCGAATATTTGATCTCAGCTATGATGTGCTATTCAAAAAAGTTTCAGAAATAAACAAAAAACATTAGAAGACCAGCCTTGGTACCTTTTCTCGATGTAAACTTCTTGTGAAGCTACTATCCAGTTGTTGAGGATGCTCGCATTGGGCAACAGCATGAGTTCCGGTAAGGCGGTGGTGTTGACAGCGCTCAGGTCACACTCTTGTTTGATCACCTTGCAAGTACATGCAGGGTTATCCTGAAACAGCCAAGTCACATTCATTTGTTTTGACAGCCGAAGTACCAGAATAAATATCATCATCCCTCTTATTCTGTTTGAGTAAATAGAGACAACTGTATGTGTCACTAGCACGTATTTAATTTGTTAGGTACCTCGTCTGTCCAATTCCTCGCTCGCTTGTTACCAATGAGAGTGTTCATAATGTCTTGAGCAAACACTGGGCTGATGAGGCTTTTGTCAGCAAACGAAGCCTTTTTACTGAAACAATGGGATTTTAAAATTCATAAACATTAAATAACTTGTTTACTGCAGTCACTGGGTTCAGCAATATACATACATGAGGTATTCGGTGGTATTATCGTATAGCCGGTGCAGAGGCAGCGCCATCTCGCTGTTGGGTGGCGGCCGGATGTTAGAGAATGCCATAGTTATCAACACAAACAGCGACGGCAGCAACACCAGCATGAATAACAATGACCTAAGAACATTAATAAAAAAGCATTGAAATTTTTAAATCAATAAAATAAGACTAGTCGAATAGTATGAAACTGTAGTTACTAACCTATTCCTCGTGTAATGCAAGTATCGTGCATACATTAATGCCACGAACTGATCCCACACGGAGCCCACCAGTGGGCCATCCCGTGGAACGAGTGGGGCTTTGTCATTACGTAGGCTCGATGTCGATGCACTTTTGGATGGTGTTTCTGAAACTAATTTTACAATAAGGGTGCTAAATCTGACACTCAGAGACATTGCAGTCTTTTCACTTGAAGCTGGTGTTATATGCAAGTATAATTTGTTACCTAATTCAACATTCTGGAGCGGAGCGTCAGCCTGGTGGCAGATGGTGAAAAAAACTTGCTCTAAGCTACTGCAATCAAGGGTAAAGTCGCGGAAGCCCAGCGCCGCCTGCTGCGACTCCAGCGCCAAACATAACGCCAAATAACTAACAAACAGAAGGAAGATATGAGACGATATTACAAATATTTCACATGACACAAAAACAGTCTTTTTTGAATATCTCTTACTTGCTGCTAACGCCATCTGGGCCGAAAAACGGCAAATTTATTTCAACCTCTGATCCATTCACGTCCACAAGGCTAGCATTCTTGATCACATCCCTGACGGTCTCGAGCAGGCGTTTGGTCTTCTCTTCTACGCTCTCTTCATCGCTATCGCAAAGTTCCTCCAGTTTACTCTTGGTATCAGGGTACATCACCGTCAGCTTGTAGCCACTGCCGAGGGAACGTTTGATTTCTATGGGAGAACCCGTTGTATGGATTTGACCCTGAATGAAAAGAAAAGAAGTTTAAAATATATTACTATTGAAGTACTATAAATGAGAAAAAGTAACTAGTACCTTGTGCATGATGACTATCTGATCACTGAGAAGTTCGGCCTCGTCCAGGTGATGCGTCGTCAGTAGAATAGTCCTATTCTCTCGCAGCTTCAGTATCATTGACCAGATGTCCCTAATCAAAATGAAACCGTTATGGCTATAGAACTTGATACTATGAGGTAAGAGAAGGATCCTATGTCACACCTTCTAGCGGCCGGGTCGACGCCCGCGGTGGGCTCGTCCAGCACGACGAGGCCGGGCTCAGCGACGAAGGCCAGCGCGACACAGAGCCGGCGTCGAGTACCGCCCGACAGTCGCCACACCGGCTCCTCCGCCACCGCGCCCAGCGACAGCACGCGCAGAATACTGACACAAAGCGTCACGTTAGGCATGACGGCTTGATGAGGCAGGAAACTGACTACTTGCAAACTAAGTAAGATTTGAACATTAGTGTACTACCTTTCGACCTGGTCTTGCAATTCGTTTAAGTCGCGACCACTCTTGAGCTGCGCGTAGAGCTGGACATGTTCGCGCGCGCTCAGCTGGCGGTAGAGCACGTCGCGCTGCGGACACACGCCCAGCCGCGCGCCCTCCGTGGCTCCGCCGCTGCACCGCACCACCACGCTGCCCCGCGTCGGCTCCAGCATGCCCGTCAGAATGTTACTATTGACAGTAAACATGTTATAGTCGCGCATTTTTCTGATCCGGTCGATTTGTTTAATAGTCTATCTGAGCTCTAGCTACGTACATTAGCGTGCTCTTGCCGGCGCCGTTGTGTCCGAGCAGCGAGGTGATCTGTCCGGTATGCAGCTCGAGCGAGCAGTTGTCGAGCGCCAGCTTGCCGCCGCCGTACACCTTGCTCACGTTGAGCACGCTCACCCCGGCCTTCTCGCCCGCCGCCTCGCTGTCCACCACGCTCACCTTTTGAGCTTTGAACCCTGGTGGAAAGAAACAAGTTGAGTGAAGTAAAATATTCCTTCAGTAAAAGAAGGGCTCGAGAAGAAGTTTACCATAAAGTCTTTCCAGAAGTAGTCCAATAAGGATATATAAGACACCATCGAGCACCATGATGATTGCGGCGAGGCCGATGCTCATATCCTGGACACCGTCGGGCGCCGCCCACAGCTGCGCCCACTGCGCGCCAGCGCCCATCGCCTCATAGCGCGTTATGTACAGGAACGCGTAGCACAGCGACGATGACATCGATAGGCACTGGAATAAGAAGTTTAATTTAACCATCGTGTTCTATCACGAATATTACTGAGTTTTAAGATGATCACTAAATATATCACAAAATCTTTAACTACTCCTGCTACCCGTGGTCAATAGTAAACAAATCGAAATTGGTTGAGTAAATTATAAACATAAGGAAATGCAGAGCGTACTCACGACAATAAGTTTAAGCGAGCTGGTGAGCACGGCTTCTAAGGAGAGAATGAGCACGAAGGGCATGAAGGAGGTGAGATAGGCCAGCCCCGCGCACACCGCGCCCACGCTCGCGCTCGAGAAAATCTTCGACATCATGTAGCTGATAAAATTACAATATTTGTTATACTATAGCAGACTTACATTATAGACACTCCCTCATCTTAAGTATCTGCGGCAGATTTTGACAAATGGACACAGGCATCCCCTGATAATCTTTTATTAGGATGATATACCCACAAGTAATTCGATCATACAAGCGTAAAGATAAGTTACAATATTGCTTCAAATAATAAAATCACAAAACTATCTTCATTCATGTATTGCGAAAAGATGTTTTAGACTTACCAGAAGGAGAGTACAGAGAATGCAAACAAGAACAACAACACGAAAACGAGAGACGGCGCTGTGTGTGGCAGCACGCCGCCCGCGCACAGCACGGTCGCGATGCAGGCGGCCGTGGCCACCAGCTCGCCCAACGACCACACGAACCACGATAGAGTGTGGTGCGACAGATTCACCCCCATCACCGACATTAGCTGTGTGACAAATGTCAATGGATAAATAATCTTAATGCAATGGAGTAAAGTTACATTTTCTATGACTAAAACTAAACTTACCACTGTGTTTCCACTTTCCTTTTCAGCCACGATGAAGCGTACAACAGAAGTAGTTGTGAAGAGCAGAGAGAAGAAGAACGCCACGATGAGAGACTGCGACTCGTACAGAGATGTCTGGAAACTGGAACAAAACAACAACATCGTATGAAAATATTATGATTAAATAATTCAAGCAAAATGAGAATAAACTTAATAGTTACTCACAAGTCTTTCCTATAACAGGGGTAAGGTTCCTGTTGCGTGTAGGTCGCCCAGTCGAGGTCACGGGTGCGTCCCAGACCGTCAGCAGCGACGTCTATAATGGCCTTATCAATGATATCTTGTATCTGGATGAAACCGCGGAAGTAGCGCATGTTGTCGATGAAAATTGACTCGGGACCAGGGATCCAGAAACTGTGGAAGAGAAAGGAAAATTTATTAAACATTGTAACAGCACTCATAACAAGGATTCAAGAATACAAAATACTTACTAATTCTTCTTTCTAGTTGTGGTCGGTACATTCTCTATGTCCATTCTTATCTTGTATTCCACATTCAGCGGTACTTCTAGACTCGACTCATTGTTTAAGAACACTAGACCGGCTGAGAACTCGTTGACTCTCATCAGCCTGGCGGCCTCGAGGCTGAGCTGGTGCTCGTCCGACACCGGCTTGAAGCGGTTCAGGTTCACGCATTCCAGGATGCTAGACCCCTTCTGCAGGATGCTGCCCAAATCCTACAGTACACACATTGCTAAAGATGATTTTATATTACTCTTAAGCACAGAGACGGAGTAATACTCAGTTACTGACATCAAAAATAAAGCGTTTTATGGTGCCGAAGTATATCAACCTTTATTAATTTGTTTCTTACCTGTACATTGCCCAACTTGTTGAAAATCTCTTCGACATCGAACTCCGGTATCTGCACATCCCCAAACAGTTCGGTCTTGATCGCTTGTGCTGAGGGTGCAGCCAGAAGCTGCTGTAATGCTGCGAGGCCTGCTCGGTGCGAGGATAAGATCCCAACCGCAGGGAACGCATTCGCAAACCTCTGTACTAGTTCTACTGTCTGCACCATAGGCGCGAATGTCCCGTTTGCCTGGAAAAGTACAATAAGTTTGTGTACTTCGCCCAGAATTATGCCAAATGGATGCCACGAAAATAGTAAATCACTATTATGACGTCATAAAGTTGTCTAGTTAGTCGTTTATTAAGAATGGATTGATATTTACATCATTATTATTTTACCACTAAGCCAAAATCATTTATGCTCAACAAGACAATTAGGAAACATTGAGACTTCTTTAAATACGTCTTTGCTACCTTGTGTATAATGTGTTGCACGTTGCGCGTTGCGGGCATGTACAGGATCTTGCCCATGATCAGCGGCTTCACAAAACTCCACACGATCTTACCGCCGTCAATGCTCACGATTTGCTTGTACATAGACCGGCAAAAATCCGCTGCAATAGACAAGCATAGGGAAAAATGTAACTATATTGTACTAGTTATACCTCCAATGGACCTCAGGGGTCCACCTTGACCACTACTTTAGGTAAAATAAAACGTACTCGGTAAAACTTCCAATTGTTCAGCGTCCGCTTCGCTGGATAGGTCTTGCGTTTCGACGATGGACTTGAAAAACCTGTTGACTTTCATGTTAAAGGGCTTCCCGCACACCATTTTACCAGCGGCTGCCATAAAGTCACCACCTGCAATATTAACATACCTCATTTCATATACACAAGTTATTTATGACAAATCGTAAGACTGAAGCCATAGACAGACCGAAATGGATAAAGTTGCAGGACCAAGCTAAAACCTGGTAAGTTATTTATAGCAATAAATATTTTGTCTCCTTAAATAAGCATACCTCCAAATAAGCTATCAAACGAGAAATCGTTCTTGAAGTACTCCAATACTGGTTCGTCAGCCAGTAGACCGCTGACTCGTTCGAAGCTGTCCCTGAAGGTGGGCAACAGGGAGGCGAGTTGCGGGAAGCTCTCCATCACCAGTTCACCACGCTGCGCATGTACGTGTGACGCCGCGTACAGCTCGCGGAGGAGCCAATCTTTTATCTACATTGCATACGAATAGAACAAATGAGTAAGTACCTATCAATACGATGTTAGTTATGTTAAACTATTGATTTGAAAATAAAGAAAACTTACACTGTTAATAATATACGAGAAATCTATATTCCGAAGTAATATGGGCACTATCTTCTTCGCTACATCTTCTTCTAAGTCACAGAACTGCTCAGCGACTGCGCCCATCACGTCATCCAATGTCACCACGTCCAGATTGACGGGTACCAGCACCTTTGATAGGTCCTCCGCCTCGCAGACCAGCTGCCTGATACGGAACGTATCCTTTGAAGCCAGAATCTAAGGGATACAAAAATAACATTTAAGAAACATTAGTCGTAAAAAATAAATAGTACACTTTTTTACGTATTTTATTTCAGTTTTTAAGACTAGAGCTACAACACAAAATATGTCCTTTCAACCCATAAAAAATAAGAAAAAAGTGTGGCAACAGAATTTAGTCTTTTGGAGTAGAAATAAGTACCGGTTTGAACTGTAGATAACCGGCATGTATGCGCGGCGCGGCCAGCGACCAGAAGTTCGTGTTGTTAATGCCCAGTGCATTCATCTCCACCTCCAGCTCCTCAGGGTTGGAGAACAGCTCCGATACGGGCACTGCAACAAATGGTTTAAGGTATTATTATATGGATTGCAAAAAATCTGAAACATGATAACTAAGTATTCAACCGTAAATGAATTTTACCTTTAACATCCTCTTCAATTAATGAGTTTCTGATCTGCTGCAGCACCACTAGCCCTCTGCTGACGTCAAGCAGGTTACTTTGCAGCTCATAAGCTTTTATTAATGGTGTCAGTTCAGTTGTTAATCCATGCAAGCTGGAAGAAAATATTAGAACAGTTACTTTTATATTATTTGTTAACTTTTTTAATCAAGCTTTCGTAATTAGGAAGAAATACTAGTTCATGGTGCAAACGACCAGCTGTAAGATCTTCGTACCTATAAACAATGCTTCCAAGTGTATCATCGGTGATCAGTTGTATGGCGGTGTCGATGACCGCGACCAGTTTGCCCTGCGTCACACCCTCCACATCTACCGCACTGACGACGCCCAGTAGTCGCGCAACATGACCAATCAACTTTTCGAAATGTTCCAGAATGTTCGATATGAATTTGAAACGCCAGAATTCTTCGTCTTGTAACATCGGTATCTGTGAAATAATTACAAATGTTACTTTCTACTGTTTTGCCACTTATATAAAACTTGTCATCTCTCTCATTCTCTTTGAAACAATAAAGACAAATAATAAGGAATATTTTAAATTAATTTACCTATAGGTGTTATTGAGATTCAATGAGTGGTTGTTATCAACGTGTTGTGTTTGGTGGCTTGTTAAGCTAATGAGTTATCATTTATACAGAAAATTAAACTTAACACAAAAACCGTCTGATGAGCTTGTTTTTATAAATGTTTTAATAAACTTACGTCTTCATCAATTAGAGTTGCGTTTAAATTATTAACAATAACGTCGATGACTTTGTTACAGTCACAAGATTCGCAGAGGTCCTGCCAGGTCTCCTCACTTTCAAATATTAAATCTTGCGGTTGTAGATCATTTATCTAAAAAAAATATTTTATGGAGAAAGTTAATAAAATTCAGTTAAAAATATCATCTTAGTTTTTCGGGAATAATCAATAATGACGAGGGAAGTGTAATTCAATTCGTTTTTTTTATTACGTATAACCTAGCGCTTGACCACGATCCCACCTGCTGATAGGTGGAGACGTGGTCCAAATATGTTATGCGCTAGCTTATTAAATGCCGATTCCCCTTACTCTTGAAGGCTTCCACGTTATATCTGAACGGAAACACTGACTTCGGCAACCTTTTCCACTCCATAGCCGTGCGTACAGAAACGATGTCTCGAATAGCTTTGTATTCTGTCATAATCAGTCGAATTTATTTGTTAAATAGTTATTTAGAACTAATTTCTACTTACAGCTTGTACATTAATTCTGCTATTTTCCACCGCTTCAACAAGATAGTCTTTCTTAATAACTTCTTTTAAACTCTTCGTAAGATCAAAGCTTTTATTGAAGTAACTCTTGATAGGAATCTCCACATCCAGCCTGTGTGCTACCGCTGCCTGCAGCTCTTTTAAATATACAACCTCTTTGATACCGTCGATTTCTTGCAAATGAGGTAACTCTGCACGTAATAATTTCAGCGTTTTTGCTGCGACTTTTGCAAATCTGGAATACGAGTATTTAAATGTAACGAAAGGTTATTCAAGTACTTTTTAATGTCTGAAATGTATTAATTCATTTTATTGTATTACTCACAAGGTAGCATTTCCAAAAATATTCTTAGTGACATTGTGCGTGAGACATTGTGATATCTTTGTGGTGGGAGACATTATGTCTTCTAGAAGATGCTGTTTCACCAGCTCTAGGAACTCATTCATTGATTTGTTTAGTTCAAACTTTGTATAGTTTCGAGATGATAATAACTGAAATAAGGTATAAAAGTTAGTTGCGTAGAAAACCGGACTTTCTAGGTTTCTTACATTTGGTGTGACATTGAAGCATAATTTTTATTTGAGACAAAATCTGTATCTACTCGTAAGTTATTCTGCTAAATATAAGACCAAGTTTTAAAACATAAAATCTACAGAATTAGTATTTCATACCTCTTTGATGGCCATATCCCAGTGGAAGTCGTTCTTAAGCGTGTGATAAACATTGTTCAAGTCCATGTCCTGCAGGTGACAGAGCAAGTTGTCGTACTCCTGCTTCTTGTAGAGCTGCAGGTTGAGTTGCTTGAACCACGTCGTGAATTGAGAGCAAAGGTTGCATTGGCTGGGGGACAATTAATACTATTTAAATAGGGAAGAAGGTTTATTTTGTATTTTACGAAACCAGTATTAGAAAAACAGTTTAAAAACCTCTCAGATGAATGTAATAATTTTGAATTTGAAGGAATTATTACCTATTATTCAACAACAGAGTGCCGGCATCAACAATATTTGCTAACATTCCAAACGATGCTTTGGTAAGCGTTTCTGTAGAGAGCAACGCAACAGCTGACGATCTAAACCTCTTCAGTTTATCCTCGGTCACCCATCCCGGTGCTTGCGGGGGACTCGGACCGTTTAATAATTTATCCAAATTAGATTCTATCCTAGATATATCTATATTTAGAACTGTGTAGTTCACGTCTGTTGATATTTTTAAATTACTGTCAAACATCTGGAATAAAATAAATAAATTAATAACATGGAAAATTATCAAATGTTGGTCAAAAAATACGGCAATTACCTGAGAAGCAAAGCGTAATGGCATCAATTCTTTGATCAGGTTCGTGGTATCTTCTAAACAGAACTGCTGCTTGAAGCTGGCCAGCGCGCCAGTCCTGTCCGGGATGTACTCTGACAACGACGCGTTGGTCTTGCAGAACTCTTCCTTGCTGTTCATATTGATCTCTCGAATCAAGCGAACCCACTGGAATAATCATTTGTTATTGATGGCAAACATGTGAATGGCTGATAATGAAATGGCGAAGAAACAACTGCCTATAGACATGGTGCAGTAGGATGCATATATATTGTCTACCTTTGATAGGCAGAAGAGGGGATACAATAAGAGGATATTTCTTCTTTAAGTACGTTCCCACCAGATCCGTTTCCCTATCCTAACCTATCTTAAGAATGGGTTATTAAGCAGACGTAGTTCATTTGATTGTAGATCTGTGTTTTTAATACTTACACGTATTTTATCTAAATTATTCAAAATATCATCAGCGATATCAAATATCTTCTCCACATTATTCAAGAATGTGGTAGCATAAGGTCCATTATATAATATTCTAAGTTGTTTCCACCAATCGTCTCCGGACAAGAACTTAATAATAATATCTTGATGTTGCAAGGTATTGTGTAGATACTTCAGATATACTGGTACACCGAGCTCGTAAGCGTATTTTGTGGAAAATTTCCATGATTTTATGATGTCTTGTCTGTAAAAACAAATGTGGTAATTGGAGAAATTGGTAATCGAATTCTTTAAATGAAACGTCCCTTAAATATGTTTAGTTCTTTGAAATGTGGTTTCTAATAAATCATATTAGAATACACACTTTAATTTATTTTGTGTGCTTGTGTTGTATTCCATAAGTTATTGCATTTTGCTATAGATTACGTTAAACGTTAGCTATTAAATAATTTACCTTGATTTCAGGAACTGGGAGATATCAGTAACGACCTCTCCATCTTTCCGTACTACATTAATAAGATGACGCAAGCTCATTCTTGCTGATTCTAAATCAATTTCTGTATCGGCCATAGAAAATATCACACTGTAATTCATTGCACATATCTGTGCTTTGACTTTATCATTTTCAATTAATATATCTTTTGTTGTATCGTTGTTTTTTAAACGATCGCAAGTTTCTTCAAAAGCTTTGTTTAATTTATTTCCTTCGTTGTTTAATAAATGATTTGTTATAGTATCGAAAAATACAGGGATCCCCTCTGTTGGTCTTCTTTTGAATATTTTTTTAAGAGCTGATATGTTTTCTAGTGTTGCATTTACTTTGTTATTTTCTACGTTAGGAACTTGGATGGTTACATTTTCTATACTATCTAATACTTTGTTAATGACAGTGACTATTTTTGTTAAATACGTTCTCGAGACGAGTAACTTCATGTTAGCATCACTAAATAAACGATATAAAGAATTTGAGTTATTTATTTTATAACTAAGCATTATATCAATAGATTTTACTAGTTTTTCCCTCATTGTGTCGATGTTTATATTTTCTTTGATAATGCTCTTGTTGTGTGACACTTCGGCCATGTAATTTGTTAATTCATTTGTCTTGTTATATGCGCTTGCAAAGGTACTGTTCAGAGCATCTACTGTTGATGTAAAGAAGTAATATTGCTGAAACAAGAATAATTTTCTAAAAGAATAGCTAAGACTTCAAATAATAAGTATTGTATCACCATTTACATTAACTTGCATTAGATTGATGGAAACTACAAGTACAAAAAAAAGATAAAAGTAAATAGAGTAAGTACTAACGGGTTTGGCGACTACGTCGACGATAGCATTATCCCCCCTCGGTAAAGAGATCCAGTAGAGGAAAGAGGGGCAGACGAAGGGCTGCACGCGAGCGATGATGTCCATGTCGATGGGGCCGCCCGGCGCAGGCACCAGACTCTTCATCACCGCCTCGCAGTCCCAGAAGCTACTCTGGCTTGCGCGACGGATCTGAAATAATGATTGATACTTAAAACAAAAACAACTGAACGATGTTTCATATAAGCAAAATTTGAAAACATCACGTGAATATTTTTTATACTAAATCTTCGTCATTACCTGGTTCATGAAGCCGAAATCAACGAAAGAGTTGGCCAATACCCCGATGAAATCCGGCAACCTTTCGTAAAGCATATACATGGTCGTTTTTTTTGTAAAACCCATCAGTTGTAGTAAATTAGCGTCCGGTTCTGAAAGATCCAACAATCGGTTAATCAAATAATATTAAATGGACAGAAATTAGATATTTTATTTAGTGTGATCAAACCCAATTCTTACCATTGATCTCTTTAAAATAAGCTAGCAGGTCATCAGCGACATTGCTGACGGAGAGGGAGAGGAACTTAAGGATGTTCAGCGCGGTGGTGCGCGCGAGGTCGCTGCAGTTTCCCTCACAGTTCAACAACCCTCGCCACAAGTTAGCCAGGGGAGTCCCGGCCTCCACTGGTACACGGATTGCGTTCAATACCAAGTCTATCTTGGTGAACAGATTCCTAGGGACGTTGTTTTTATTACGTTTTTTATGTCAGTACAATAATACACTGCCGTGTTTGACGTACAATTGAGGTCAAGGCCAAATAAAAAAGCAAAAACATAGCTATCACCTCATACCTACGTGGTGTAAACGTGGGTATGAGGTCCTTCGTCATAATCGGTTCAGTTGTTTAGGCTTCAACAGTAACAATGTAGTTAAACATTTTACCTAAATCAGTCAGATAAATTGAAAAATGAAATTCACCTCAAAATGGGTTCACTTTGGCTATTATTTAAAAGATCGACAGCATGTCGCCAGGCTGTCATCAATGTGACGCGTTCGACAGGCTCGTCCAGTGCGTCCAGCGAAATGTTTTTGATGATATAAAAGTCCTCTACGAAGGAATCAAATGCTCCCGAAAACCGTAGAAATATGTGCGGCCCAAAGTCTTTGTGGTTCACATTCGGCTTCTGGAAAAAATATAAAAAGCTTTTAAAACATTTTTAAATACGAAAGAAGTAAAAAAAATAAAGCGACATACGAGCAAATTGTCTCGATTTATCTCGATTTACTTACGTTTTTAAAAATATATTTAGATTTCAAATAAAAGCTCCATTCTTCTTGTGTTCTTTGTGACATGCACAGCAGGCTTTCTAAGCCTTGTAGAGCCTCCTTAGAAGAGTTTGTAAGCTTCAGAATGTCAGCCAAACTGGTCTCCGAACACGGCCATGATTTATTTGCGTTCATTATTTCTATTATTGGTTCTATCTGTGAAAAGTAAACTGAATTGGAAACTATACACGAGGCACGACAAAATGTTTTTTATTGTAAAACAATTTAGAAAATACATTGATCCTTTGTTTTTTTTTTCAATAATCAAAATTACGTTAATGGCTACGTATAGTACTTTAGCAGTGTTAATACTAAACGGTTATAAAGCTTATCCTTTTAAATCATTAACCTTCATTGGTCTATATCTTACCTTTGTGTTATCTCTGACCACCAGGTCGACAGCTTCGTATAGGAGATGTGGGAAGTCAGGTATGACTCGTCTCAAGCTGACCACCGTGTCTGACGGTAATGGGGACGTGATTGTTTCGTTCTTTAGTATCGCTGAAAGTAACATATAAAAAGAATAACTAAACTAGCATTACTAGCACCTATCTATAAAGTAATTTAAAACATGTTCAAGCTTGATAATTGGGTAGGGGATTTATTCTTATTTTTTTTGTGATATTACCTTGAACTAACTTGACAACATCATCGATGACCAGCATGGGGCCTGTTACTAAACCAAGACCGTATTTCAACTGAAGCCAAATATCATTCGTGATATCGAAGATGTCCCGGTCCATTAGATCTAAGATTTCAAATGCCAGTTTCATGCTGAAAATAAATTATTATTATAAAAATGCGCAAACGTACATTTGTAGGGTTTGGTCCAGGAAGGAATGGGTTACTGGAAAAGTAATATGATTAAGAAGGGATTGTTAATCTGACTACTAAGGTTCAGTTTTAACTGCACAGTTCAACTGCTGTTCAGTCTGTAGCCGGCTTTAGTTCAATAGAAAAATTTACAATAATTGGTTAACACTGTAAAAAAGTCTAGTTTTATTTTTAGTACTGAATGAAAGATGAAAATATATCTCTCACTTAAATTACGTACTTTAGAGTTATTCAATAATAAGGTAATATCAATATATTACCTTAAGCTCATGCTCCAATTTCCTGGACTGAACCAGAATGTCTTGACCTCTTTTATCTTATTAGCAATATGGTGACGCATATCTTTGTCCATACCATAGCTTTTATACTCAAGTAAGTATGGATAGAAATGATCTAACTTCTGGTAAAGATTTCTTAGATCTTTTATGAGTTTCGTCCATTGAATACCCGATGGTTTTTCACCTCCTTCCGTTAATAATTTTACCTAAAACATATAAAGTCATACTTGTCACTATTTTGTTTTGTGCCGGCTACACACTTCAGTTTTTACTGCATAGCTTTAACTTAACAGCGGACTATTCACTTATAAGTAAAGCCGCTTTATTCCGACACGAGAATCAGCGTTATTACTGTTGTACTTTCTACGTTTGGTACCGGTACATTCATACAATTTATTCCAAAATACAGAACATCCTTATTCCTTGTACTTCTTATGACACATAATTTTGTCCAATATGACCCCTGGTCTATCTTATTTAGTTCCGAGTGTCCTCCAGTATCGTATAATCGACGACTTATTGGCCCTCGTTTATCGCAGTACTTTATACATTATTTCGGAATACGGCAGAACTTGTCAAGCTTATCATAGATTTCAATAAAAAGTATTTTTAATACTAACAGCTTTGCCGAGATTTGATTCGCGTTTGAGTACATTTTCGAAAACTTCGCTGATATTACATAGAGTTGATACAACATCTTCTTTATTTACTTTCGGTGGAAATTCTAAATATTTGGAAGCGTTGTCAGCTCCTCGGCACATTGAATCTTGAGTGAAAGTTGACAGCAACTTGAAGAGCTGAAACCGTTAGTATAAAAGACATCAACGCGCGTTTATCATATAAACTTAAAAGGACTTAAAACATATTCTATCTTTTTAGATATTTGATGATATGCGACATTTTTACACTTTATTGAATGAATTATCACCAATGAATTGATAAAAAAACAAATATACTAAAAAACACTAACTAGAAAACCTCCTACTTTTGGAATTCGTTTAAAAACTTATCCTTTGATGCTTATATCTTTCTACACTAAAAAAAAATTACAATACCTTATGCTGATCTAAAGCTGTAGTCAATATAGTTGCTAATACAGCTGGGTACAACTTTTTCGCTTTCTCAGCGACCTCTATTGGCGTGTTGTCTATATCTTTGTTCAAAGCGTCAACAATCAATGTGGCATCTATTAGAAATGGCGATATTTTATATTCTAAGACAGGATTTTGTTTCACCACAGCTCTGGCCAATGCTCCGTGAACTGTTACTCTGAAATAAGTTAAAAATACAAGTTTTATATTAAAAAATAAGAATCCCAATTTCTTCATATTAGTTTGTTTTTTCTGAAATCTGGATGTATTTCGAGAGGTAATGAATTCAAGTCGTTTTTACTCTTGTAAATTATTAGTAACTAATCACACAGTATTTTTACATTTATTGGGTTCTTTTATACATAATGAGAATACTTATTGTTGGTTTCTTACAAGATATGATTTCCCACGTGGCGTTTATCACGAATTAATTTCATGATATCAGAATTTGAGTTAACATCTATAACATTGCTCCAATTAACATGTCTCGGTACTTCATCATCCAAATGATTGATAGTTTTACTGAAGTTCCTGAGAACGTCAAAGTCATGCTCTAAACTATAAAGTCGAGAGTTTGTGTCTTTTCCTAAAGTCTCTTGAATGAAAAGTGAGGCCATCGCGTTGATCTGAAATGTAAAACACAATTTACACGGAACTACAGAAACTAAGTTCAGAAAATACTTTATTTAAACCAAAGGTAATTTCATCAATGTAATATAAATGCTAGATTTAAATTTCAATCATTTATCTATCGCAAACGAGTTACGATAGAGAAATAAACTAAACATAAAAGAACTTCATTTTAGTTTTCCTTAATACAGTTTTTTTAATAAGAAAAAGAATTGGGTCAGTAATTTTACTTACACTGCTCCTAACGCTGAGGATTCCAAAAGACTGTATCATATCTTTGAGATATGCCTTCAAAGGGTCTGTACACAGCTGGCTGTGTAACTCTGCCACTTCTGCAACATCTATCTCGAAGAACTTCTGCAACTTTCTCTTATCACAGAACACGTCTCCGGGAGAGTCCAATTTTGATGTTAAAATCTAGAAGATAAAATGTGATGAACTAAATGTTACACGGACTAGTTGACAATTTATGGGCGGGAAGGTAAGAAATAGTATTGTCTCCCTTTGTCTTTTAGGGTGCTCATAAACATATCTCTGTCCAACTATAGAAAACTACAAGATTAGTGACAGTATGAGACGAGATTTAGTCAGATTATAAAAATAATAGTAAAGTATTTTTTAATATTAACATGCAAAAGTACCTGCGTTTTTTCTGGGTCTGATAAAGCGTCTAATGTCTTTTCGAACATGGTCATTGGTAACGACAACACCGCTTTTATCCCCTGCGGGTGTCTTACAGAGACGTTGTACATCAGTTCCTCCAAATGCACATTTATGTAGATAACTTTCTCCGCCTCCTCTATCAGTTTCGTCACCAATGTGGAATAGAATAACACATCGTGCTTCGTTTTATCCGGCAGCCATTTGTAAATGAAATTCGTAATACGGGACAATCTGTAAATATTGAAAACATTTGTTTTTTGTTGAAAGGTTTTTGCTCTGGTATGCTCTGGTTAAAATTACATGACATCAATTAATATACTTAATATCTCAGTATTTGCTTCTGAAGTTTTTAAAATGTTTAATGTAGATGTTCTTGAATTACAAGCATTTCTATGTTGTGTAAAGGTTATTTTATACTTACACGTTGAAAATGTCAATGGAAACACTGTTATCAGCTAAATCGTCAAAAGCTTCTTTAGCATTAGAAAATATATTTGACACGTCATTTACCGTTGATTTTAACTCATTTACACCCTTTCCAGTATGATTTGATTTCTCATTTATTTCAATAGATTTCATCCGTTGCTTTTCTAAGAATTTATTTAAATACTTTACGACCATTACAGCTGAATCCGCAAAGTCTCTGATAAACTTGTAAGACTGTGTGTCCCCGAAATTCGGTTCAAAATAGTCGAGAATGTTCGAAATCCTGAAAATATAAAGTCTGTATTAGAAGAAAAGTTAAATCTGCTATCAATTTACCTTCAACGTAATTCCAGTGTCTCATCGCCTATAGTAAAGGATTGTAGTTGAAAAAGACCTCAACACTTTAATATAAGGACACTTTCTTGGTAAAGTTGGTAATGCAAAACTTTGTGAGAAACATCTATTGGATAAAACTTGTTTTTTTTTTTAAATAAGTAATGATGTTAACTAACACATCTAGCTGTATGTATGTGAAGTCAGGAGTCTCATTGTGCAGGATCTCAGTGACCTCTGGCGGCAGGAAACTTTGCAGTGAGGCCATGCGCAGCACCGCGCCCGCCATCTTGCCCAAATCCAACATTCTCTCATCTTTCGATAACTTGAAGTACATATTACCCAGCTGTTGGAAAAATGTAGACATAAAGTAACAAAATCCCAGTAGACACCATTAAAAGATAAGTTAACGCCACCTGACGTAAAAAAAAATCAAAACCTTTTCAATCTTCGGTCATGATTCAAATATAAAAAGTTCTAATATTTAGAAAATCTTACTTACCATTTGTAAATATTTCCCTAAATCTATTTCTAATAATAAGTCCATTGTTAGTTTTTGCATTTTTGATGAAGAAATTAAACAAATCTTCTTCACAAATATTTCCATGTTGCTATTATCCATTTTTATTGTTTTTGACATCGAATCTACATCGCATGTGTTAAACTTTCCTTGAAGGATCTGTAATTTTATATTAAGTTAAAACTTATTGCATCAGACTAGATATTTTAGTCTTATTAGTAACTTATTTACTTACGCCCTCGAAACTTAAATACGATTCCATCAAGTTATTAGTGAGCGGTTCGTCGATTTCCATTTCTTTTTGCAAATATCGTTTAACTCTGTCAGGATTCCTAAACAGTTCTTTCACATGTAGTCCATGTTCTAAAAAGAATGACAAAAACTTTATTTCGGTGTTTCACAGTGTATCGTAGGTAACAAACATTTATTCACATTGTCCTTGTCCAATTGGTAATAGTCCGATTAGAAACTATGTTTATAAAAGTTATTCTAAAGAGGATTTTCTAGAAGTTTCAGATTACTAACTGGCTATATGTACAAAGTCGGGCACATCTGCGACCTCGGACAGCGTGGCGAGTAGCTTCAGAGCGTCCGGCACTGACGACGCAGTACCCAGGAGCGATGTGTTGGAGAACAGCGGCGCGAACTGCTGCTTTATTTGTGTCAATCTGTCACAAAAAAGTGATAACATAGGTAATTAATGACTCTGCTGGGTAGACAGATGCCATATTAGAGTGCTTCCATTATTCTTTTGTTTTACACGATAATAAGTGATGACCACGAATACATGGTCTCGACAGTTTAATTCAGACTTTTTGTGTCTTACTTGGATTTAGAATACGATGGTATCTCTTCGAATTCTTCCATCGGAGAGCACTCGTTGTTGACGCTGCAGATGAAGGACTGCAGGAAGTTCATGACTCCCGCACTGGGCAGTGCGCGGGCTGGGAACTGACCTGCATACATAGATGTAAACTTGGAACTGTGCTCTAGGCAATATTAGCCACAAAGTTACCGGGTCTATAAAGTTGCCTATTTTATGGTTGCAATGCTTACAACTATAGTAGCAATGTTCACTTTATTTGGGGAAGCAATTGTTTTAGATCAGTCGTTACCTGACAATGTAATTCGTTGATAAACAGAAGAGTATTGAAAATTAAAAAATGTATTGTAAACTTACACGTGGGGTAATCTTGATTGTCAACATTGATCCTCACGATGTAGAGGCTCATTATCACAACCGTGCCCCACACGACACCCGCCAGTGTTATCTAAGGAAAAACAATTGACTATCAAACTCTACACAACACTAACTGCATCTATTTCAAGCCACCGTAAACCCTCGCCGGTTCTTCCGTTGATCCCATGGTCATTAGGTAGCGATTGTATTAACGCCAATGCACCATAAAGCCTCTCTAAGCTATTATCTAAGTCTTTATCTTCAAGAGTTCTAGGTTCGAATATAGTAGATTGGTATGACATTTGTTTTAAAATCTTACCGGGTTTCTTTTTCTAATGAGGTAGTCCTTCCACAGCAGCAGCCGCAGTTGCCGGCTCGCCGCCATCTTGCCCCTAAAATTAGTGCCACCATCACTGCAAACAAAACAAACAACACTTTATATTTTCACTTCATTTGTGTAGTTTGACATAGTACAGTATCGGTTCGGTGTTAAAACTAAACGCGTCTCATTATTGGTTGGTTTTTGTTCACTTTTCCATTGATAATTTCTACCTTTTACAATGCGTTACGTAGCTACTAGGTAGTTCGTAACAAAGAGTGTTTATCACGCGTTTCTTTTTTGTTTATTGTGCGTAAGCGCGCGGAACTATTTACTGTGCCAGTTTTTCAGTCGGATTATGATAAATTATATGAAATAGGAAATCTATACTTTATAAAGATGGAACTTTGTATTTTTATATTTTTGCATGCATTGAAATAACTCGAGAACTACTGGGCCGAATTCAAAAATTCTTTCACCATTAGAAAACCACATTATTCCTGAGTAACACAATATTTTATGCTTGCATAGTTTAGTTTAGCTGTTGTTCGCAAATAATAAATTAATTAACTCCTCCCTTAAAAATAACTATAAACATTGTTATTTCTCTTTTATATCGAATTAGAGCAACATTATCCGCTTTATTCCGATTAATTATAATTAATAATATTATAATTTGGTCTAATGAGACCCCCGGTCTATCTCATTAGGTTCCGAGTATCCTCTAGTATAATCGACGACTTATTGGTCCTCGTTTATCGTAGTACTTTATACATTATTTCGGAATAAGGGTATATGTTTCTATACATGTATCTACAATGAAAACTCACAGTAACCTTTAACCTTTCATAAAGGTAAATCATCGCTTACGTTCTATGTTTTGTAAGAGATATAGTGTTAATTGACAATGGCGGCAGAAACAGTGTCCAATAATATTATGAGCGATACCAAATATTGTGACAAATGAACGCACGCGACTTATCAAAGTTTACCAAATTAATACTTGTTACTACAACACAATTGTTATCAATAAGGTCAGAGTTCAAATATGAACGAAAATGTTTGTTTTGATACGTAAGAAATGATTAATTTGTATATATCCGTCAACAAATTAGTCATTTCTAGAAAATAATATTATAAAATTGACGCATTTTGTGAAGATACGTAGAGGTAATATTGTGCCTGCACAAATATTCCGTTAGCACAAAATCTTCTCCCAATTTTAGGCATCTACATAGTATAAAATAAAGTCGCTTTCTCTGTCCCTATATCCCCATGTAGGCTTTAAATCTTTAAAACTACGGAACGGATTTTGATGCGGTTTTTTTTAATAGATAGAGTGATTGAAGAGGAAGATATAACTAGAGACCCACCCCGGCTTCGCGCGGGTGCACTTATTATTAGTATGGCTGTTATATACGTTCACAGTTATCCTGTAGTGCTTAGTATCTGCATTGCACCCGTGCAAAGCACTTAATGTCGTATAGAACTATCTAAGTAAAGATATTAAACTTGATCTATTATTATCAACTTAGTTCGCAGCGTTTCCTTGATCTTTGACAGTTATTAGTGTTAATCGTTTTTCAATTTATTAAACAACATGCTTAATAGATTGCATAATTTAAACACTTATCGTAATTTTCCTCTTACATAAGCATGTAAGAAAAGTTTCTTTGAAGGAGACAATGTATTATTTTTATTATAAATTGGCCAAAGAGGAAGCGGCTACTTGGATTCGCCGAAATAGCGTAACGACCGCTGCCCATAGCTAATATTGTAGATACGCTGTCTGATTCCATACTCCCCCACCAAATCCACTTACCCTTCCCATCATTTCCTTATAAGAATAAGGAAGGGAAAGTGGACTAAAATAAGGCCTCCGGTACCAAAAACATGTCCAGCGCTAATGTATAACTTTATGTTATAAATCGAGAGTTAAATGTCTTAAAAAGTTGCGACCCTTTTCATTTGATACTAATATCGGGTACGGAAAATTTTTGATTAGTCCTCAAAATAGTCTTTTAATTACAAAAATTTAACAGTTACAGAACTGGCCGGCTCGCCCGCAGACATACCACGAATGGAAGCTATTCATATATGAAGGCCTAATTTTAGTCAACTTTCTCTTCCTATCATTTCATTATAAGGAAACGATGGAAAGGGGATGTGTATTGGCGGGGGAGGGGACGCATAGGAAGAGATATTATCCTCTTGCTGTGCGTCTCCTCCGTAGATTAAGGATAGGCATCTGCAATTGCAGATGTCTATGGGCAGGGGTCGCTTCGGATTTTTCAGCGAATCCTGGTGGCCACTTGCTCGTTTGCCACTTTGTATTAAAAAAAAAGTAAAACGTTAAATTAATAGTTAATAGGCCTTCTTACTTAATTCATTGGAAGTTACATTTTATAACGTTGTTGAATTTAACACATTGTACTGTTTTGTAAGATATGATTTGTACGTGACTTTTTTGTATGTGTACCGGGTTATCATTTAAAAATCTTATAAAACGTGTCTTTAAGTGTAATTGACATTTTGACATGCGACCGACATCGCGAAGTTACACTTTACTTAGTAAAGTAATTACTGACGTTAGTGGATTAAAATTATATTACTGTTTTAATAGGTTTTTAAAGTGAATCAGTGAGTTGTTATAAATAACATTAACCAAAAAATTGGTATGTATGTACCACTTCAATTTTATAACGTAAGTTTTTTTTTATTGTAAACTAGCTATTGTGCGAATTGAATAATATCGCCTATGTAGCTTTCTACTGGTGAAAGAAGTTTTGAAATCGGCCCAGTAGTTCTTGAGTTATTTCAATACAAATAAAAATAAAATATACAAAGTTTCTCTCTTTATAATATTAGTATAGATTTTAATTTAAACTGGTGACATAAAGGTCCATATCGGTATTACTTTTACTTGAATATTATTAAGCATTGACTGAAAACGCGGGAAAATTACTACAAAAACGACCAAAGTCGCACGTTATCAGAATTACTATGGGTTAATATCACTCGTGGGCGGCACTGGGTGATGTCTGAATCAAGGAATACACTCTGCACTTCTCAATCACATTATAATTAGTTCAGATACATGGCTCATGGACCATTTACTATACAAACAATGCTTTCGTAACGATCTCTAATTTCTGATTGATTTAATGTCAATACTCATCGAACACCAAGGACGTTATATACTAAGTAAAAATTTCGATTGTCGATTGTCGAACACCCTATTCGAATTTAAACTAATTTCTTCTTCTGATTGCGACAGACATAAAACATATTATATTTATGTACATATTGTAATTTATTCTTCGCGTTATGTCGATGACCTCGTATTCATATTATCTATCTTCTATCTATATATATAAAAGAGTAAACTGACTCAACTATCAACGCACAGCCTAAACTACTGGGTCTAGAGACTT
>QDHC01000110.1:157366-214401 GCA_013186455.1 Papilio dardanus tibullus | reverse complement strand
AAGATGAAAAACTTTGTTTTGAACTTCTAAATTTTAAGCGAACGAAGTCGCTGGCGACCGCTAGTTATTTATATATAAACGGATTACCGGAATTTTCATAATATTTCCTGATGCGATTTTGTGAAAAGTTTAAAATGTTTTTATTTTACTTCAAGGTACGCAATGCGAATATTCTCTTTGTTATTATGCAAAATATTTCCCTGTTTTTTATATTTATAATTTATAATATTTTATCGCAGTATACAGGTTGCAAATTGGGTAGCGATATCGTTAAGTATTTTGATCTTTAAAAATCCTCGTTTATAGTAGACATATTACTGCTAATCGACGAGTATGATTCTGGGTTGTTGGATATGTCATTTACAGCTTCACATTTGCTGGTACAACTGCCTTGTTTGTCGTTGAATGGGAACGAAATATTGACTCTTAAGCGTTGTACGCACCAGGATAGTATTTTAGTCGAGTAGCAAGTAGCAAGTATCCGAACAAAGTATTTACTAATCTACTCTACTAAAATGTTGCTGTTCGGACACGTTTAGTTACTAAATTACTATCGAACTAACTAACTTAACTAAATTAAACGAGTCCGAACAGTAGTAAATCCTTTGTTTGGATAAATGCTACTTGCTATTCGACTAAAATACTATACTGGTGCGAACAAGGATTTACTTCAAGTCATTTTTATCGTCTAATTGTGGTAGTTTATTACATGCTCTGTTATTAGTCATTAATTTTAATCAGTGCACTAAACATTGATGAAATTATTAACCGTGAAACAATGTTTGATATGACGTTAATTAATGACTCTTAGATTTGGATTTCTTGTTAAAATAAAGCAGTTTTTTTTTAAATACAAAGTGGCGAACGAGTAAGTGGGCACCAGGATTCGCTAAAAATGTGACCCCTGCCCATAGACATCAGCAATTGTAGATGCGTTGCCTACCCTCAATGTAAGGAGGAGGAGACGCACAACAAGAGGATAATACCTCTTCCTATACATCCCCTCCCCCGCCAATCCACTTCCCCTTCCTATTATTTCTTTATAAGGAAATGATAATTGATAATTGTTGTGAGCGTTGCGATTCGTTTGACTTAAATGTAAAGTGATCTGAAATAACAAACTAGCTGTTGCTCGCGAGTCCGTCCGTTTGGAATTAAACTTAACCTATGTGTTCTTCCATACTATGTCCTACGAGTAGATCCGTTCCGCCGTTCTGAAGATATCTTGATACAAACATACATCCGTCTAAACATTCACATTTATAATATTAGTAAGATAAATGCAGATAAATATGTTTATTCCCTTTCTTTTGGTTTTTGAAATGTATTTTATACTACCAATGCTATTTTTATATTATAAAGTGGCAAACGAGCAAGCGGCCACCTGGACTCGCTGAAATAGTGAAGCGACTACCCATAGACATCTGCAATTGCAGATGCATTGCCTACCCTTAATCTTCGGCGGATAAGATGCACATTAAAAGGATAATTCCTCTTCCTATGCGTCCGCTACTCCGGAAAATCCGCTTACTTCCCCTTCCCATCACTTTCTTAAAGGAAAAGGATAGGAATAAAAATAGGAATTATGACATAATTTTAATCCATTTTCCCTAAGTAATTACTTAGATCTTAATGTTGTCATAACATATATAAGTAATTGCTGAATTACTCGTATTGCTCTTTTGGCAACAGCTGTATTCAAAGTGGGCAGCGCTTTAATTATTTGATTACATAAATCTGACAATTGCAGTTGTAATCAAATTGCTCATTACAATCTTCGACGGTTCGTTTCTAATGGCAGTTCGTGATGGTACACTACATCCTGCGTGACTTGCAATGCTATGAACTGTGAACAGACAAGTCATTTGACCCGGAGGATGTAAATAAAACTCAATTATGTAAGCTCTTCATGCCTATATCCATGCCGTACATGTAGATTTTAAACAACAAATCCCGATATCAGGGGGCAACCCGAAGCACTTTACGATTGGAGATATCGCTGATGGAATCGACAAAACTGTTTGATACTGACATTGACATTTGATAATTCACGTGCTTGTCACGTGTGAGATATCGAACGTCATTGTCAGTTACATACATTTTTGTTGTTCGCTGTAGAATCGCTTCGTAGAGTACTTTGGGTTAACCCCTGGGCCTCTCGCCCACTGTTCAAATGCTTGTCATCTGTTTTAAGCCAGCTACAAACGTACAGGCGAACTGTACAGTTAAATTTGAGCGTCTGTGGCCGGCTTAAAATAAAAGACAAATTAATTCTTAGTTCTTCGTAGTTCGACCCATGATGGGCTCCATCTTCCACAACGCTCACGATAAGCGCGTATTTTGCGTGACTACACACATATCATTTGTATTTCTTCGCCGATATGTGCAGACATCACAATGTTTACCTTCACCGAAAGAGCGTCGGGTAAATATGTACATATGAAAATCGAAAATCACATTGGTAGATGTCGGGATTCGAACTCGGGACCTGCAGTTTACAAGTCAAGAGCTAAACCCCAGACCCACCGACGCTGTAAAGGACAAATTAATCTCTAAATGTCATTGTAGCAGAATTTCACGGTTTTACACAACTGCCGTATTTCCGAGTTGCTATTATGCTTTTCGTGTGCACAGGAAGTTGATTCGTGTGTATGAACTAAAATTAGTTGCTTCTAGTCTGTTCATTTCTGCATAAAATGGTTTTTGTGAACTTGAACAACTTAAATCTGTAATAATTTTATATGTTTCGAGAACAATCCATATTATAAAATTCAATTTAGGATTCTAATGTTGCTTTATTTCGGTTCAAAAACATTAGGTATAATTAAGTTAGGCATTTCTATAACAAAAAAGTTAATTAGCTGAAGAAGCAATTAGGAGTATTCTTAGTTCCTTTTTTGGTTTCTTTTTCTTTAGTTTTTTACACGTTGCTTTTATTGTATTGGGTAAGCCACTTACTCCCTTATTCCGAAAAAAAATGTTAAAGTACAACGATAAACGTTGACCAATAAGTCGTCGATTATACGATACTGGTGGACACTCGGAACTAAATAAGACCAGGGGTCACATTGGACCAAATAATGTATCATAAGAAGTACCAGGAACAAGGATGTTCTGTATTTTGGAATAAATTTTATGAATGTACCAGTAACAAACATTCTCGTTTCGGTATAAAGTGGTTAGAGACTAGAATCGCAGATTTGGGTAGTCAGATTGTACGATAATTATTACTAAGTGGACAGTGAATAATATCTTTAACTTATGTGCCTAGAGAAGTGTTGAGTCAGATTAAAATAAGAATAGATGAATGATCCATTACCGATATTGATACTATTGTGGTCAGGATTGTATTGTCGGTTCCGCATTGATTACTATTTCCTATATCAGGAAAGTATTATAATATGTAGGGTTCAATAATTACGGACATGTCTTTGATAATATCAAGCTAACGTTGTATATGCGTGTCGCTTTCAAGCGTCGAAGAAACGAGGGAATGGAAAAATATAACCAATATTCTACGCTTTCTATCAGGTGGATGATGCTCTCCTATTTTGGATTGCGGCAAACGAGCAGCGGATCAACTAAATTAATTGGTCCGACGTCCATGGACTGCAACGCCAGAGGAACCACAGATGTGTTTCCGGCTAGTTTGTATATGGTTTAGTTCTTATTTGGGGGAGACTGACAAGTTATCTTTTCGGGCGGTGGATTGAATGATATTTTATAAAAAATAAGATTCATATTTCTCATTACTATGTAATCAAGCCGAGCGAAATAAAAATAGAAACACACAAACAAAACAAACTACAAAAAAGTTATAAGTAATCGAAAGCTCGAGGCGGCTCTTGGAGGAGCACGCAATTAACAGAAACAAGCGAGCTAATATTAATTCGCTGTCTTAAGTCAATGTATTTAATTATATTTTCCTATAATACAATAGTGAAGATTAAGAAGATTTGTATTTTATTGATAAAAAGTGAGCAACAGACAAACCTTGGTCAGACAATGCTATGACCTCTATACCGACACGCCATGTCTGCAATACCTCAATTAACAAGTAAAATTATCGGAAAATGTGATAAATAACTAACAGAAAGTAACATTTTAAATGTATCCTAACGAAGATTAATTCATAATGTAATATAACTAGCTGTTGTGCGCGACTTCGTGCGCGTGGAATTAAATAATATAGCCTGTTACTATATGTTACTCGCGGATAATGTAGCTTTCTAATGGTGACAGAATTTTTGAAATCGGATCAGTAGTTCTTGAGTTATTTCAATACAAACAAAAATACAAAGTTTCTCTCTTTATAATATTAGTAAAGATTGTACTACTCGCACAAACAGCACATATCTGTGAAGAAATTCAAATCTAAGCGTGGTTAAGGACATAATTACGCCTACCATGGTACAGAGGTGTTACCCAATATCGCTGATGGAATCGATAAAAATGTATAAAACTCATAATGACATTCGACAAGTCGTGTGCTTGTCACGTGTGAGATATCAACTGTCATTGTCACTTCCATACATTTATGATGTTCGCTATCGAATCGCTTTGTAGCGCGTGTACTTTGGACAACTCAAGATCGGACTCTGAGGGTGGAGGCATGTACCTAAGAGTTGACGACAAAGGTAATATAAAACATATCTTAATAAATATAAATCTCGTGTCTCACAATGTTTGTCCTCAATGGACTCCTAAACCACTTAACCGATTACAATAAAATTCGCACACCATGTGCATTTCGATCCAACTTGAGAGATAGAATAGTTTAAATCTCAAATTATAGTCGCAACTAGCGACCCGCCCCGGCTTCGCACGGGTGCAAAACTGATACTAAATACACTACAGAAAAACTGTGAACATTGTATATAACAGCCATACTAACAATAATTGAACCTGTGCGAAGCCGGGGCGGGTCGCTAGTCTTTTATAATAATAGTGTTATTAATATGTATCGTTCCCTAGAAGTTGCTGCAAGTAATTAATACATTTGAGGAAATAAAGAGTAATAATCCGCGCGATGCACACATTGCAGTCCGCGTCTGCGAGCTGCAAGGCCACGGCATACGCATCTAATGACAAACGACAATATTAAGTATAATATTTCATTGTAGAATACATCATTGCAGTCGCTGGATTAGCGATAGTCCAAGGGACCGTGATTGATCCTCGCGTATATACGTTTCTATCTAATCCGAGTTTCTCGCTTATGGAGGTGGCTCGTCGGGACCAGAGAATGAGTCTCGCTTATAGAGGTTTCTCGCATATCTAGGTTTGACCGTATATCGAAGTAAACTTTTAACTCATAATTCTTAAACTAATACGCGGCCAAAGTTGAACAGTCCAACAGACTTAATTGGTTTGTTTTCTCGAACAAAACCAGTTTGTTGTTTTGTATTATTATATTTTTTCAGTTAAATTACTGCTACTGTCGTACTAATTAAATAATTAATAAATAAATAATAATAAATTACATTAAATAATAAAAAGCACGTTGGGCCTGGCGTCGGTCCCTGGGGACCGGCAGCGTACTTTCCATGTAGCCGGCGGCGGTCCCAGGGGACAGGTACTAGAATTTTCGTTTTGCTGGCGCGCGACAAAGTAGAATTCCTTATATCATTCGTACTACAATAATCTCTTTTGTAAGCAATCTCTGTATGCGATAGCATACAACATTGTGTCGCTCGCTGGCTGCCGGCTGAACAGTAAGGACAGCAAATACTGCGCCAAACTCAACGTGTTAATCTATATCTATACTAATATTATAAAGAGAGAAACTTTGTATTATTGTATTTTTGTATGTATTGAAATAACTCAAGAACTACTGGACCGATTTCAAAAATTCTTTCACTATTAGAAAGCTACATTATCCCCGAGTAACATAGGCTATATTATTTAATTCCACGCGGACGAAGTCGCGCACAACAGCCAGTTAATTATAAAAAGGGATAACTAAAGATTTTGTCTTTGTAAATGAAATCGAAAACATATAAACTTTTCTATGACAATTTAACAATGAATTTCGGACATGAGGATGGGGAAGTAAATTATTATTGAATACATAAGAGATAATAAACAGACAGCATTGTGTATATTGAGCATTTATATCATTAACTTGTATATCTTGATAACATTTCCGGTCAAAACTTAGGCTCTTCGCACACAAGGCTAGCATACCAGCCACACAACCTTGATCAATTACTCCAGTAAAGTTCTATTGCAATGCGTACACGATAACATGAGACTAGAATGTATTTGTATTGATTAAAATACTTATTACGTATTTTTTATCTTTAAACAAGTAAATTAAAGTTAATAAGGATGTTCGTAATTTAACAATGTTAGCAAACGTCCGAAAGACTTTTCGAATACTACATCAATGTGTTTGATGAACTAGGATACTTGGAATCTATTATAAAACAATTATCTTCCTAATTGGTTGACTCGCTCCGCCCACAAACAGTGAAAAAAACACGAAACTGATTTTAAGTTACGAACGGGCCCTCCCTTAAATGATAGATACTCGTATTATGAGGTATTTGTACTAAGAGACGGTTTAAGTAACATAATGACTCTGAGTACGGCGGTAAGGCCAATCGGAGAGTTACCTACATTTGTACAAAGTGTCTATGACTCCGAATTAAAGTCCAACTATTAAACTATAATAAACTAAATAACTTACACAATGTGGGTTAAAATACATACATCATGTTATTCTGTACGAAAAGAGATATATTTGTAATATGACGAAAGTAATTGAGCAAGTTAACTGGCACTCACTTGTCCTTGGTCATACATATTGCAAGATATTCATACTATGTTTTAATACTATGGAATAGTCTTTGAGATTGGTTTAAAACTGGATGTTGGAGATTGAATGGTTCATCAGTTTTTCTCCTACTTTCTTTTCTCCCTTTTGGCCGAATGACAAGACATCAACAATTTATTATCAAACTTGTGACAACAATATATCTCAAGCCCGTAGCCCAAAGGGGTAAGCAGACTACGGACCTCCATTTGGCGGGATCCTGACACACCTCTTTTGCTTCTACATCCATGCATTTATGCATATATGTTAGTTACATGTGCTTAATACCGTCCTTCTTGAGTATTTCATCAATGTGAACGGCGTAAGTCAAGTTACGACGTCTTTGACCAACACTGTCACAAAATTTCCCATTATAAATTTTTGTTATAGTATTAAACTGTCAAATAAAGTCCATAGACACCTTGGAAGAGTTTTAAAATCAGCATAATATAGGTCTACAAGGATATTATGGCACTCGGAAAATATGTGAACTAACAATGTCATCTCGACAGCGTAACATTTTAACTAATCAGGGAAAGGCAGCTGACTTAGACAAAGAAGACTATAGACCGCTGGATATACTTGTCTCATTCACACAAGAAAAAAGAAGGTCTTATTCCTATATAATGTAAAAGAACGAGAGAGAATGACACTATCTTCTGTTCCGCGCCACGTGCCGGTTTTTTTCAAGTTTAGCATTTTGGTGTGCTAAACAGTTTTGACATATCTTTTTCTGTCAACGAACGTATAAGCGTAAATTACCAATTTTTTAATTTTTAATTTACATAAAAGTGAACAATTCTTTTTGAAAACTAGTTGTGAACAATCAGCGCAATGTTATTTTACGTTAACATGGTGCGTTGTAGTATTTTGGGGTGTAAAAGTGATACTGAAAGAAAAATACGGGACTTGTGTAAGTATACCACTTTAATGGCTTTCAAAATACTTTTTCTTTAACGATTGAGTATGTCTAACACAAATAGATACATATAAAGTTTAAATGTAACGATAAATAAGCCGAAACAATAAAATAAATCATTCATAACCTATAACTTGACGTTTGTTCAGTAATACCAGCATGTCCATTTTTAATGTCCCATTATTGTGGGAGTTACATTTTATGTGTAGGTACTTGGAATTGCTAAATAGAAAAATAATTAAATTACACGTCTCGCTTTTCTGGGTAACGGCGTTTTACGTGGAAAATGGATTGAAGCAACTGGACCGACCAATTGGACTGCAAAGATCATCTAGGATTTGTAGCCGACATTTTGAACAAAATTTGTTATTTAAAAAAAAAGAAAGTAACTATTTCGACTGCTGTACCGACAATGGTATACAATACACATACTATTTTTATAACTGTTTTTTGTTATTTCAATAACCTGGGCAATACTGGAGTTAAATTGATCTTACAGTGGGCAACCCTAAAAATGTATGTACTTAGATGTTTTGTCCCTTTCGGTGACACGCTGGCCAGCGGTCTTATATATTAATAGTCTAAGGCAGCTGAGGGATTTTGAAAGAAGTTAGGAATTTTTTACCTATTGTTATCTCTAAAATTTTATAGGCGCCCCCCCCCTGTCAATGTCAAAAAAGTGCCATAATATCCTTGTAGGTCGATATAAAAAAATCTAACTATTTAATAGTAGGGATGTCTATGATAATCCTTGATATCCGGTTTATAGCAGAAAACATGTGTTCAATGTCATAGATGGCTACAAAGATAATGATATACATGTGTACAAGTCATGCGTAAAGTCGTTAAATAAACTCACTTATAAATTATTATAGAACACATAAATAATTGAATAATGAAGGGAAATTAAAATCAATAAATATAATAGAATATAAATAACTAGCGACCCGCCCCGGCTTCGCACGGGTCAAAACTGGATACTAAATACACTATAGAAAAACTATAAACGTTTACTATAACAGCCATACTAATAACAATTGCACCTGTGCGAAGCCGGGGCGGGTCGCTAGTTATATAAATACCTTCCTCTTTAATCACTCTATTAAAAAAAACCGCATCAAAATTCGTTGCGTAGTTTTAAAGATTTAAGCGTATATACGGACAAACATAAAAAAACGTTATTGTTTTATATAAAAGTTTGGAGTGTAGAAGATAAACAATTTTTTGCTAGTAGTGATAAAGTTATCTAATTTGCGATTTAGTTAAACAAGGGTGCTTAGCCCGGTGAGAAGCGCTGCTATTGATTCATTCTGTCACAAAATATGTAAAACCAACATGGATGTAAAAAACTGAGCTATCGTGATTTAATTTCACTTGTACTCACCGGGTCACATAATTTGTCAGACTATGCATCAGATTTTCGCAACAATTATTATTATTCAAACTAGACCATTATACTAATATTTAAAAACATTCAAACGCCCGCATCAGTAATAGAATAATTTTAGAAGGGTATTTACATTATGGTTTTGTTAAACAACTTATGCAATAGTTCAATACTCAACCATTTGTCAACAACATGCTATTCGTCAGGACTTCGGGGTTTCATTTTTGAAAAGATTTTACAAGTTTGTTTAACAGGTGAAAAGGGTAGAACCTAAAGTTAACAACGTAAACATCAACAACGCATACGGACATCTTCAATGCCATTTTGTTTACTGTCTTTAGCTGATGGTATTTTCACTTTTTAAATTAGGTATTAATAGGTTTTATGAAAGCGGTAATAACCTGCGAAGTTACCGCTTCGTAAATTAAGGAACAAAAGACAAAAGACAATATAAGGTGAAAATATTTTTTTTCATTACATTTTCAGTTTCAGAGATGAGATGTATAACTTCGATAGACAATGAACTAAAGAATTCATCTACAAGGAAGTTCCGGCGAATAATATGTATATTAGAATTACAATATCTTACAATTTAACGTTTTAATATAACTACCTGTAGACCGCGACTTCGTCCGCGCGGAATAAAAGAAAAAAAAACATGAAAGTATCTTGTATATTCTTCCAGCATTTTTTTTATATTATGAAGTGGCAAACGAGCAAGCGGCCACCTGGATTCTCTGAAATATCGAAGCGACCGCTGTCCATAGACATCTGCAATTGCAGATGCGTTGCCTGCCTTTAGTCTACGAGGTAGGAGACACACAGAAAGAGAATAATTCCTCTTCCTATACGTCCCCTGTCCCACCAAATCCACTTCCCCTCCCCATCATTTCCTGTTAAGAAAAGGATAGGAAGGTAAAGGGGATTAAAATTAGTCCTCCGGCAACACACTCATCCGAAGAAACACGGAATCGCTTCCATTTGACGCCTGTCTTCTGTGAGACTGTGTTCTACGTCTGTTTCTTTTTACCATGATAGGTTGAGTCTTTCTGGAGATGAAAGTGGAGAAACAAACATCCAAACATCCATTCATCATAATTTTCGCAATTATAATATTAGTATGATTAAAATTCGTGCAAAAAAACCGGTCTTAGACACGTCATTGCAAGGCTTAAGGTCCGAATATCTTTGACCTGGTTTTATCAAATACCTTCGAAACGAATTTGAACATTATTGGACCTGTTTTGGTTATCTAAAGGATTTCGTGTTTCGATACTGCAATAGTCAAGAACATTCCAAACTTGTTCGATACTTAGCTATTTAGAACTATTTTAATTTCGTTACAAAGCAGTCCTTGACTGTTGCTTACACACGTAAACATTACCACGCCCCTTAGTGACGACTCTGCGAGTGGCAATGAGACTCTAAAAGAGAATGAAAAATTAATTTCCAATGAAAAATAAAAGCAACTGTGGATATGCTGTATAACAAGAAACATTATTAAATACTGATAAAGGGAAAGGGTTTGTATTTTTGTATGTATTGATATAACTCAAGAACAACTGGGCCGATTTCAAAGATACTTTCACCATTAGAAAGCTACATTATCACCGAGTAACATATGTTATATTTTATAATATGCGTGGACGAATTTGCGAGTAAAAGCTAATTAGTACTAGGTAACACTAAATAGCTCGAACGAATACGAAGAATTGCGCGAAGTACAGTGTGAGACGGGCTGCGACTGAAATTAAAGTCCCACTCAACCCTGTGGAAGAGCATCCTATAGGCTCGAAACTAGTCGATGCCGACACCGGATCTTAAATACGTGAGTGTAGCCATTATTATCACAAATATTAATGTCTCAAGAAAGTTCAAACAGTTTAATATGAAGTTTATTAAATCGTTTTAGGCCAAGATCCCGCGACGTTTTTATCTTCGTAATAGTATAAAACCTGCAAGTTTCCCTGTTTACGTGCCCTGTATAGATAGAGATAACCGCCGGGTACGGAGTCTGGGTAGCGGTTGGTTTCGGAGATATCAGCCAGGAAAGTTGGAAAAATTACCTTAACCTTACTTACGTTAAAGTA
Organism: Papilio dardanus tibullus; assembly: GCA_013186455.1. Lineage (NCBI taxonomy): Eukaryota > Metazoa > Arthropoda > Insecta > Lepidoptera > Papilionidae > Papilio > Papilio dardanus. The sequence goes on along the minus strand of QDHC01000110.1, from coordinate 203,188 downwards.
TAAAGGTCTATTTTTATATATGTTGTAACTGAGAGTTTTAGAAGTCTCCTCCTCCATTGACGGACACTTTGGACGGTTGCTTCCCTGAGCCAGACACGTAAAACTCTAATTATGATAAGCGCCTACTAAAAATAAAGAGCACACGAATAATAAAACACGGAAGTCTGAATTTTAACTAATTTAACTATAAAAACAAAACCAGTAATTTCCAATGTATTTTTAGTTGTTTTATCAATCATAATAACTCTATTTTATACTAATTAAAATTATATTTTATTGAACTTTTACCGCCATCTGTAAGAAAGTTATAAAACCAAAAATATACGTAAGTTACGGTAAATGCGATAAATTCAGTCATTATTAATAATTACCAAAACTAATTTTGAGTAGTATTGAAAGTGATAAATCTATCATTGCGGCGGCCGTTGTGACTCTGTGGTACTTAACGTCTGCAGAAGCGACCGACTCCTATGCAATTGTTAGCGGTCTTTGAGGCACAGATGAAACAGATTTGGCGCGGACGTTAGAGGACCCTAAAAATCAATATCTAATTTTAAACACTTAATATGAAATAAACAATTTCGACCGCTTTTTAACCGACTTCCAACAGAAGGTGGTTATCAAGTCAATGAGTTTTTTTTGTATGTACAAGAATTACGCAGCGAGTTCTGATCCGATTTACGTGATTCTTTTTTTTGTTTGATTCAAAATAGCTGACATTTGGTCCCATTTTTATATATAAAAAAACGATAAAGCAGTTTTTTGATTATTTCTAATAAACAAAAAAAATAAGATTTAATTGCAGCGATACGAACGTAAATTTCTAGTATAGATCAAACCTATTTAGACATAGATAATGACAAATATAAAAAAAATGACAAGACGAAATTATTTTCATGTTTATAGAGATAGAAGTATTATTTGGTGTTATGATGGAAGATAATTGTTTTACATGTCGTAAAAGTTATGGACCAATTATATTATTCTCTGACGAAACTTTGAATAGATGTAAAACTTTTTTAAAAGTAAGAAAAAAACATAATCTTAAATATAAAGACATTATTTTGCCAAGTATGGCAAAAGGCTATGTTATTGAATTCCACGCGGACGAAGTCGCGCACAACAGCTAGTCACCGATAAACCTGAATTTTAAGTCTACTTCTAGTAACTATTAAAACGATTGAAAACTAAATTAAAATCACGATTACCGTAACATGTATGATAAGAATGATAAATTTGACAATTCATTCGACATTTTAGTAAGGATGCGTTGTGTATAATCGGTTAGAATACATTTCGATTTTCGATACTAGTTTATATAGAACTTGATATCGTTTATTAAGGGACTATTATTTTTTACTTATAAAACAAAAAACGAAATAGTTTTTTCCTGTTTCTCTTTCATTCATCAAAACGTATTAAAGAATAAATTTTAAATAAAAAATCAAGGTGTATACAGAAAAATACAAAATTTGAAATTAATGTACTGTTTTTAATAACAGTTATTGTCACTATTTATGATAACAATTTTATTCAAAATAAATATTAACACCTAAATTATAATATTACGTTATTTTGTTGTTTTAATTTTATTACAATATCGATTTTCGAAACTTCTTGATTGATCGTTATTCCCATAAGTTTCTTCACTATGTGTCAATTTCAAACTTGTTAGAGATGGGCACAATATGTCACTTTAGAGAAAAGAGTGATTATATATATATTTTCGTCTTGGCGATATATATAAACCATTTTATCAGTAGGTCCACTAAACATTTTGAAATACACTTAAAAAAATAAGACCATTTACAATTTAACAAGGGTTTTTAAATGGTTTGCTATACATCATTACGTTTTAGGTGACATTCATATATAAGGCTCGAATTATCTACATTGTTATTTAGTGCCTGTAGCACTGCCATAGCTGCAGTTAGTATGCGAATATGTTTGCCTACGGCCTTCCGTGCCGATATGATATATATTTTTAAAAAATATATATATATTTTTTAACTCACTTGCTCACTTCCCATCTCTAAAACTTATCATCTTTAAACGGAAAAGCGACGGTCCCTGCGTAGACTTAAGTAAGTACGGACTACTGAATACAGTAAGATATTTTTTTTATTTAGACACGTGTATTTCGAGTTCTATTTATCAAGCTGAGATGAAATTTGGTAGTGTACATTTTTGTAATATGAAGAAACTAAAAAAGGTCACGTTGTGTGTATTTTTGTTACTTACTTACGTAAACAGCGAAGTATGTCCAGATAATATTACATAACTCGGACTAAACACTACTTTTTTGCGATTTTCATTGACAAATCAACCTTGAAAAAATGTTTAAACGACCCGATTTAGGACTGAGTGCGACAATATGTGTGTAAACACGTAATTAGCACTTATTAGTATTTACTTAGGAGCCGTCGATTTCTGGTTTTATAACTTTCTAACAGATGGCGGTAAAAGTGCAATAAAATATGATTTTTAATTTACTTAAAATAGATTTATTATATTGATAAAACATATAGAAATAAATTGGAAATTAATGATTGATTTTTTACTTTATATTACAGTTACTTTTACGTAAAATGTTTGTAGTTATCTTATAAAATGGTTTTACGTATCTTTGCTAATTATTTCCTGTAGGAGATCAGGTTTGGCGTGTCAGTCTGAGGAAAGCAACCTTCCAAAGTCTTCGTCAATGGAGGAGGAGACTTCTAAAATTATCCCGAACAACATATATGAAAATAGAGCTTTATACTTTAACGTAAATGAGGTCCCATTTTTTCCAACTTTGCAAACTGATATCTCCCAAACCAACCGCAGCCAGAACTCCATAGTCCGTGGTTATCTTTATCTGTATAGTACACGTAAACAGAGAAACTTCCAAGTTTTATACTTTAACGAAGGTCTGGCGATCGCTACAGACGGGGCTATTTGTAATAATCGTCTACCGAGACCGAATGTGACACAATAGTGACAGATGTACGACTGGTCGGACAGGTCGCGGCTCCATTGCGTCACACGACACGTCACAACTCACTATACGACATTGTGAAACTGATCAATGAGAAGATTGAAGTTTGCTAGATATACTTAACTTCAATCATCAGTATACAGTCGTAATTCATGGCTTCTTAATTCTTAATACAATTGATTGAAAATAGATGTAGTGTTTAACAGTGGTAGAGCCCGCTTTAACATCATCTCACGAATTGACCGGTTCGCCCGGTAAAATACCACGACCACACAGAAGACATGCGTCAAATGGATGCTATTCCGTGTTTCGTCTGATGAGTGTGGTACCGTAGGCCTAATTTTAGTCCAATTTCTCTTCATATCATTTCCTTATAAGGATACGATGAGAAGGGGAAGTGGATTGGTGGGGGGGGGACACATAGGAAGAGGCATTATCTTCCTTCTGTGCGTCTCCTCCTCCGTAGATTAAGGGTAGGTTGCCTACCGTTAATGCATTGCCTGCCTGCAATTGCAGATTTCTATGGGTAGGGGTCGCTTTGGATTTTTCAGCGAATTCTGGAGACCGCTTGCCTCGTTTGCCACTTTGTATTATATAAAAAAAAAGAAGAAGAAACCGCAATACAATCAAATAGCAGTGAATTAAAAACTATAGTCAAGTTAATTGATATAACAAGCAACAAATTAACACAATCAAAAACTATACTTTGTAAGAATGAGGGAAATATTACGTAAGATAACAAAGAAATTGAGCAACATCGGTATTGATTGCCGTGAGAATATCACAACATTACAATTCACTAACGACCCACTTACTGCCACAAAAACATTGACAGACATTACTTTATTTGATTAGTTATAAATTGCGAAGTTGTTAAATAGATAAATATAAACCCCCTATCACAAAAAAGTATAAAGTACTGCGATAAACGAGGACCAATAAGTCGTCGATTATACATACTGGAGGACACTCGGAACTAAATAAGATAGACCAGGGGTCTCAATGGACCAAATTATGTATCAGAAGTACCAGGAACAGGGATATTCTGTATTTTGGAATAAGTTTTATGAATGTACCAGTACCAAACGTTGAAAGGACAACAGTAATAACGCTGATTCTCGTTTTGGAATAAAGCAGACATAGTTTTCTTTTGTAATACAAAATATTAAAACCTTATACAAGCGGTCGTCAACGACTTGTCAACACCGTATTTAAAGAAGAAAAAAAATGGATATATTATTCCCGCAATATCAGATATATTCTAGTAAAGTCTCGTCAAAATCGGTCCGGCCATTTCGGATATTACCCGGCACAAACGCAGTTTACGATAGCTAAGTAACCAATATTGCAGAACAAAAGAATCACGATCCTAAAATTCTGTTTACTTCGAATAAGTTGAACATTGTATAATATTTAGACATATAAGTGTTTCAGCAAACAGTTTTTGCAAGACATACTCGTGATGTCAATATTGCACTTGACACATTGACGTGGTTTGGATTGTTGACACGCACTGACAAGGATAGTCACCCACTTGCAATATAACTTACTAATACAACTATTTTATTAGTTGTATTACTTAAAAATCTCTACTGGCCGTATCCCAAATACATTCAGGAAAGAAGTCATCAAGATCTTCCCATCCTTATCCTACTCCCATAGATCGGCGTACCAGGGTTTTGTCTTCCACGTTAATCCACCTTTTTAATTTAAAAAAGTGGCAAACGAGCAAGCGGCCACCTTGATTCGACCTGAAATAGGGAAGCGACCGCTGCCCATAGACATCTGAACTGAAAAGCGTTGCCTACATTTAATCTACGGAGGAGGAGACGCACAGCAAAAGAATAATTCCTCTTCCTATACGTCCCTTCCCCGCCAAACCAACTTCCCCTTTCCTTATAAGAAAAGGATATAGGAAGAGAAAGTGGACTAAAATTAAGCCTCCGTCATCTCAGTCGTCACACCCTTCTTGATCATGTCACCTTTCACGCAATCCATCAATCTACACATTCATTCCTCCCCTCATAATGTGCCCTTACCATACTAACTTTTAGTCTTTACTTTAGACAGATAAAAAACAATAAACTATATACTAGCAGTTTAGTTTATTGTGATAGAGCGAGGTCGTGGATTCTTCGAAACTATAAATATGTTCATTGACTCTGAGCACGGGTGTTGTACAGGGTAAAGAAATAGTTTCTTGGAAATAATAACACTGCATAAACATCTATTCTGTTAAACACTCGGAAAATATGCATTTTTTTTTATAAATCTGATAAGCGTTGCGTCGGTTTATAAGGTATAGTATTGTGTCATCCGTAGCTAACCATGATTCCATGAAGGCCATCGGGCTGTCGGGGCCCCAGATCAAACGCAGAGCCCAGGACAGAGCGAGCTGGCGGCGCACTGTGGACCCCCTCTGCTCCACTTCGGGGACATAGGACTTTAAAGTGTGTGTGGATAATCATGATTCGCCAGAAATATTAAATCTTGGGAACCCTTTCATAAAGCCCGCACTGTAAGAATCTGTGGCTAATAATAATCAACGCCACCTGACATCTCATCTTACAAGGGGATAAAAAGCTATTATTCATAGATTTGTTCCATCTTAATAAATCCCGTATTGTTGGTCCCATTTCTAATATTAACAGGTTTATTTCCAATCGGCGTAATTGTTAGTTATTCAGTCCCGTCAGTTTTCGTTTGTCCTGACAATAGCGGGCTGTCTCGGAATATCCTGCGGGCTTTTACAAGACCTGTTCCCTCCTCACTCCGCAGAGGTCACTGACCGGTCTACCGGCGAAATAAAATATAATGCTTTTAGTAAAAAAGTAGCAAAAAAGTGGTTTTAAGGACTTTTAAAGGTTATACTTAATTGCCATGCGCTTAAATATGTTTTGAAAGCATCTTTTGAATTTAAAAAATAGTGTGATACGGTAGAGTTGGAATGAAAGTAAAAGGTATAAAAGATAAACGGTCAAAGGTTGTTTATCTTTCTTTATTTGTATAGAAACGTAAGCTATAACCTTGTCAGTAATTGGAACCTTCTGGAAGTGACGTCTTGTACTCGGATGAAGATTAAAAGATACGTGACTTTATAACAAACAAACCAATTGAATAAAAACGTGTGATGTGTGTACTGAGGATTGTAGTTTAAATAATAATTACTTATAATATGTAGGCATTGAGTTTTAATTTAAGTTATTTTTTGTCTAAGGAGGTTCGATTGCATCATATTATCAGGTTTTATAAATTACCAAAATGTATTTGGGATTGTTTTTCGTAATCTATACTTCTATATCTATGCTAATATTATAAAGAGAGAAACTTTGTAATTTTGTATTTTTGTATTTATTGAAATAACTCAAGAACTATTAAGCCGATTTCAAAAATTCTTTCACGGTTAGAAAGCTACATTATCCCCGAGTAACATAGGCTATATTTTTTTTAATTTCTCATGAACGAAGTCCCAAACAATGACTTGTATAACATATGACTTTAATTCTAATCACAGTGTCCACAAAATGTCAAATGTAAATATAGTAACCACTGTTTAATGTAGCCGAAAAGAAATAGTTCAAATCTAGGAGCAAAATTAGTGTAGAAATGCAATGAAGTGAGTAGCAAATTGTGACGCAAGCGGTTGTGTTTACCGTATCGGTTTGCACAGCGGATATCTTGCGACATGCGACACCGCGTATCCGTCAATACTCGCAAATCATAGATATCAAATTAGAATAGATAGGATTCTCTTTAAATTGATAGATTATTTATTATTCCTACTTAATGCTGCTTCGACGATCCGCTGAGTTTATCTGACAACTTCATTTTTATATAATATACGACATACGTATTTTCACGTACGTGTTTACAAAGGCCGTAGAACTAGAAAGGTATAGAATTTGCTATAGCGTATACGGTTGAGGGACAAAAAATGCCTTAGACTACGTCATACTTATTTGTGTGTGCATCACTTTACGGCTTTAAACCAATAGTATCATGTCTTAAGCCTTTGCTTGGGACGTAAAAAAAAATCAGTTCACCGAAAATACCGGCGTCAAGGACTGGAAGCAAAAGGCCCAAAGTAGACTAACATGGAGAAATTTACTGGACCAGACCCAGGCCCACCCGCTACTGCAGTGCCTCTCATGATGATGACATAGTATAAATCAATAATGCTTTTTTGTGTTTGTCCCTATATATGCTTGAATCTTTAAAACTACGCAAAGGATTTTGATGCCGTTTTTTTTAATAGATAGAGTGATTCATTAGGAAGGTTTATATGTTTAACTAGAGGCCCGCCACGGTTTCGAACGGGTTCAATTATTGTTAGTATAGCTGTTATATACAATGTTCACAGTTTATCTGTAGTGTATTTAGTATCAGTTTTGCACCCGTGAGAAGCCGGGGCGGGTCGCTAGTTTTAAATAAAAAAGAACAATTAGTTATGTAACGTTGTAAAATTTTTATAATAATGTGCGGAAAAACGTCGGAAATAAATTAATTAAAATTAATATAAGGTCAAAGTTATTTGCGCGATGAAATAAACAATTGTATTGTAATGTGTGAACATTTTATATTATATACAAGTTTTATTAAGCACTAAAAGCTTGTTATTACAAATAAACTATTTATTTTATATTAATCGATGTGTAACATTAACTAGCCAACATTCGAAGGACAAGTTTTTTCTTCTAAGAATAGGGGGAAAACAAGCAGCGGGAACACCAAGGTGTTCATCGACGTCCACGGCTGCAATACAAGAGGAACCGTAAATGCGTTCCCAGCCTTTGAGAAGGTGATAAGTTCAATGAAAACATCCTATTTTTAGGACACCCTGTGAATGTGTATGTGCCTATCTATTTTCCTATTAACATGCATTAGCTGTAGTGGTTAATATGGATTAGCGATAGTAGTAATTGTGACGCGCTGCAAAATGCTGTGCTTACAGACTTCTATAATTGTCACATTTAGTTATAACATCGGAAATTTTTCTTCTTGGTGAATTATTTCAAATCAGATAAAAAATATAGATACATATATGATGGAAACATTATTGTAAACATTTTTATAACCGACTTCGAGTCTATATCTACACTATTATATAAAACAATAACGCTTTTTATGTTTGTCCCTATATATGCTTGAATCTTTAAAACTACGCAACGGATTTTGATGCGGTTTTTTTTAGTAGATAGAGTGATTCATAAGAAAGGTTTATATGTATAACTAACGACCCGCCCCGGCTTCGCACGGGTGCAATTATTATTATGTTATATACAACGTTCACAGTTTTTCTGTAGTGTATTTAGTATCAGCATTGCACCCGTGCGTAGCTAGTTTTTATATTTGTTTTACCTTATTTCGCTTTGATTATTAATTTGATACGAAATCTTTAAATTATTTCATAGGTTAGACAGAAAAATGCAATTGTACTACCATAAAAAAACATAATACACAAACTGTTGCCCTCGACTCCGTCTGCGCGAATTTAAAAATATATAATGCCTATGTGCATCCAGAATATGTTCTACATCTCTGCAAAACATTGATATCTTTAAACATCCATACATACATTGTAACTTTTGTAATATTAGTAAGATTTTACTAGGATTGAACCTTGCAAGTACGATTCAGTCTAACCATTGGGCTATTTGATCTCCTATTATATGTAAATGTACAGCAAGATACAAAAGCGTTTGAGATGGTATCAAAGTGCATTGCCTCAGCGCTTGTCTCTCACGCGGATTTACCTACACAATTATTACGACCTAAATAAATACTTTAATTGTGTTTAATATAAAGTTATATTAACTAAGGAACGTCTGATATATTATATATGTATGGAAAAGTACATACTGCGCAACATTACCTAGGGATGGCACAAAGATGATACTTCAAAGTTAGTTTTAAACCAAATAAAGTTAACCTTCGACTTTCGACTCTCAAGTTAACCTTTGAAAAAAATTTTAATAACAGTTAATAAAGCCGCCAATATAATGAAATAAATCCCTTATAATTAAAAACTTTCTGTCATATTTCTAAAATTCAAACACGGTTTTACAAGTAAAATAATCAGGAAATAAATCTAAAATTACTAAATTATATAAGTTGCATCAATTGCCATTTAAATAGTAACAAGTATTATCTAATTGAAATAGAACCTGATATATAGAACCTTATTAAATAACTTGATAATAAAAATACGAGTGATATTGAGGAAAACCACTGAGAGATTTTTTTACTTCCTTAAAGTAAAGTGATACTTTAAACTAACAATACCTAATTTATAAAATAACTAGCTGTTGTTCGCGACTTCGTTCGCACAGAATTAAAAAATATAGCCTATGTTACTCTGGGATAATGTATCTTTCTAACGTTAAAATAATTTTTGAAATCAGCCCAGTAGTTTTTGAGTTATTTCAATACATACAACACAAATCTTTAAACACGTCTCTAATAATGCATTACAAATAGCATACATGTAAAGTTTTAACACGTTTTTCTTTCTGCTTAACCTCTATAACCTATGGCGATATGTTAAATAGGTTAAAACTTTATTTAATTATGCAAAAAAAAAACTTTGTCAAAAAACACTTGTTTTTATCGCAGTAATCGTGTGTAACTCAAATAATTACTTGATTAAAAGTTATTATTTAAGTTAATTATTGTTTAAAAATATAATTATAATAATAAATAAGTAACGAGGCCCGTGTGAAACAACTACAAGTTATAAAAAAGTTAATTAATTCTAATTTAATAGAAAAATAAGTTAAAGGAATACAATTATTTAAACTGGTGTACAATTAACAAAGGTGAGGTGTAAATGTGCAAAGAATCAAGGAGTTTTTCAAGAGTATTGTTGAATTTGTTCAGCTGTACCGGAATAACATTTAATACTTGTTATTATAAACCTTTATTGTAATTATATAAAATACTAGCTTTAGCCCGCGACCTCGCTTACAGGCACGGAAACAAATAGTTATAATCATAGGTTATATTATGTACGGATATTGTAACTTTTCAACAATGCAAGAATGTTTCAAATAGGTTCAGTAGTTTCGGTGCTTATTAAATGCAAACAAACAATCTAATCATTTTACAAAGTCGTACACTTGTTTCCCAAACTATAAATTCATTTTAAATAGATATTATGGACGGATATCGTGATGTCTGCAGATATCGGCGAAGAAATTCAAAGATATATGTGAAGTCTTGGAGTGAAGGAAAATGGAGCCCATCATGGGTCGAACTACTCTACACACACTAGGATGGACGTATGGATAAAATCATGTTGGTGTTTGCCGGGTAATATACCGTAATTATGTATTACTTATGTACACATACAAACACAATTGTTATTAAAACTCTTACAACCGTAAGTTTGTTTATAATTTATTTTCTTTTAATTTATTAACATTATCTTAACAAAGTAAATTATATTATTTTGTTTACATGATTCATAAGAATAAAATGCTTTAAACATTAAATAAAACATTATTATTCTATTACTTTTTTATAACAAATTATGTAAAGTTATGTATAATAAATAATAGAACGAACATTCAGAGCTTTGCTAGTTTAAAAGACATCAACGACATTGTTTTTTTTATAATATAACTAAAGTGGCAAACGAGCAAGCGGCCACCTTAATTCGCTGAAATAGCGAAGCGACCACTGCCCATAGACATCTACATTTGCAGATGCGTTGCCTACCCATAATCTTCAGAGGAGGAGACGCACAGCAAGAGGATAATTCCTCTCCCTAAGCGTCCCCTCCCCCGGAAAATCCACTTCCTCTTCCCATCATTTCCTTATAGAAAAAGGATAGGAAGGGAAAGCGGATTAAAAATTAGTAATTTCTAAGTATTCTAAACATATTAAAATTATATAGAAGTGAAAATAATTTTATTTTTACTACAGACTTACTATACCAGATCTAATATAACTTTGTCTAGCTATCAAGCCACTCTTGTATTTTTTGGCATCTAAAATTAATTTAAATAATGACAGTCATCCTTCCCTTGCCAAATTGGTTCTAGGATTTGATTACTGAAAAGCTTCAGCAGAGCTTTTCGTTGTACCTATCATAATTAATGGCGAGACATTTAAAAAATAAAAGAAAATGCTTTTTTAAATACGAACTCATTCGACAGTTAAATATTTAAATTATATGTTTTAATAGAATTCATTTATTAGAAGTTAGTTGGAAAATATAAAGAGTTATTATTAATTTAAAGAAAAAGAAAATGTTATAAATTCCGCAAATCAACTTGTTTATCTTACACCTAAAATTATAAGAATAATTTCTTGTCTTCACTCGTAAGGTCATGGCATAATTAAAAATATTTATGAACATATAATTGTATAAGACTAACTACCCCACATCAAATTATAACAATGATTATTTGACAAAACTTACAACAATAAACTTCTTTTGAAAGGCGCCTGTTTTCACTTCACTGTTCACAATATTATAATTTTCAATAATATTTTAAAATACAAACTCGCGTAACGTTAGCGGGATAAGGTCGTACACGTCCACGACCCTCGGCCCGTGCGCACCGACTGACACATGACACTGCGGCAAGATGAACGGCGGTTCATCATGCCGCCAACCGGCGGGTTGCGCACGCGCAGGTTTCTGTGACGTCACGCGGCGGAGGATTTCACGCCAATCTTGGTTTTATTGTTTTATGTCAGTTCAGAAGCAGTCACGGTAGTTATCAAAACGTTGCCTCTTTCAAAAATACTGATGTTTCGGGTGGACTCATTGGTCTATCGGTTAATTGGTCCAATATGAAAAAAAATGGTTCGATTGGTCCATTGGCAGATTGACCCAACAGACAACACCACGGTGATCTAAAGCCTTGATCGCGCCAGGATAGTATTTAAGTCGAGTAGCAAGTATCCAAACAAAGGATTTACTAATCTACTCTACTAAAATGTTGCCGTTCGGACACGTTTAGTTACTAAATTACTATCCTAGTGCGTAGGTTTAGGCTTAAACGAGTCCGAACAGTAGTAAATCCTTTGTTCTTGCTACTTGTTACTCGACTAACGTACTATCCTGGTGCGAACAAGACTTTAGATCACAACTGATATGTAACTATTGTTTGATAGGAAGAATGGGTAATAGCTACAGAGGAGCATATACGGAAGGATTATCCCAGAACAGGAGTTTGCCTGGATCTCCACATGGAACTCGGTAATTTCTAACCTACACGGTTGTAAGGACAACGATTGATGAAAATGTTTTGATGTACATATACCGTAAGTGAAAACATAACGTAAAAGCCTTTTTCGCACCAGGATAATATATTATTCGAGTAGCAAGTAAGTATCCGAGCAAAGGATTTACTAATCTACTCTATTAAAATGTTGCTGCTCGGGCACCTATTTTACTAAAATACTTGCGTACAAGGCATTAGAGAAGTAACAATAGCTTGAAAAAAAACCGCTGCTAGTAAAGTTCATATCAAGTTTAAAATTTGCACGATTACGTCAGGGTACTTAATTATTATTCTTTTAGTTTTAGACCTCTGATTTACCTCCGTCGAATCCGGTATAAAAACCACATTTCGGACTCATAAAAATAATTTTGCATAAAGTCCGCAATAAGACGATTAAATCTTTTTTTTTTCATATTTATGCAAAGTATTACTCTGTGTAGATATTTAAGCGTGGCATTCATTGCTGCACTCACTGTCGCTAAGTGGTTGATTAAGGAGTCCCTAAGTGTTGTTTATGTTTTATAACGGGATTCGTATTCACACTTGTTATGCGGAAATTGTGTTTTAATTATAGGATAAGATGTGCATCATTTGATAGCAATTAACCTTGAAGTTTTAATGTGATAAACTTTTTACTAATATTGTATATGCGAAAAGTTTGGATAAATGTCTGTTTCAAAGTATATATAGAACCGGTGAATGGATAGAGATGAAATTTTAGACAGATATAGAATATAATGTGACAGAACACATAGACAACTTACTTTTTTTTTGCCGGACGGAGTCACGGACAACAGCTAGTAACTAATAATGATAATTAAGCGCTAAAGAGGTAAATGTCAAATAGATAAGAAAAAGAACATTAAGTAAAAATACCCAGATACAATTTAGTTTTAGAGATCTAGTCACAAATTATTACACTACACAGACATAATAGCGATAATTTGTCTGGTTTTAAGATGTGATATAAAAAAAACTGAATTGGAAGACCCAATAGCTCAAAGGTTTACTATGTTTGCTTGACCAAATAGTAGTAGATTCAAATCCAATTTAACTTTTGTCGAAGAATCATTGTCTTAAATATAATGTAAAGTGGATGAGCAACTTATTATTTTTATTTTATAGTAGAAGGGGGCAATTGAGCTGCGGTTCGCATCAGTTGATTCGATGCCCATGGACACCTTTAACGCCAGAACCGCAAATGTGTTCCCGACTTTTAGGAAGGAGTACTTACGTTCTTTATTACAAAAGGGCTCGTGTAATATTATATTTGTTGTTGTTATTCCATCGCTGTTGTGTCGCAACAACACGGTGTCCATTCATCATAAACATTGCATAACTATGACCCATGATTTATAAAATAAGGTCAATGGAAAACCATAAAATTCCGATAAAAGGTGTCATAACTTAAAGCATGGTTTAGAGCATTAACTTCTGTTCGTTAGATATTTTGACCACGTCATGTCTGTTAAATCTATATCTATACTAATATTACAAAGAGAGAAACTTTGTATTTTTGTTTGTATTGAAATAACTCAAGAACAACTTGGCCGATTTCAGAAAATCTTTCACCATTAAAAAGCTACATTACCCCCGAGTAACATAGGCTATATTTTTAAGTTTCACGCAGACGCAGTCGCGAGCAGACTCTAGTAATAACATATTTTTGTACACGTTATTGGAGAAAGCAGTAAGATTTTTTTATATTCAAATCTAACCAAATAATACTAGCTTACACTCATAGAATTATGTAGTTCATGCAATTTATGTCTAACTTTATTCTCTTCATGGTAAACTGCACAGATTAGTAGTTGAACAGTGATATGTCCTTCAATACTCTGTGGTCCTTTCATTTGCTTCTATTTAGTATTGTGTTATCTGTGTGTGACATTTGTATGCTTACGTTTCGGTCATTGTTAATATTACATCAATGATTTAGATTGTATGATACAATACTAATGTCGATATGACGCCATCTAGCGACGCTAATATTCAGTAATGTAGCGGTAAATGGGGAACAACTTTCAAGTACACTTTTAAAGCGTCTAGGGCTTCGATACACATCGAACCCAGATTTACGAAATAAATTGAAGTAAACATAATATTTACTCCACATTGAAAATTTATAGAAGCTGGAAAAATACATACTTACGTGATTCACTAAAAAATATATTAGTCAAGCTATTTAGTTTAAAGGAAGTTATAATTAGATGGACTAACACTAATCTTGATATTATAATTTGTTAAAATATGCACATATTTGATACATACATCCATAGAACGTTGATGTATTCTATTGACCCCCGCGAAATGCTGAGGTGAGCTGCTCTCAACTGGGCCAGGGACCCGGCCTTCACCTCGGCTGACCCAACTCTAATATTGCGTAAAAATAATAATTATTATGTAAACGCATCTTTAAACTTAAATATAAATACTAAGACAGTGGCTTAGACAACAATAAACTGTATTTTTGGGGACCTTATCTATACTAATATTACAAAAAACGATTGAGCCGATTTCAAAAATTATTTCATCATTACAAAACTATGCTATCACTGAGTAATATAGGCTTTATTATTTTATTCCGCGCGGGTAAAGTCGCGAACAACAGCTAGTTTTTAATAATCAGCTATCTCTTTGTTAAAACATTATTCCAAAAACAATAACTCGAGAACCCCATAACCTTTAGAACGACATATGGCTCGTTGCTGTTGAGAAGACCAAAGTCTTTAGGACTCTGCCCATTGTCCTTTAAAATTTTATTTCAATATAACATGTAATGTCGAACTTACCATAAATAAAGCCGGCTACAGACTCTCACTTTTAACCGCACAGTTAAAACTGTACAGTTAAAACTGAACATCTGTAGCCATCTTTATGAGGAAGAATAATATCCGTTCAAACTTTTGCATTTATAAAAATAGTAAGTTAATAATACATACTTCGCTTAGTTTCCGGAAGAGACATTGTTCAGGTAACCGTAGAGGCTTTGCATTCAATATTTGCGGCCTTAAAACTATTGTTTTACACGTCATATGTTTAATTAGGTGTTGCTTTAGCTATATTATTAATTGTTAACTAAATAGTTACAATTGCCCAGTAAAAGTGTGCGATTTATAATGTACGTACTACGTGTTAAAAATAAACTAGTACCATCTGTTGATAACTTCTTCATTTGTTGTTCACACTTGTATTACATATGTTACAAATTATCACAAAACTAGCTTAAAGAGGACTAAAAAAATATAGCCTACGTTATTCGGGGATAATGTAGCTTTCTAATGGTGAAAGAATTTTTAAAATCAGCCTAATAGTTCTGGAGTTATTTCAATACATACAAAAATACAAAGTTTTCCTCTTTATAATACGAGTATTAGTATAGAAATACTTAGATAACATTATTACAAATAAATTGCTGTTGCTTCTTATCGTTACATTTTCGACTACTAGCGCCATCTATTATCAATGATTGCTTAACCACTAGGTGTATAAAATGATACGGCCGCAAGTCAGCGGTCAGTCATATACATTTATTCTCGTTAGTAACTTATACTTTCTTCTAAAAACATACTTTAAATTTTTCTAAACTACTTATACTTAAATATCTTGACGTAACTACATCTTCGTTTTTAACTCTTCGATTTCCCGCGCGATTCTCTCTTGTTTTTCGCTAACGTTTTCTTAATATCATAAAGGCAAAAGTCTTAGTGGCTACTGGCTAGTATGCCAGCAAGGAGTATATATGCCTCATTCTGGACTGGACAATAGATAAATAGTAGCCACTATTAATCTTATTTAAACAGACTTACAACACACTTTAAAATCGTTTTAATTGTTAACTAAATATTCATTATTTTATGATTTTTTTAACGTTCATTACATAACGTTTATACGAATATCATAAAAAATAATGGTATGATAAAATATAAATTAAAATCCAAAATTCACAGCGCACACTCATCTACCAGCTTTTAAACCTGAGAAAATTCCACGTTTTATGAGTTTCATGCAAAATAATTTACACGTATAGACACACAAGTTGTCTGACCCGGGGGGTTCCTAAAGTACACTACATTCGCTACGAAGCGATTCTATAGCAATAGGCCAAAAATATAAGTCAAAAATGACGTTCGATATCTCACACGTGACAAACACATGACTTATCGAATGTCGAT
Source organism: Papilio dardanus tibullus (assembly GCA_013186455.1). Lineage (NCBI taxonomy): Eukaryota > Metazoa > Arthropoda > Insecta > Lepidoptera > Papilionidae > Papilio > Papilio dardanus. The sequence continues at coordinate 186,803 of QDHC01000110.1, read as the reverse complement.
GTCGATTCCATCAGAGTTTTCGCCAATCGAAAAGTACTTTAAGTAGATCCAGGCCATAAGTGAAACTAAATTGTCATAGCCTTTATCTAATAGCTTTTATTTTCTGACAGCATCAACCTTAATTATCATCTCTTACCGGGATAGTAAATATTGTTGATGGCTCTACATCTTTGTTTTGTTGTGACGGACAATTAGTTCGGCCGGTATACATACATATGTAATCCAAAACAGCCCACCGAAACTAATTACTAATTAACTCAAGGTTATAAACCCGACAAAATCCTGATCTTTACCAAGCTTAAAGTGTTTTTATTAGATTTTGTACATGTAATAACGCTTACGGATGCCTTATTAGAACGTATTTTTTATAGAGATAAAAACTTATGTAATAAAAGTTCCGTACATCGGTCCTTTTTTATAAGAGACTAGCTGTTGTGCGCTACTTTGTCCGCGTGGAATTAAATAATATAGTGTTACTCGGGGATAAAATAGCGTTTTAATGGTGAAAGAATTTTTGAAATCGGTCCAGTAGTTCTTGAGTTATTTCAATACAAACAAAAATACAAAAATTCAGAAATACAAAGTTTCTCTCTTTATAATATTATTATAGAAGAGGCAAACGAGCGGCTGGATCACCAAAGTGATCTTCGACTCTCATAAACATTTGCAGCCCTCGAGGAACCGCAAATGTGTTGCCTCCTTTAAGACATAGATAGGCTAGCTTCTTGAAGGACCCTAAGTTAAGGGAAAAATAAAGACTTCATTTCAAAAGATTTATAAAGGGCCCAGCTAACAATGGTCCACCTTGACCTACAATAGAAGAACAAAGCAATATAATGGCTCGCCCTGTCGTATCTCGCCAAACGCCCCGTATCAGATAGCTACTGATAAGAGCCCATGTGTCACTCGATACTACGTCTCTGTACACGACGCTGTGATTCGATGTGCTAATTAAATTGTGGTTTTTAATTTATGAATATAGTGTGTGTTTAATTAAAGCATTGTTTACGTCAAAGGTTTTAGGTAATTAAGTTTTTTTGTTGTCATAAATGCGATGTAAGTTGTGACGCAGTTAAAAACATCATAAGTAGAGATAATTCTGTCTTAATGGTATAAGATTAGTATGGTAATACCAGATGGCTTTAATTACCTGAAATACTCTAGAAAAAAACATTTATTACTTAAACGTAATATGCAAGAGTATTTTTTGGTATCATTTGCGTCATGCATTGTATTTGTTCATTTTTATTTTGGCGACTAAAGCTGGCTGCAGACAATCAGTTTTAACTGTACAGTTCTGTGTAGTTAAAATTGACGTCTATAGATAAAACTGAGAACTGTGTACGTTAGTTTTAACTGTATAATTAAACTGACCATGTGTAGTCTAAGACTTCACTGTCATTTTATTAATATTATCTTCCACTTATTAATTATAACATTATGAATAATAAAATACTAGAAATATTTTTAACCGACTATCTTACAACTAAACTTTTACTCTACACGTCTATTTACTAACAGGCTAAATGACTAACAACGGTGTGGGTTAGTGACGCGGGTGTGGTAATAGTAGTACTAACACAAGTGCTAGTGGCTTACAATGAGCTTGGACAAGTTGAAGGTGGACCGGCGAGAGGGCGTCGCCGTCGGCAAGGAGAGTCCCTGCTACTTCTGCAATGATATGTTCGAAATGGGGAAGTTACAGGTGAGTACAACTCTTTTAACTCCTTTATTCCTTTCATCACCATCTCTCTGTGTTTATCACACTTTATGTAAAGCGCATTAAGTATTCCTCCTCTAGTATGAATACGGTCTAATATTTTATTGTTGCACAAATGCTCTACTTTTTTATTTTGAATATCACTAGTTTAATGGTTTTAGTTTTAAAAACTCCGTCTGTAAATTGCCAGTATTTTCTGATGCTGGCCGCATTTATTTTTCTATCTAAAAATACCGAAACAATAGATGGCCAGTGTTAATCGTCAATTTTTTTATTTTATTTTATAACGCGTATTCTTCGAAAATCATTTATTCGGTATAGATTTTTTAATTTTTGTATCGTGTTATTGGAATCGAAAGCTCGGGTTCAAACTATACAAGGACAACAAAACGACATCGCTGTAGGAATGTATTTGTATTCGTCGAGAGGCGTAACTTCGAGCAAAGTAAAACAAAACATCAATATTGATGGAAACAAAAAGGTCAATGAAATTCCACAAAAACTCCCGCTGACAAGATAACGAAGTACAACGATAATAACTGCGCAGATATTCAAAGTCTCCAAACATTTTAGGCGATTAGAGAATGATAAATCGTCTAACAATGTGTACCTAACTATCAATTAAATTAATAAGGACGAAAAACAAATCTTGCTATTGTCAAAGAAAGTATGAATGGGTCATGTGAAAGAGGAAATGCTTAAGAAAATAATTTAAACAGATATGACGTCTGCTAGTGAAGTACGGAGTAGCACAGAGCCAGCCCTCCGTAGGTACAAGGGCAGCTTGATGATGAACCATAGATGTTACCCTTGTTTTGTACAGAACCACCTGAAGCAATGCGGCAGCATCCTGGAGCAGTGTCCGCTGCGCTGCGGCGCCTGGATACAGCGCAAGCACAAGCAGGTCCATGTAAACGAGTGCCCCCAAATGGAGAAGGTATATACATTGTAGTGATCATCATCAGCTCATATACGTCCATACAGAAAGCTTCTTAGGTTACCATATGTTAGGCTAGAGAACTTCGTATTTTATATGTATTGAAATAACTCAAGAACTACTGGGCCGATATCAAAAATGTTTACACTATTAGAAAGCTAGATTATCTCCGAGTAACATAGGCTATATTTTATAATTCCACACGGACGAAGTCGCAAAGAATAGCTGGTCTTTGAATAACTACACGGTGGAGTTCGAACTAGGACCTGGGTTTACAAGTAATTTCCACAATATATCATCCACTGACGCTCAGTACCAATGAAGACAGTAAAATGTTCTGAGGAGTAACTCTAGACTTGTATTGTAGTAGCATGTAGTTCGACGCGCTAGTCGTGGAATTGCGGAAAATGGAACCCCATTTTCCGCAATTCCACGACTAGCGCGTATTTTGCGTGACATATCTTTGACTTTCTTCGCCGACATGTGCCGGTTGCATCACGATGTTTTCCTTCTCCGTAAGAGGGTCGGTAAAAACCCGGGACCTGCAGTTTACAAGTCAAGAGCTAACTCCCTGAGCCACCGACGCTCTAACTCTTGATTTATTCATGCTTGTGTCTTCGCAAAGGGACGAGTGCGCCCTTTTCTTTAAATAAGTAACACAATTGAATATTGGTATTTGATTTATGTCGTATTAAAATAAGAATGCAAAACTTTTCTTTGAAATACAATCAGTTTTAACAGCTGTGGCTTATTGCAATTTCAAATATAATTAAAAAGTCATAAACTAATGAAATATGTCTGTCAGTCGCTATACATGTTCGTTTGTTTTTTTATCTCCGCGAGCTAAATTAATGGTGTTCTTCGCTATAAAAGAAATAATAAAATTGTAAAGTCTCGCAGGTCCGTTGTCGAATAATTCTAAGAAACTTTAACCTGTAATTATGGAAGATCTTTCTATATTTAGCACGAACGGCGAGAGCTACACGCTAAAAGTTATTGAATTATATACCTATAATTACCTACGTAAAGTCATTCAAGATTATTTAACTTTATTAATTAGGATTTCAATTATAAGACAATAGTTTGTATTAAAATTTAATTTCAATGTATATAGGCTCGTAACTCATCATCCCCAACGCACGTGCGGGTGTCGGAGCCCTCGCCGCCGGCTGCGCCCTCCGGTGACCACACATGGGCGCCGAGACACAGCCCGCTCGACGAGTGCGTCACATACCTGGAGAAAGAAGTGGCTGGTATCAAGTAAGTAACTTATAACGGAGTAGAGAAGTCTAATAACATAAAAAATATATTTTTGAAAAGATATCATTTCCCGCCAAAAAAACTCAGTTCTTCTCTATGAATAGAGAGGATGTACTTACTTAAAACAAGGATATTTTCTGTCAAATCCGCGTAGTGTTTTCTTATTAGAAAAAGGGAAAAGAACAATAGTTGGCCTATGGCTCACGCCTAGTTCATACTAAGTCTTTGTTTACCAGATTAGTTCTAAGCGCGGAGTCGAGCCAGCGCGATGTATTCTCCACGGAACTGGAGACGTTGCGCACCAAGTTGATGCTGGTGGAGGAGCGCGGCCAGCACGTGGTGTCGGCGCTGGGCACGCTGCGGGCCGCCGTCGACGGTGAAGCCGCGCGCGCCGCCGACTGGGCCGCGCAGTTCAGACATGACCTCTCTAATGTACAGCTAGCTTTGCAGGTTAACATCTTTATCATATTGACTCAAACTGTATGCGTTTTCATGTAAATTCCATTGTTACCTCCTACAGGAGGCTACAGCCTAAACTACTGAACCAATTTCAATGAGTGGTGTGTCGTTCAATGCGGATTTTCATCCTGATTGTCATAGGGATAGACAGTCGGGTTTTTAATTGACAAATAATGATTTGTTTTGAATGTTGTGTGTACAGGAGCTGCAGAATCAGCAGCTGAGCACGGCGATGCGCGTGGAGAGCGCGGTGAGCAGCATCGTGCACGAGCAGAACGAGCGCGAGCTGCTAGAGCAGGCGATGACTCAGCACGACAACAGGATACGAGCTATCGGAAGACTGGGTAACATTTATACTATTAACTGTTGTTACATTGGGTTTTTTGTGTAAATTTTGAAAAATAGACGTTATCGTAATGTGAATCAACCCTCCTGGGTGGAAGCTGGGTATTCTACGACTAACTAGATCATTCGGAATAACACTCTATTGTCCAATATTCTATTGATAAAATAAGTACTATTAGCAGCATTAACTTTGATACATTATCCATGTTAAGTTTAGAACATCAGTGAGTTTTAAATTCTATTGTTTTGTTGCTTTTTTATTTATAGAAGAAGTGATGGAATACATAAAGCGTACGATAGAAGAGGACAGACAGAGCAACGCGGAGAGCCGCGCGGCGCTGGAGAGCGAGCTGGCGGAGGCGCGCCAGGCCTCGGAGCAACTGGCACACCTCGCCACCCTCAGGGTGCAGCTCGAGGCAGCCGCTAATGAAAGACCGGTAACCTGACATACATACTTTTTCTAGGAACCACTAGAAGTTGACACAATAGTGTGTAGATGCGCCAATAAAAAAAAAACAATTACGATCTAAGCCTCCATATTGTGTTTAGGCTTATGCAAGAACTATGTCAAATATCCATTGCAGGCTTTAGACAGAGTAGCAGTGCTGGAGGTGGCGACGGCAGACGCGCGGGCGGAGGCTGCAGAACACGCCGGCAGAATGGACACCATTGCCCGCGATCTGCGCGCGCTCACCAAGTCCTACCATAAGATACGCAGCGAAATCGTGGATTTCCAGGCCAGGGTTAACTTTAACCATTCAGAGCTTGGCAGCGACGATGGTATTTAGAATTGCTTCATAAGTAATCAATTAAGGATTTAATAAAAATAATTTCCTACTAATCAATGAACGTTTATTACGCATGGTCCTTCGAGCAGGATAAACTTCATAATATCAGCAAGTAGACTTCATTCACTTGAAATGTTATTTTATCGTAGGTCACTATATATGGAGGATAGACAACTTTGCTTCGCGAATGAAAGAAGCCAAGGAGAAAGACACCGTCCTGACCAGCCCACATTTCAGGACCAGCAAATATGGATATACTCTCAAAGTAAGTAGACAATAAATCAGTGTCCTTGGAAACCACATTACGTAGAAAAATTACAAGCATATCTATAGTCAAACCATTCGAGCCATTCTCTGGTCCCGACAAGCTACCTCCATAAGAGAGAAACCTCTATAAGCGAGGTTCAACTGTAATTGTCTTTTTTATTCCAGGCAGAAGTAAATCTAAACGGTATAGGCAAATGGAAGGGTCGCAATATTAACTGCACGGTGCGGCTTGTCGCGGGCCCCTACGACCAGCTGCTCGACTGGCCCTGCGACCTCAACATCAGCATAGTCCTCAGGGACCAGCCCGCTAACAGGGCCCAAGTGAGTTAACATCTCTTCAGGAATAATATAACGGTCACTTCTAATACTAAATCAGCACTTAAGGTCTCTTAAATGACTATGAGTGCCGCAGTGTTTTTACCTCAAGTAACTCCTAATTGATGTTACATAAGGTTTCGTTTTAAAGATGCAATACTTTTTGTGCTAATTAACAGAACAAAAAACATTTAGCTATCTAAAATATGTCATTTATAGCTAAGACACTTGCTGACTTGATTCAATACCTCTATACTAATATTATTAATAGAGAAGATTTCTTTGTATCGAATAGGTTTCGAAACTATTAAACTGATTTTAAAAATTCTTTTACCGTTGGAAAGCTACACTATCCACGAATAACATAGGCTTTTTAATGCTGAGGAGTCACGGACTACAGCTAGTCTTATATATCCGCAGGTCGTGGACATAGTGAAATCACATCAACTTCGTCGCAAGTCCGCGTCGAGCCGGCACGACTACGACGAGGCGAATGAAGAGAAGACGCGGTCTACCGAGAACCTGGATATGAATGTGGTGCAGATGAAGAAGCAGTACATCTTCATACCGCACACCAGCTTGGACAAGTTTGAATATATCAAGAACGATGTCATGTTTCTAGAGTTTATAGTCAACCATTAATGGCTTAAAAAAATCGCTACCATGTCTTAAAAAAATATATAAATTCGATTATGTATGCCTTTATGTAACTACATTCTTTGGTTTTCTTTTAGTTCCAAAAATTTACAATTATTATTAAGTAAGTGAATGCTATCTCTCTCTCTCTCTATTCCTTATAAATATGTTATTGTTATATTTCTTCGAAATATTAAAATATAATTTTAAAAGTAAAAAAATATGCATATTTTGTTATTGAAATAAAACTAGATTACTATGCTAAGATATTTATTGAAAACAAATACATTTTAATACATTCTCATTTGATGAGAATCTTTATATACATACTGGCAACCCAGCTTTGTGTGTTGACACTTAAACAATATGGCGACAAACTCTAGCCCAATGAGGCGCTTCTGACCCTTTTTCTTTCTTCTGTAATTATTTTATTTTACTGTGTAACCATTTTAGTGGCAATAAATGTGTTCTTTCTTTTTTTCTTACTGTCACAAATTACATAACATTCTGACAGCTACAATTTGACAGAGATCTTGTTACGTTATGACATTGACAGGACACTAGAGAGCTGTCATAAGACTTACCGGGTCAGATAACCTGTCTATCTATAAATGGTTAAATGACACCTAGAAATATGCGAATAAAATTTCATAGTCATATTCTTACAAGATTACACATACAAGAACAATAATTTTGACGAGAAAGGGGGGGGGGGGCAGGTTGGAGGATGTCTAGAGGAGGGACTTGTACTCGGCAAGGTACTGCTCCTCCTCCATGAGCGAGGTGTCGAGGTAGTCGTCCTCGTCAGCGCGGATAGCGGACGATAGCCGCTCCAGCGCGCGGTCGCACTCCTTCTTCCTAAGCACCAGTGAACGAATGATTGAATTATTAACTAAAGAATGAACGATAATAAATGAATGACTGAATGATCACATAAAATTCAATGGGTTTCTGGTCCTGTTCTGAGTTCTGTTGTGAGTTTTGTAATTGAATGATGAACTAAAGAATGAACGATTTTTATAAACATTTCTGCAAATTGAATGATTGAACGATCATGTAACATTGAATGGATTTTCGTATAGATATGATAGAAGTAGTTTTAAAGTTAAATGAGTTGGTAGTGTACCTCTCCCACTCGTGCTTCATCTTGGTGCGAGTCTCCGCTGTGCTGGTGGAGGGGTTACCTCCTTCCTCCTCGGACACCTTGCTCTCTGACAATCAGACAGACAAAGAAATAATGACATACAAGTGTATATAAAATCAAGACTCAAAGTAAATATTAATAGACTGTAGATGAGCATAGACAATGGAGAAGGACAGCTGCCTTCCCTAGAGGATTAAAAATTGTAAAATATTAAATTGTTAAAACTTTCGTGACACATTACTATAATTTATTTATTTAAAACGGCTAAAAACTTACGTGTAATTTTCAATGAACGGTACCGACTAGTTTCGGACTCTTCGAGAGTCCATCATCAGGGCGAGTGCTTATTTTTAACCGAAAATTAAATGTGAATTTTTAGCTCTTTTAAATAAAGTATTGTAAAATATTGATGAAATCTCCAAAACAGTGCATATTTAGATACGGTACTGGACCCAGCCTAGATCGTCTGGACGTCACTCACCGGCCTCGTCCGCGTGTCCGGCGTGTCCGGCGTGCCCGGCGAGCAGCAGGTCGAGCGCGGCGTGCAGCTCGTTGTGTCCGGCCCGCAGCGCGCGCCGGACCACCTCCCCGGAGTAGCCCATCGCCTCCAGCTACAAACCACAAATAATTTAACCATTCCAAAGTAAACCATAAACCATAGACAAACTACAACACGTCAATTCTAAAATATTTCTAGGAAAAATCTCATTTATGAATATAATTAACCACCCTTATCTATATCTATACTAATATCATAAGGAGAGAAACTTTGTATTTTTGTATGTAATTGAAATAACTCAAGAACTACTGGGGCGATTTCAAAAAATCTTTTACCATTTGAAAGCTACATTATCCCCGAGTAACATAGGCTATATTATTTAATTCCACGTAGACAAAATCGCGCACACCAGCTAGTTTTATAATATGTTTCCACTTCATATCACAATTTTCACAAAATAACTAAGAGTGCAACGGCCGTCATGTACGGGATTTGACGTACTTCTATTTCCCTTTTCTCGGTATTCAGTGAAATTAGGTACAGATGAATAAAAAAGGCTATATAATATAAAAAGCACGATATTAAATTCATCAATAAAAAGGGTGAAAGTGTAAGTAAATAGTAAACTGCTACCACTTAAGCCTTGTTCGCACCGGGATAGTATTTTAGTAACTAAACGTGTCCGAACAGCAACATTTTAGTAGAATAGATTAGTAAATCCTTTTGACGGATACGTGCCACTTGCTACTCGACTAAAATACTATCCTAGTGCGTACAAGGCTTTAGGGTCCTTCAAGAAGCGAGTCTACCTAAGCCTTAAAGGCCGGCAGCGCTTGCGGTTCCTCGAGTGTTGCAAATGTCCATGAGGGTCGAAGATCACCTCGGTGATGAAGCCGCTCGTTTACCCCCTTCTCTTATAAAAAAAACAAAATATACCTCAGCAATAAGTTTGTTGTCTGGCTCCGCGGGAGAGTCGGAGTCCGAGTCCGCGACCTGACCCAACATCTCACACAACTAGAAAAAAAAATTAAGGTTAAACCGGTGATGACTAAAAAGGGGTCCATGACCGCCAAAAACAGATTTAGGGGTCCAAGAGATATAAATGGGTTCCACTGAAAATGTGGTTTCGAATGCTTTATAGTGCAATCGGTTGTGAACTACCAAAATTGAATAAATTTTAAAATCAACACTAAATGGGATAAAATGACAACAAATATTAAATAGCGCTAATTAATATATAAAGAAAAAGAACCTTTTTGTTTAATTTTTATTTCAGTGAATTACTACTCTATGTCTTTTTCTTATTCTTTGGCTTTTTATTATAGAAACGCATAATCCTTTATTTGAGATCATTATAAAACAACATAAAACGTATTTACATTATATAATAAGTATTTAAATCAACTTAAAATCTCTTCCAATATGTTACCTCGTTTGATACCTTTCAGTCAATGATTTTTTTATTTTGTTGTAGTTTGCAGTTTCCATTAATAGCGGGTGCTTCTTTACTGCTTGATATTCTAAAGGGATTCCAAAATATCTGCCATCAGGTGTCATAATAGTCGTGACACACATTATATTACTCTTTTGGTCTTCGGCTGGCTTGACAGTGAATTGGAATTTTAATTTATCCATTTTAATACTTAAGTATTAAAACATTGAAAACTAAATCCGATTCGAATGAGTAATTTTTGAGATTAGCATCCACAAACACACAAACTGACAAAATAACTATCATTGGTTTGATCTCTGTAGCGTTGATTATAATGCAGGATACTTTTTAATGTACTTCCGCCCCATCTTAATAAACTAAGGGTCCACAGAAATATGTTAAAAGGGGTCTACGAGTAAAACGTTTGGCCAACTCTGTTTTGTCACTCACCAGCTGCGGTTGGTCCCGCAGCGAGGACAGGTCCCTGAGCGCAGCCTGCAGGTCGTTGTTGTTGCGGCGCAGCGCCATCGCGGCGAGCGGACGCGCGAAGCCCCGCGCCTCCAGCCGCCGCACCAGCGCCGCGTCCAGCGCACTGCCGTCCGAGCACGTGCGCTGCAGACGGAGACGTCTGACAAACAGATACCCGTCAAAAGAAAATATGATCAATATAAATTCTTAAAGCAAATAGAGGGTTCGCGTTATCCGACTCGAAGGACCATAATTTAAGCCTGTGTCCGGCTCGAAGGACCACAAAGTGTACCTGTCCCTGCGGTGCTGCTCGCGCTGGTCCGCGCGCGCGGCCAGCTGCAGGTGCGCGCGGTCGGGGTCGCCGGCGGCGCCGCGCAGCCCCACGCGGGCCTGCGCGCGCGACCAGCCCAGCTCCATCAGCCGGCTCACCGCAGACTCGTCCACCTGCACACCAATTTACGAGGAAATTAACAAATGTAAAACTATACAGAAGTATTAAAATGGTGTGTCGTCTTACTCTTAAATTATTGAGCTCGGCCTCCGCCTTCTCGAGCAGGTCCTTGGCGTCCGCGCGCCGGTTCTGGTGGAAGGCCACGATGCCCTGCAGCAGGTACAGCCGCATCAACAGCACGCGCTCGTTCGCTAACACAACAAAAGTCATATTAAACTGGCTGTAGCCCGCTACTCCGTCTGCGCGGAATTAATAAAATATATAAGTTGCTTAATGTTCTTTGAGATTATCGTCTACATATGTGCGAAAGCGACATCCGTTAAGCCGTTTTGAAGATACATTCAAACAACTGGTCCGGCGCTCACCCGCGGTGCCCTTGAGCTCGAGGAGGCGGCGCTGGTCGGGGCCGTAGGAGGCGCTGAGCGCGCGCTCTGCGGCGGCGAGGCGCGGCGCCGCGTCCGCCGCCACGCAGCGCAGCCCCGCGTAGCACCACGCGATGTCCAGCTGCAGCACGCCCCAGTTGTCCGCGCTCTGCAGCACCGCACTGCGGCACTCGCTGCACACACAACACACACACTCACATAGTTTATTAATCTGTGGGGCCGTCAGTTGCCCTACGGCTTCATTACACCGAATTCGCGATAATAAGGACTTACACGGAAGCAAAATACAATCAAACCTCTATAAGCGTGAGACATTTTTCTGGTTCCGACGAGCTACCTCCATAAGGGAGAAAGTCGAATTAGACAGAAACATCTATAAGCGAGACATATATCGCGGTCCCTTGGATCCGTTTATATCGCGAACTCGATTTAATGAAGCCGTAAGGTTAATCACGTGGTCTTCGAACTGCGCAAAGTACAAAAAAAAAATCAGCATCACAATGAGGGAGGGGAGCTAAATTACTGTAATTATTATCTTCTTCATTAATATTATAAAGTTATCATTGTTTGCTTGCATTAAGTAAACTCCAAATCTACTGAACTGGTTTGAAAAACTCACTGTTGAGAAGTCACACTAACCCCAGGTAATTGTTCACAATGGATTTAAAAACTAGTTAATATAATGTGTGAAGTGTTCCTATTAGGACCTGTTATTGGCTAATGTTTGTAGTTTAATGTTACGAGTATGTCTACTATGTAATGTATAGCTGTTGCTTCTCTTACAATTAAATAAAAAATAATGAAAATCTCCACAATATTTTCTACGAAAAAAAATACACGCTATATTGGGTAGTCTGAAACCTCACAAACTATCTCGGAAGGGGGTCAAAAAGTTGCTTAAAATCTCACGTGATTAATGGACGGGCCCCTGTGTATGAATTGTGCAAAAGATGTGCATTTTCACCACTTTCTTTGCATATTACAAGCGTGAACCGATTGATTATAATTATCTAATGTGACTTAAGACTAAGCCGAGCCAAGCTTACTTGAACTGCCTATCGGCTTCTAGAAGCAACACCAAAGCGAGAGAATAGTCCTTCTGCTTGATAGCGGCCCGACCTCGCTCGTGCAGCGCCAGCCCCACCAGCAGGGACTTCTTCTCTGCGGCCGGCAGCTCCACCGCATTCCCTGACTGGTCCTCCAACTGGGACAACATACTACCTTTACTACTAGAATCCCTCAAAGATTCCACAACACTTTCTCCTGTGCCTCCCTCATACAGCGCACTCCCACAACCTTGACCAGGAGGCCATCTTGCAGGAGGCCTACCCATACTGCCAAAACGGCCATTTATTTATTTAAACTTTAGCTTTATCTTAGTACACGGAGGACTTAATGCCTAGTGGCATTCTCTACCAGTCATCCTTAGTGAAAAAGCTTAGCAATTTTTAATGGGCAATGTGCCCATATAATTGCCGAAAGTTTGTAATACTTAATTTTTTTTTTACCTTCATGTAGTCATCAACCTCGGCCAGCTGGCTGACATACTCTGACAGCATGGTTGCATCATCTCTGGTTGTCTTCATCTCTATGTACAAGTTGTCCTCTCTCTTCACTTCTTCCGGACTGACTGCAAATTATAATGCAATGAAATAATAAAAAAAAATTATGAAATACTCACTGCTGCCTGGGACTTTGTGTGTATTTAAAAAAAAAGTAACTTAAGTAAGTGTTTTTCCTAGATTTTCGATATCTGTGCTAAATTTCATTGAGATCAGATGAGCCATTCTTAAGATACTTTCAAACAAACATCTTTCCATCCTTTCCATTGTAATATAAGTAAGATTCTGAAACAAAGTTTAAATAACTCACCGTCCAACACGAGCGCCATCAGTTGTGTGCCATTCTTCACATTCTGAGCATGCAGTGTCACACCTGACTTCACCAATTTACCATTAAAGATTAGTTTTAATCTGCAATTAACATTTTAATGTATTATTATATTATTAAACAAACATGAGCTATAAATTATTTGACAGGTGGCTTTAATTGTAGATCTTTTATTAAAAGCTTTTACGTACGAAATACAGTCAAACCTGTATTAGAGAGAAACCTCTTTAAGCAAGATGAATATTGCGATCCCTTGGACTCTCACATTGTATGTGAAAAATAATTTGGTTTACTAGAATAATAATTACCTAGATTCTTCAACACCAATCTCCGTAGCGACAGCATTCATAAGATCAGATCCCGGCACATCTAAAGTCCTCTGTATCTTCAGTGTTTTAGGCTTTTCTTTTGGTATTGTAACTTTGATCCTGAATGTAGCCAGCCCTGTGTCTTTGTATTCTTCGTTGGCCTTCACCCGCTCCATAGACCTGAGTTGTAGCTCGTGGAGTGCGGCCAGCACTAAATGTTCATCCAATGATAGGTCTGATGCATACTTCTTTGCCAATTCCTATGGAAAATATGTGATCATAACATAGTGTGAACAGTGTTTAAGGGAAAAAGTATTAAGATCTCAATTTAGAATTTAAATATTGAGCAAGTTTTACTTCATTAAGATTTAATCACTTTGTCTTCTAAGCAGTAGAATATTTACAAATTTAATCTCTTTTGAATTTCTAACTTTAAATTAACTGATAAAATGCTAATGGAAAACAAAAAATGTAAACAATGAACCTGAAAAGTTTGTGTGAATAGATCTTCGGCGCCCAAATACGGCGGCTCCCATAGCTTGATTTTCTCGTCATTCAGTTTACCACGTAGCTTTATTAGCAAATCTTCATGCTGGAGATTATCCTCCATTGTACATAAATAAAGAAATAGTTTATCTTAAGAAAATGATTTGCACAATATTGGCAAAAAAATCACTTCAAATTGACAGCTGTGAAATCAGTGTTGCTACATGGTTTCTACTATATTGCTCCGATGGGAGTAATTATGTTCTGCTGTTATTTCGGTAAAAAAATAATACCAATAATGCACACCCCTGGGCCCTGTGCCATTGTATTTTGCTTGTGTTGTTCATTTTATTTGGTTTCTTTATTTGAACTACTAGTCCCACGATACAAAAAATAAAGTAACACGAAGTACCAATCTGCCATTCGATATGGTTAACGTACTCTTAAAATTACACTTCATTTTATGTTCACCAATTATTTGATATCAGACTTTTATTAATACTAACGGATCTAGAAATTACCTCGTTATGTTGATTACCAGCTTTATTTCCGATTTAAAACAATATTTCCACATAATATTACAAATACGGTGATGGGCAAAATCGTATGGTGTACTGGTAGGTTTGTTTTTTTTTTAAATCAAAAACACTAGCGTTTGTACTTAATACCAATTATTTATTTAAATCTCAGTCGCCTTATTACTTATCCATGGAGGCTACTCGTATATCCTGCTGACGGCGAACATGGAAGACGTCCAGAGCGTGCTCAAGCAGCTGACTAGCTCGAATGTCATCAAGCATTTCCGACATGTTTGGAATCGTGCATCCAATAAATTCAAACAGGAACTCAATAAGCCCATTCGACGTCAGACTTTGAACGAAACCAAGACATGGGGTGAGTAAATAACATTTAACTTTTTAATATTTTTTTCTAGAGTCTTTCGTTATTTTGCTTGAACATTTTTACTTACATATGTGGGTATATTTAAGTTTTGTTTATTTTACTGTTTTAGTTAAGTCTCCGAAAGATGAGACCAGGGTAACAGAACTGCGGAGGCACCGCGGCCCGGCGACGGGGGGTAGAGCAGGGAAGGTACATCTACGCGGCTCCTCTACAAGGATTGTCCACGGCCTACTGATGTAATAAATCATATCTGTAACAACGATTTATTTGATTTGAATTCAAGATTACTACAAAATGTTACTGATAAATAATTGGAAAATAAAGAATAAGGATTGCACCGCCGAGTTCTAAGACCAAAAAACTGTCATGGCTACTCTACAAACAATTACATTATGTACCTAATACTAGCTGTTGTTCGCGACTTCGTCCGCGCGGAATTAAAAATATAGCCTATGTTATTCGGGGATAGAGTAGCTTTCTAACGGTGGAAGAAATCGGCCCAGTAGTTCTTGTTATTTTAATAAATTCAAAAATACAAAGTTTCTCTCTTTATAATATTAGTAAAGATTAAATATTCAATGGTACTAATTAAGAAGTTAACTAGCGTATTGTCTAACCTCTGGATTGTCGCTCTCGTCTCAGACAATGCATGACTTTGTCTTCATCAGAAGGCATTGTCTCTCAGATTGTAGCGTCGAAAACACCTTGATGACTCTGTCAAACACATGAGCCCATTAAGTCGCTGTCAAAATGACACGATAAAGCACCCACTACGTAATCCTACCTAAATCTAATGAATTCCGCTAGCAAAGCCTAGTTAGTAGCCGTAGCTAGCCAGAGGGGCTATCCATACGCTACAAAGCGATTCGATAGCGAACGTCAAAATGTATGGAGCTGACAATGACATTCGATATGTCATACGTGACAAGCACATTACTTATCGAATGTCATTGTCGAATATTTTTGTCGATTCAAAAGATTGGGTAACCTCCCAGTTCTAGCTCCCATTCGCAAAAAACGTCCTTTGTCTTCTTTATTCGTATTTTCAAAATGTCTCAAACATATAAAAATCCTTCTCCATTTTATTACAATTGTAATGAATATTATAATTACATTTTTGTATTTAATCGCGGCCGTCTGTCGCTAAATTAACGCAGACGCGCCTTTTATCAGAATTTGGCCAATTAAATCTCAACCCAATCTGTGTTAAGATATAATAAAAACAATTCTCACCATTTGTTAGATTTTTATTAAAAGTACTAAAGTTCTGAAAATAATTTATATGACTCAGACGTTAATTTTGGTAGCAATGCTTAAGTAGACATATCTAGTTACTTATATAACTTTTGAGTCAGTTTTGGCGTCGACTTACGGGACACCCTGTATGTTAACTTATAATATTTTTGGTTCAATTTGTTTCTAATATTCGATTAAAAAAAATAGAGAAACGGGGAAAGAAAAAAATATATTTAAATAACAATCATCATCATCATCACCCGTCCTTATCCAACTCCAATCAAGTAGGCGCTGTCACATAATTCTATCTCCCATTTCATTCATTACTTTCTTGGCTATGTCGCCTTTCACGCAATCCTTACATCTCTCTCGTGTACGTGTAAAATATCTTTTAGTATTGCAATAAATACTTAATGTGACCATTTTATCGGATCTGGGGGGTGCAAGTAGAATAAATGTTGTAAACAGAGCAAAGGAAAAAAGTAGTGGACAAAACGCGAGCAATAACATTTTCGCCACGCTCGTGCTCTCGACCAACGATGCGGTTTCCGAAAACGGGACAATTAGAGGTCCCAGAGATTATTCCGGGGACAACGGGACACATGACTGTAAAACGGGATAGTCCCGTTCAAAACGGGACGTCTGGTCACGTTATACATACTGTATTTCCAGACAATACTCTGTATTTTATAGTTCCGACAAACACAGTTTACGTGTAAGTTGAGTGGAACTTTATGGAACAGCATCGAACTAGGACATACCTCGGAAGAGGTCTGTTGTCTCGTCTAGGATGCGTTATCTAACATAGAACTTGTTTAACTAAATACGTACAAAATCATATATTCATTTAATTTATTGGTAACTTAAAACGTCTTTTATATATACACAAGAAACATTGTAAGTAGTAAGGCAAGCTTTTTTTTAAATACTTTTCACTTATTTGAGAAAACTAAATACATACAAAGGCGGAACTTGGCAAGTGTCTAGGGGCGCGAGAGCTCACATTTTTTTAAATAATTAGAGAAAATAACATATCGACGATTAAGAACTAAGTAATTGCTAATCTATAAAAATTATATTGCTCAAGCATCGATACATTCGTAAACGAACACGCTGGTACATGGGCGCGGAAAAAGTGATTGCATAGGGCGCTCCGGACCTTGAATCCGCCAATAAATACATAGCAAGGCAATCAAACTTAATCTTAACTGTTGAAATGAAAATACAAGACATTGGTATAAAATAAACAAGAACAAGGCATGCCTTTGTTAGTTCAGATGATTTCGTAGCTTGATGTCGAAGTGTTGGAACTTTTAATTAATAGGATCTAATGCAAGCGTACGTGGGCGCGCGCGCGGGCGGGACTTTAGCTGTCTGCGCGATTTGTACAAAGCGACCTGTTTACAATTATTACAAGTTAGTTATTATTACAAGTTCTATTTATTTATTTAATAATGATTACTTGAAACCAATGGGATAAATGTGATTGAGTGACCCATCTGTAACTTTATACCCTTTTTAAGACAGACAAAAATTTTGCTTGCCTTTCTATGTACGAGTAAGTTATTAATAAAAAAGTGCCAAAAATATAACCTCAAACTATTTTATTCCTCTGAATCATTCTGCCATATAAAGGGTTAATTACTTATCCAACACGTATACTAAAATATATTTTTCATATTCGTAGCATTTTATTTTATAAATGTTTTAAAATTCTGAATGTATTGTAATAAAAATATTCGCTAATGCGTTTTTCGTTTGAAAACACATCTCACAGTTCGTTCAATTTAACGACAACGTTTCAAAACTGTTTTTAATGTAAATGCTCCTTAATCGTTTTTAGATTAATGGACGAATAGAAATAATGCATTTCAATGATAAACTTTATTTATTGTAAATACGCACAAATATGAATGATTTAAGAACTATTTACATAGATATCAACTGGCACTTTTTAGTATTTTAAAGGAGTATTTTTATGTTTTTTTTTTATATTATAAAGTGGCAAACGAGCAAGCGGCGGAAATAGCGAAGTGATGCTACCCATAGACATCTGCAATTGCCGATGCGTACCTTTAATCTACGGAGGAAGAGACACATAGCAAGAATATAATTCCTCATCCTATGCGTCTCCTCCCGCCAAATCCACTTACCCTTCAAATCATTTTCTTATAAGAAAAGGATAGGAAGGGAAAGTGGACTAAATTAGGTCTCCGGCACCACATTCATCAGACGAAACGCAGAATTTTTTCCACTTCACTCCTGTCTTCTGTGTGGTCGTGGTGTTACACCGGGCGAGCCGGACAACTCGTGCAAAAGATGTTATTGCGTGCTCTACCATTCTTAATTCTTTCAAATTGCCGTTACTTTCTTTAGAAACTTTCTCAGATTTATTGAATATTATTTTTTTGTACAAATATGTTCTTGTTGTCTATGTTAAATATATTTCTGTAGCGATATACACGTAGGTAGATGAACTCAAGTGCGCGACATTTTTGTCCGTAAGTCCACTCGTACAAATGTAATTTATTACCTATGAATTACTTTTATTCCACTCTACGTTTTATTACTTTAGATATCAAACTCGAGAAAAGTAAATAAAATAAAAAACCTTTACCTCGGTAATAAAAAAAAATAAAAAAAATCCTCGGTGTTCCCGCTGCTCGTTAGCCCCCTTTACTTGTAAAAAAAAAGATAATAAAAAAGCATTTAATTTCAAATCTTATTGAATGATTAAAAACATTATTTTTAAATTCAATGTTAACGTTTCAAAGGAAACCTTATTTCATAACTCGTATCGGGTCAGAGGAGAAAAACTAAAGGAAAACAAAAAAATCTATTGAAGTTTGAGCTGTTTGTGAACGTTTGAACTCGTTTGGTGGCGACTGTACCGCAGTGAGGCAAATTAATTACCCAAGCAACGTTTCGACTTGTGGCGCGCACAGTCCGCCTCGCAATATTCGCTTTCTATTAAATATTCAACTTTTTCTTTCTCTACGCGATTGTACGTTCTGTTTTCTGAACCAATAAATTGCACATAAGAACTGTATTGCATGTTTTTGGTACACCTTTGTACCTTCGAGATATATCTATTCACATGTATATTTTTAATTATCAATTTTCTACAAGTATTTAAGATTAGTAAACGTGAATAATTACATTTGAGTATACTTTTACGAGCTTTGCATTCAAAGTCATCAGGCAATGAAATCAAATGGCCTTCCCGCCTTTTCCATGTCCGGCTTGCGGTTTACCCACACTAGCGACACCTGG
This sequence comes from Papilio dardanus tibullus, assembly GCA_013186455.1. Classification (NCBI taxonomy): domain Eukaryota; kingdom Metazoa; phylum Arthropoda; class Insecta; order Lepidoptera; family Papilionidae; genus Papilio; species Papilio dardanus. The sequence continues at coordinate 167,603 of QDHC01000110.1, read as the reverse complement.
TGATACAGTGTTGATTGATTAAATAGATTCAAAAAACGTGCACTTACTGTAAACTGTAATATCATATCATTACTGTCGGAGCAAAATTGACACTTCAACAACAACAACACAACTCACGCCCGTAACCCAGAGGGGTAGGCAGAGACAACGGACCTCCATTTGGCACGATCCTGACACACCACACTGGCTTATTTTACATTCATACATCTACGCATACCCGACGGTTACGCGTGCTCTTAATACCGGCCTTCTTGAGTAATTCCTCAATTTGACCGGTATAAGTCCGTTTTGGCGACCCCGTCCAACACTGCCACTCACTTTCACATCATAAATCTTCTTCGTCAACCTGCATTCATTCATCCTCTCTAGATGTCCAAACCATCTCAATAGTCACTATTTGATAAGAAGCTTCAAAGATTCCTCAGATTTATACCTAGTCTATTTTAAATTGACGCCGAACTTAGATGGGCATTTCGCCCAAATTCGGACGGACGCTTTTTTAACGCTTTCGCTGAAATGAAATCTTTAAATTCACTCTTGTCTTGTGCGTTCATCATGTGGCTTTGCTTCCCAACTATTTCTTCAGTGGATTGTTTTGACGTACGTTCTGTAATAGTTGATGTTACTGTGTAATAGTAATATAGGAAAGTAATTACATCTCGTTTAATATCAATGGCCACTCCCACCTTTGTTATAAACATAAGTAACAATCATTTCTTATCACAAAGCCGCCAGTCGGCGCTAATATTATATGAACACTAAAACATATACTTAGAGAAAGTTACTCTTCATAAATGAGACATATTGTTTTAGGAAGAAATTATTATCTTCTTGCCAATCTCCGCACAGAGGGTCAGTTCAGTATATTGTACTAAGATTGTTGCCAGCCGATGATTCAGGATTCAGTGGTTTTTTTTGTTTATGGAGGTCACTGTTTGCCTAGAGGAGGCATTACCAGATTCACCGGGATTGAGGTGGCAGGGCGCAGAGGGCACTCAGCCTGAACCTCGTTTAAGAGTAACTAAGCTCGAGGTGGACTAGTGGTTGGGCAGATCCTTAATATGTACTTATTTGAAGTATGTGGTTTTCATACATAATTGACATGCTTTATCTCTAGAAAGGGGAGTTTTTCTGTCCTGCTCGCCCACTTGGCGATGTCTTTATGTACTTTTCCCTACATCTCTATCCGTCATTATAGTTGTTTAAAATACTTTTTCAAGCCTATACACTTATGTACAAACACTAATATAAGTATTTTACTCATGTTTAAATTTTCTTTATAAAGAAGTTTTAATTATAATTTGCTTTAAATGAGAGTTAATTCTCAAAGCTACATCTTATAAAGCTGAAGCCTTTGGCCTTTGAATCTCACGCTGCAAAGAAACCCTCTGCTCTTAAAATAATTACGTTTAAACTTACTGATAAATTAACCGTAGCTTCCAAGAGGCCTTGCAACTTGAACCTGAATCGGTGTCAAAGTGTTATGTGTAAAGAGAGCGGATTTAAGACCGCGGTGGTATGAAAATTGAGAATCATTTCAGTTTAGGACGTAAAATGTATCTCAATAGACCGTGATGATAGGGCTCCAGAACTGAATAAAGATGGTATAAAATGCTAAACTATGAAATTCTATTAGATACTTTCCCAGCGCTATATTTGTATATTTTTATAACGCTGTTAGTATAATACAAACCTAATCTGAATTATTACACAAGAAAATAATTATTTACAATTAAAAAGTTCACGGACGATGACATTGGGTTATCTTATTTATTAGGTATGTTTTTCACAATAACATTATGAGGCTTTCTTAAAAAATAACCTTCGTTAGTTTCACGTAACAATTGAATGTTTTTATCGCGCATAAAACAAGGAAATACTTTCATCTCGATTCGGACGCCTGCGATTGAGATGCTACGAACACGGTTTTTGTATCATAAATAAACTAGGTTTTCAATTCCCATAAATAAAGGAAATACAACTAAAAACTAGTACATAATTTTACACAGTTTCTATTTATTTATTCATTTATTGCAGACTTATCGTTTTAATATAAAGGAACATCGTAGCGTCCTCTAGCGAAGGTAAATATTGACTGTCGGATGCGAGCCCCTGATACTGCTTGCATATTACTTTCCTACTATAGTTGCCTTGCACTTTGTTCACTCGAACTCGGACAATTTTAAAACTGGATAAAATATAATATTTTACGCAGATAATAAATATGTTTGTAGTTTACGTTCATCATCCAGCTTATAGTTTAAACTTTGAAGTTTTGTGAATTGTTAGCACGGACCCGCTACCATATTTGCAAAGTGTAAAATAAAAGTTAAGTTGTTTACATTATTTCAAGCACCTACATCATCCTACCATCTATTCCTACCATGAGAAAAAAGATTATTCAAAATACTTAAGGGGCGCCAAAGTACTTTTTGCACACAGGCGCCAGTAGCCCTTCCGGCGCCCTGCTTGCTTAATGTCAAATATTATTGGGAAATCAAAACAAAAAGTCTACTTAATAACAATTAATTTCCTCTGCGAGATCGCATCAGGAATGACGCGATCCGCAGTAGAACCAGAATAACCGACATTGCCCGAAGAATTGAAAACCTTAAGTGGCGATGGGCCGGCCACATTGCCCGCAGAACGGACGGTCGATGGGGCCAAAAAGCCTTGGAATGAACGCAGAGTGGGTAGGTCTCCCTCAAGATGGACCTGGTCAAGCTTGCGGGAGTGCACTGGATGCGGGCGGCACAGGCCGGGGCATTGTGGCAATCGCTGGGGGAGGCCTACGTCCAGCAGTGGACGACAATAGGCAGATGATGATGATGATGATGATAAATAACAATTAATATAATTCTTATTCTGTAATCTATACTAATACTAGAAGCTGATATATAGGCACAGCGGCTACCAGTTTCTTGTCGTTTAGGAAGAAACTGCAATTGTGGCTAATTTTTAGGCGCGGCTATTTTTTTTAGCTTTGTATATATATGTTGTGTCACCTATCATAATTAACTTTAAAGACGTGTTATAAAATTACCAGTAAAGTATTTGTATTTGTAAAAGTTAAAAAAATCATATGTAACAGGATATTTTCTATTCAGCGCGAACGATGTCGTGAACCAAAGCTAGTTTTGTTACCTCATAAACACTTGCAAATTATTCGTTGATTTATTCTGTCAGTCACGTCTTACAGCGTTTGAGATTCATTAATTTTGTAATACTTCACTATAAAGATGAAAAGTACCTTCCTAAGATGAAAATTGTTACGTATTTAATAAGAATAGGATCGACTTAAAGTACTAAATATGTACATATCCTTGGCAACCGACCCTAATTACTAATCAAAAATCAGCTGTTGCTCGCGATTTTGAATGCGCGGAATTAAAAAATATAGCCTATGTTACTCGGGGATAATTTAGCTTTCTAATGGTGAAAGAACTTTTAAAATAGGCCCAGTAGTTTTTGTGTTAATTCAATACAAACAAAAATACAAAGTTTTCCTCTTTCTATACTAATATTATAAAGAGAGAAAATTTGTATTTTTTATTTTTTGTATGTATTAATATAACTCAAGAACTACTGGGCCGATTTAAAAAAATCTTTCACTCATACAAAGCTACATTATCCCCGAGTCACATAGGCTATATTTTTAATTCCACGCGGACAAAGTCGCGAGTAACAGCTAGTACAAGTACAAATAAGATTAATACATGTATTTTGTACACCGTAAAGCCTTTAAAATTATTCAATAATTGTAGCCTGCTTCTTATCTTTGCTAAACTCATCTTAGGTTCGTCTTTCGTTATAACAAGTTGTTCATTAGACGTCGCCTCGGCATGCGGCGCACGTTCCGCGCCGCATAATAATATTATGTATAATAAATAAATAAATAAAAATTAATCAATATAGTTTAAGATGGTATAATTTTCGAGCTACTTTTTTTTTTAACGAGACTTATCTCTTTACCGCTGTTTACCGCTGTCGAGATATTTGTTGTATTACGATCTTTATACATTAGTTTACACAGGGAGAAAAAAAAAAGTTGCGCATATTTGCGCCTTTTTTGACACGGTGCTAAAACATATCGCGAGATAAATGTTCATTTGAATAAGGACTGCAACACTACACGCTTGGATTAGAAGTATGGAGATGATTTTACACATTTCCTATAACGTGTCTTTCCAAAAGTGGTCAGCCACTACCCCAGAAAATAAAAAGAACAAAGACGAAAAGAAAAAACTGGTACAAAAGCGGTTTAGGGAGGAAATGGGACTGCGTATTGATAAACCTCGACAAGGCACTGGAAATAGTAATGACGGACACACAGCTCAGACATTTTTTCAGAATTACTCTTGCTCTGCAGACATTACAGGTGTAGCCGTAGAACTTATAAAACGAATGTACATTATACTACAAACTATGTCATCTGGAGCCATTCCAGATTGATTGAAAAAAGTTCGGTGAATACGCATACCGCCCAACTGTACGTAAATATTTACTACTAGCTGTTGAGCGCGACTTCGTCCGCGTGGAATTAAATAATATAGCCTATGTTACTCGGGGATAATATAGCTTTTTAATGATGAAAGATTTTTTTAAATCGGTCAAGTAGTTCTTGAGTTATTTCAATACAAACAAAAATACAAAGTTTCTCTCTTTATAATATTAGTAAAGATTGGTAATAAGTAAATGCGTTCCTCCGTACATAAAATACTCATTCACGGAGAAAAAAATCACTGAGTACTATGCAAATTTACCTATCAGACAATTGTCCGAAGACGCTCAAGAATCCCGCAACAAGGATTACATAAAGTTTAGACTTCATCATTCTAGAAAATGTTCAAGAGCGGCTACCAATACAGACGTGTTCCATACCTTATTGTACGCTTCTGATTCATATATAATATATCAAGTTTGAGAAATACCTCAGAAACAATATCGAAAGAACTTTTAAAAATAAACTTTTCGATGAAGCCAAGTCCCTTCTTGCTGCAACGAAAATCTGTAGGAGCTTGTTTAATTTTGTACATTATTGTTTTAACTTTAGACACTGTTTATTTCTATTGTTTTATTCTATTTTTTTTTTAAGTAAATTACGAAAAAAAAATTTTTTTTCTTATAATTGCACGTATTTTTTTAAGTTTTATTTTTTTTAATAAATTAATAAACATAATTTTCAAGATTATTATTTTTTCTATTAAACCTTATACTATCACGTATATGTGTGCAAAATTACAGATCAATTAGTTTTGAAATAACTGAGATACGAAGTTTTGAGACGAAACATACGCGATTTTCCCATAGCCGCCTCGGTCTTCCCCGCCGCGTCCGCGCGGACAGAGACTGGATAGTTACAATACTTCATGAAAACTGTCACTTGTGTGCCTTTTATAGTTATTATTTAACATTTCAAGGTTTTGTCTATGGAGTTTATAATTTAATTAGATTATCTAACACTAGCTGTTAAATAAAATATAGCCTATGTTACTCGGGTATAATGTAGCTTTTTAATTGTCAAAGAATTTTTGAAATCGGTCCAGTAGTTCTTGAGTTATTTCAATACAAACAAAAATACAAAAATTCAAGAATTCAAAGTTTCTCTCTTTATAATATTGTATAGATATAGATTAGTATAGATAATGTGAATTTCAAAAAGCCGTTACTACGTTTATCAATAAAAGAATATAAACCAATGTAAACGAAAAAAGAAACTAAGTTAAATCAATTTTGTGTTAACTTGTGTTAAATTTAGCAGAGGATATGCTTATAGCTTAGGGAGTTATTCAACGTGAAATAAATCTAAACTAGCGTCGGTGGCTCAGGGGTTTAGCTCTGGACTTGTAAACTGCAGGTCCCGAGTTCGAATCCCGCCATGTATCAATGTGTTTTTCGATTTCGAATTTCATATGTACATGTTTACCGACGCTCTTACGGTGAAGGAAAACATCGTGATGCAACCTACACATATCGGCGAATAAATTCAAAGATATGTGTGAAGTCAACCAACCCGCACTTGGCCAGCGTGGTTGACTACGGCCTAGTCACCCCCTCAGGGTAGGCTCAGAGCCCCTCGGTGGGGACGTATAGTGAGCTGGTGATGAGGTATTGTAATAACTTAAAAACTACAAGGCCGATTTCAAAAAACCTTGCACCATTGGAACCACGAGGACGAAGTCGCAAACAACAGCTAGTTATTTTATAAAATACTAAGATGTTTAATTCATAGTGTACTGCTATTTAAGTATAACAAATATGTTCAAGTAAGGAAAACTCTTCTAATATAGAAATTACTGCTGATTTAACAAAAATAATATTACTGTATAACGTTTGATACAGAATAGGAGAATGTAGGGATTTTCTTTTTCCTCGAGCTTTTATTACTTATCGTAATCGCTTCCGGGTACGTCTAATGAAGCTTTACCGAGCTTTCCGACTGAAAGGTTACTTAAATAAAAGTAGGCAATTTCACTGAACCGTAGACCTTTATATTTGATAGGCATACTATAGTTAAACTGAGTACTAACTCATAATGTGATCCTTGTTTCTCTATTTTTTTTCAAAACCAAAATCGCTTAATAAATATTTTTAATAATCAATAATGTACCTACACTTAGCTATTTTCGTGTTAACAGTTACTTTATGTAGGGGCTATGTTTCCGCAACTCCACGACTGGCGCGTATTTTGCGATGTAAATTATGTTAAAGTGAATTATTAAAAAAAAAAAGATATTTCGGTTTTGTAAAAAACCTTTTTCCTATTTACAAAAAATCTTATTTATGTTTCGAAAGAAACAAATGCTTTAATGAAAGTCAGATAGAATTTTCTAAACAATACTTCGTTGTAGTCTATTGTTTGTGGACGGTTACATGTGTGACGTCACGGGCCAGTTGTCAATCAATAAAATGGGTGTGCAAAGACATCGGCAACAAGGATCTCTGATCTGGTGAGAGAGGTGATGCTTCCGAAGCTGGATCCTTATCGGTGTCTAATAGCACATCTAAGAACACTCGCAAAGCGAATGAACTTACAAAGAACGGTAGACTAGACATACAATTTACAACCTAACGGCCGAAGGTATTCACCTAAGTTCTTTACATTTCTTGTACATTTTCTTACTACAAAATGTTTATTTTATTTTTCCTCCTTTAATGGTTACTTTATATATCTTTCTTTCTTAGACGAACATTTCATTTTTATTAAAATTAAATATTTAATTTTATTGTTTAAAGTACATACTCGTACATTGGCATAAAGTGCACAGCTGAAATTTTAATCAAATAAAATGCATCATTCAGTTTTATAAAATTAATAAAAATCAAATGACTTCTGGCTGTACCTAACAAAATTTTATGCTTTAAACCATTTGGCACACTTAAAGATTTAATTTTGTGCCCATTTATAAGAAAAACTCTGTAGGTAATATTTATAAAATTATGCTCTACTAGCATAGAATTTTTACCACGGAAACTGTCTTAAACTTAAAAAGGACTTTAGTTTCACACAATGCTCTTGTAAATAAATTACAATAATAATGGATTGAAAAACAAAGCTCTAACTGGTTGTTATAAATTTCAGTTGAATTAACTTAACTACAAACTGGCTGTAACAAAACTTGGACGTGCAGAATGAATTCCGTTTCAAAGAAAAACTTTTCGAGTTTAATTCTTTTATTCTGTAAATCGAAAATATCTTTGTAATTTTTTTACTTTTTAATAATTTATTTATTTTAAATACATTTGGTAATTACGTATATTAAAAAAATCAAAAATATATCGAAAGCCACTGATTATTTGTAATTAAATATGCAATTATCACTATATACATAGTATAAAACAAAGTCGCTTTCTCTCTCTATATGTATATATGCTTAAATCTTTATAACTACGCAACGAATTTCGATGCTCTTTTTTTTTGAGGAAGATTTATATTATACGAGTATGTATTATACCCGTAAGCCGGGGCGGATCTCTAATAACAAATAAATAGTTAATAAATATATCTTACTAGTACCTACAGAGGCGTTAAGGTCTGAAAACACTAAATATATGAAGCTATATCAAGCTACTCGTATATTTATTGTAATTTAAAGCTATACCAAGATTCCCGTCACGCACGGTCACGCTCCGGCCGAGGCCGACGTGACCGGGCGTCACGCAGCAGGCGACTACGGACGTGCAAACAGCACGTTTGCTGTCTGCTGCCCGCTGTTCTACTCCTGTAAACTCTGCTACGGTAAATAAACATCAAAAAAATAATTAAACAACGGCTAAACTGACTTCCAGGTGTCCGGTATCGAAACTGACTAATTTAAGACAGATGTAGACTTAGTTTCATATGAAGTAAGGGTTCGTACTACTCGCATACTGTTCAGACAATTTTGTATACTAGTTTTTACTACCGACTTTGTCTTTAATCTTTGATATTTTTTTTGTAATCGGCACAGTGATGATGATGTTTATGGCTCTCCCATTTCGGATTGGGCCGGTGTCGAGTGTTTATGGTTTAGTTTTTGTTTTTAAGGTTTTTGTGTTTGGGGGAGACTGGTAACTTTAGTGTCTGGCACGGTAGTTTTTGAGTTACATCAATCATACAAATATGAAATATTTCCTCTTTATAGTATAGTTTTTTTTTTATATTAATAAGTGGCAAACGAGCAAGCGGCCACCTTAATTCGCTGAAATAGCGAAGCGACCGCTGCCCATAGACATCTACATTTGTAGATGCGTTGCCTACCCATAATCTTCGGAGGAGGAGACGCACAGCAAGAGGATAATTCCTCTCCCTAAGCGTCCCCTCCCTCGGAAAATCCACTTCCTCTTCCATCATTTAGTGCTTATAGATTAGTATATTTTAGGAAAATATAATGTCATACGAGTAGCTGCGAGTTTGTTCAGTGTAAATTTCATTAAGATTAAGCGCTAAAACGATTACTCGCTAATTCGTGGAACCGGAAATTGTCGAGCCTATTGAATAAATACTCACTAAACATTCCGTGTTAGTGAATTTTATTTTTTAACTAGCTGTTGTGCGCGACATCGTCAGTGTGAAATTAAATAATAGGGTCTATGTTAGTCGGGCATAATGTTGCTTTCTAATGGTGAAAGAATTTTTGAAATCGGCCCAGTAGTTCTTGAGTCATTTCAATACGTACAAAAATACAAAGTTTCTTTATAATATTGGTATACTCGTAGATTTCTTACGTTGGCTTATTAACAAAGGAACGCTTTAAAAATCTTAATTCTTACTAAATTTATAAATGCGAAAGGAACGATATATGGATGCATACATGTTTGTATGGAGCTATATCAAGTGCAGCTTAACGGATCTCGGTGAAATTTTGCATAGATAAATAGAACTTAAACTCGAAGAATAACTCCTGCGTCCCTATGCAAAAGGTATTAAAGGATTAATTAATTAAAACATTTTCTCTTTGCTTTATGCTAGTTAAAAGGTAATGAAGGCTTCCTCCTCAAAATTATCGTTAAAATAATTCTGCACGGCGAAGCTTTTAACGGGAAAGCTAGTTACTGGTAAGTAAATAATAATAAGTATTTTATAAGTTGTACGCGCGTATGAATTTAATCTATACAGTAAGGTTTTTGGCTGGTATTACCAGTTGCCAGTGCTAAAAATTGTTAGTCTTCTAAGTAAAGTTTTGGGAAAATAGATTATTACAAGAATCGGCGTTTAATTCTTCCTGACCTAAAAGCCTCCTTTAAATATTATTATCTAATACTTGATGTAGTTCGCGACTTTGTCCGCGTGGAATTAAAAAATATAGCCTATGTTACTTGAGGATAATGTAGCTTTCTAATGGTGAAAGAATTTTTTGAATCGGCCCAGTAGTTCTTGAGTTATTTCAGTACATACAAAAATATAAAACTGCAAAGTTTTCCTTTTTATATTATCAGCACCATTAAATAATAAAGAGGAAAGATTTGTATTTTTGTATGTATGAAACTCAGAAACTACTGAGCTGATTTGAAAAATTCTTTCACCGTTAGAAAGACACTTTATGTCCGAGTAACATAGGCTATATGTTTTAATTCCGCGTGAACAAAGTCGCAAACAACAGCTGGTATTTTATACAGAATTTTTTTAAGGTTTTTGAAAATAACAGTAGTAGAGCCCGCTTTTACCTCTTCGCACGAATTGTCCGGCTCGCCCGGTGACATACCACACAGAAGACAGGCGTCAAATGGAAGCTATTCCGTGTACAGTCTGAAGAGT
>QDHC01000110.1:141932-154956 GCA_013186455.1 Papilio dardanus tibullus | reverse complement strand
CACATTAATTTGATTGGATACAATTATATAAATATTTCATTGTTAAAGCGAACCTTAAAGTGTTGTGCGTGTAAAATCGCGTCCGCAAAGTTTTCTTTATTTCATTTCCCTTAAAGTACCACTTGATTACTGGCTCCGGCACCGCGTCCGCGTTGCACGTCAGGAAGAAGCGCTTACCTTCCTTAGCTGGCATTACTTTCGTCTTATCTCTTATTGTTGGTGGATCTGAAATTAAAAGTAACGTACCATGTAGAAAATAAACAGTTCAATTATGTGCTCTTATAATCCGAATTTTTGTGATAAAGGACTTTAGTACACATGGAGTGTAATTAAACAACTTTTATGAAACTTACATTTAACAATTAATTCTATTTGGTGTTCAGCTCGGCCAAACTCATTCCTCGCCTCGCATCTGTACATCCCTGCGTGGTGTCGATTCGTGCTATTTATTTGAATAACATGTGAACTATCGTCAAGGGGAACAAATTCCCGAGTCAAACGACGTTTGTAACTCCATTGAAAATGCAGTTGCGGTGATCCTTCAGTGACTCTGTGCAAAATAGAATAAATCAATCTGATTAAACACTGCTATCCCTGGTCGTACCGCGTGTATGATATCTGCCGCAGGAGTTTATTAAGCAATGTGAAAACTGTCACTGCCTGTGCGGCGACTATTCTTCCACGGAACGATTACAGAAGAAATTGTCAATCTAGTGAAAGAATTTATTAATTCTTCGTAAGCAATAACTAAGACACAAGCTAACAATAATCAAGAATTCAGATATTTTAAACCGGCAAGGAATGCGAGAGAGGCAGGCGAATGTCGGACTCCTAACTGATAAGTGCTACATAATAAATAAAATCCAAACTTACTCGCAAGTTATTGTAGCACTTTGTTTCAATAGCACGCTGACTTTTTTCACAGAATCATCTATTTTCGGTGGCACTAAAATTTATGGAATCATATAGATATTTATTAATGAAGTTGAGAATTTATACGATGATGAGATGCTGACGAAAATTGGGAAGGGTTTAATGAGATTAACTGTGCTGTGGGGCGAGTGTTTCTTCGCACGAATTGGCCGGCTCGCCCGGTGAAGAGAGACACGGCGAATACACAGAAGACAGGCGTGAAATGGAGGCGATTCCGTGTTTCGTCTGAGGAGTGGGGTGCCGGAGGCCTAATTTTAATCCACTTTCCCTTCCTATCCTTTCCTATAAGGCAATGATGGGAAGAGGAAGTGGATTTTCCGGAGAAAGGGAGGCATAGGGGGAGGAATTATCCTCTTGCTGTGCGTCTCCTCCTCCGAAGAATAAGGGTAGGCAACGCATCTGCAATTGCAGATGTCTATGGGCAGCAGTCGCTTTGCTATTTCAGCGAGTCCAAATGGCCGCTTGATCGTTTGCCATTTTATAATAAGTATATAAAAAAAAATACAAACAACTTAAGTACTCGTATGTCAGTTACAGAACACAACTATTTACATGCATACCTTTATTAACTGCAACTATAACTTTGGTTGCGTCCTCCCCGTAGTCGTTGACGGCGCGACATTGATATGAAGTATTGGTCTTCACTTGCTCCAAGTCTAGTATACTTACAAAGTCATAAGGCGGCTCTGTAACTGCGATCTAACAATGGCAAACAGATAAATAATTAAGTCGATCACATAGAATTACATGACCACATTCTCTCTTTGATAATTAATTGATAAGAAATATTAATGCTCGATAGCAAAATATTTATGCAAATTATTACCATTTCTGAAACAATCAATTTAGATTTTTCTTCTATCCACGTAACTTTCGGTTTCGGATATCCATTAACTTTACATGCTAACTGCACAGAGTCACCATAATCCACTAACATTATCAAGTCTCCAGACATAGTTACGGTGGGCCGTCTGTTCTGCGGTTTATCTTCTGAAATGATTAATTGTATTGTACTTAGTTGCTTAAAGTATATCATCACATCTCTAAATGTGTAATCCAAAATAAATAGTGTTTTTTTTTTGTTTAAAATATTGATTTATGAAACTAACCCGTGGCTAGTAGTGATTGTGGTTCAATGGGGGTGGCAGATAATCTTCGCAAAGATTCGTTCGTGTTTGTATTATGTCCTTTGACCTAAAATCATATTAGTTTAGCTTTTATTACAATTACAAGGAATACTTTAAGAAAATTCTTGTTTACATACCGCTACTTTGAACATGGAAGTTAGTGGTTGTTGTTGTTCGGCCACGTAGAAGTTCTTGACGACTTCTTTTAGCGGTCTCACAGAAATAACATTATCATTCATGTCTAATAATTCAACTGCATCCAGTTTAATATCATTAGCTTTACTTGACAGTTCTATCGCTAAATATGATGGTTTACCTAAAAAATTGATTAACAGACTTTTTAATTCACATCGCATAACTTGCAATTACACAGTCTGAATTTAGTGATTAATTGAAAGTTTTACTTCATGTTATCTTACATAAATTACCTACCTAGAATGGGTCTGGTTACCGTTGCAGTTATTGACCTCGGTTTAAATTCAGAGAAGCCATGTTGGAAGTTAACATTGGTTACTCCGGTTATAACGACGTCCGTGTCAGTCTCGCTGCCAACGTTGACCGTGTGAGTACCAGATCCAATCGAATTCACTCCCACGATCTGGAAAACGATATATTCAAGACTTATGAAATTTTGTAAGTGTTCGCGTAAACAAGTAAAATTTTCCTCTTAATTAATAGGGCTGATTTTTCGTATTTTAAAATTAAAACATATGCCGAATTTTTAGACGAAGTCGCATCTTATTACATTGGGGGCCCACAACTTTCCGTCTCTTATTCGAATCTATGTTTTTTTTACATTAATGGCCTTCAAATCTTTGGAAAACCTAACCAGAGAGAATGTAATGCAACGTAACCAGTGATCCTTCAGATGAAGTCGAGGGCGCTAATGCTTTGAATACATCATATAAATTAATTATTTCCCAGACAGAAAAACGGTTTCTTTCTATAACAAATTATTGCATTTGTAGTCTTTCGACTTACATCAGAATAACCAGATATCTAGTAGGCGTGGAATTGAGGGTATTTGCAATAAAATAGCTATTGTAATAATTACAACTGAATTGATAACTTGTAATACCAGATAATACAATTACAATTAACAGTGTTAACAATTATCTAATTAGCGTCCAACGAGTACGTGGTGGCGTGTGCACTTTCTCCCGATCAAAATCGAACTGACATAATTTATAAGACGGCCGCCCTTCCAGTGCTCGGAGTTCGCTATGGTCAATGATGTCTCAAAAACGGATAGGCGGCGTGTCAAGAGGCGGGTGCGCCGACACATTCATTTTATAACCGACGACACTCGCAGAAAATATCAAGATTGACATTCAAAATCAGGTTTCCAAAAAAAAATCAGATCCTGCTGTCAACTATATTATTATCTAGCCATTTATGAAACAAAACGCCAAAATTTACTATTGTCAGTTGGTTGTCAGAGAGAGCCAAACATTAAGCCGGCTAGAGACCTTCAGTTTTAACTGCACACTTTTATTTGCAGGGTCGTTATCGCTTTTCACGTCAACGAAACGAAACGGTTAATTTGATTTTGCCAACTTGTTGAAAAACTAGTTATTTTTGTTAACAAGTTAAGCATATATTCTTAAAGAAAGACCAAAGACCAGCGGCGAAAAAAAAACGACTAGTAACTGCCTGTGTAGATATACGCTGAATTTAATAATTTGAAGGAAAAACAATCAACGGTTGATTTAACTATGTCGTTGTACAACGCCCATCCCTATTTTGGCTACTTGCTACTTGCTACTCTACTAAAATACTCAGACAGTCCGAACTAGGCATTAGTGAGAGCTAGAGCTAAAAAAGCAAAACCAAATAAATGGAATAATTTCTAATTTTGAAGTTAGGTAGCCAGTGGCTTGATTTTCTAAATAGTTACTAGCCATCATGGAGGTTTAATCCACCATGATGACTAGAAAATAACGGCATTGTTACAAGTTGATACCAAATCCACAGCTACCTACTTTCCGTTCTATTAATATTACGTTAAAACGTCATTAATATTTAAAAATTAAACGCCTGGTACATGCAATATAATATTTAAAAACAGTATTTAATTGACTTTACAATTAGTTAATTAATCTGTGTATTTTTTTTTCAATCTTCTACCACATTATCATGCTTTACCGTGCACTGTGTACCGTTTATCTTTTTTTTTTTAAACGTCAGGATATGCATGCAATGCCGGGAGTGCAATGGCGCTGGGAGTGTGGGACTCGCCGGCCACAGAAGGTGACCGGAATACCCACTAAAAGCTGATGGCCCTCACACGTATTACGGCGGGTCGCGCGCACTGTGTACCTGTACTTTCCCACCGTTAACTATATTTTAGCTGTTTCATAAACATATAATAACAATCAATTACCAGAGTATTATCGTTTTTAAACATGTTAGTTGTAGTAGCTTCTTTTCCGTCTGGTTTCATTATTGTTAGTTTTGGGTTCGAGCCTGTGACAGATACTTGTACATCGTGGATTTCTTTGTCACCTGGAAACTGAATATTTGAATATATTGTAATTATAAGTTGATAATAAGTAAAATTATTCTGGAAAACTTGTACTATAAAACTCAACAACGTATAAGTTAAGTTAAATGAATAACAAGAATGATGAACTCACGGTCATTTTGTTGTTGTAGCCCGGTGGAAATGATACCGCATGTATGAGGCCTCGTCTTTTGTCTAGAGATCTGCTTACGACATCTAGTACCTTAATTTATTAAATATTATTATTACAAAGTTAATTATATTTTTAATTAAATTTTACTTGCCATTGGCATCACAAACAAAATAAAAGAAACAAGTAAAAAATATATAAAATTAAAGTCTCGTGGTCACTTTTGAGAGACGCTCGGAGTCAACACTGCGGGCGTCACTTCAATTTCGTTTTATTTATGCAGAGAACGATTTATTACATTATTAAATAATTCTTTTAACTAAGTAGTAGCTTTTATACAAAATATGAAGTTACCTTTTCAACTTCATTTCTTGTGACATTAAGTACTAGCCCCGTTGTGGCTGCGGCCAGCTCTTTATACACTATGTAATTAGGGCTACTTTTGTTATAATTTTCGCATCTCGAAGGTGTTAACACGAACGAAATCTGGTAGAAAAGAAAAAGCACTTTTATAATAATTATGTTTTAATGGGGAACTATCACATTTCAATACTTTGTTCTAAACTGATACGAAGTTAATGAAATAACTTTTAACCCTGAATAACCCAGAGTATCAATTTTGATACCAATCTTTTAAACCAAATGTTCACATTACTATTGTTTTTATAGGTATACGTATTTATGTACGTATTTTACTGTTGTATTATATTCTTTCCA
This sequence comes from Papilio dardanus tibullus, assembly GCA_013186455.1. Classification (NCBI taxonomy): domain Eukaryota; kingdom Metazoa; phylum Arthropoda; class Insecta; order Lepidoptera; family Papilionidae; genus Papilio; species Papilio dardanus. The sequence goes on along the minus strand of QDHC01000110.1, from coordinate 149,546 downwards.
ACGAAATTTAATAAAAAAAAACAATTTCGTAAATCAGGTATTCAAAGGTTAAGTTAACTACAAAAACCGTTAATGTTTCATTAAATTAAACTTCCGTTAATTTAATATTTTCCATTGTTAAATAAGTGACACTAATTGAGTGTATTGTCGTCATGCTGTCATTGTGTTTGTCATGTGCGCTTCTGCACTGTACATAAGAGAAGCTGCGGGTCCGGTCGTGCAATCTCAACGATAAGGACGAATATGTTCGAAATATTATCTTACTAAAACTATTATTATTAAACCAAAATCCGTATTTATGTGCATACTGTGAGACTAGGGTTATTGACCTGCGTTCCTTGCTTCTGTGCCAATTTCTTAATTTTAGGACCATAAGTATAGTCTTTGGCCGTAGCGTCGGTGAACACGTAGATGTAGGAGCCGGGCAGAGTGTGCTCCAGAGCCTCGGCCACGCCGTGCAACGCCATCTCCGGACATTCCAAGTTGTCCGGCCGGCTGTGTAACACGATCGCATCTAGAGCTCGCTTGAATACACCTTCGCTATTCGTTATCAATGCCGGCTCAAAATCTACAAACGATTAAAAATACATAGATAATTATGAAAAAAGTAATTTCTTCTTGTACTTAATAGCAACGTGTCGTCCACTAGTGGGACTTCTTAAGCGAAGCATTGGCTTAGCTAACGTGCAAGCGGCCATCGGAGTTTAACAAAATAGTAAAGTGACCGCTGCCAGCATTCGAGTACATCCGCATTTGCAGATGTGCTAAATGTATTTTCTTTCTTTCTTTACATATCTTACTTAACAGTGGAGGGGACGCACAGAAAGAGTATATTTCCCATACTTATGCTTCTCCCCCCTCGCAAAATAAAAAAACTGCGTTTAAAAAAACCGCCTTCGGCCGAAGTCGGAGCCAAGCCCTAAACAAGATAAAACGAAATATTATATACAGCTTACTTACTGTAATAAAATTTGGATACTAGAGATTAGTCAACGTAAACAAACCTAACTCACAGCGCGTGTAGGTGTTATGTATCCCTATTATATTTCGCTTGGTTCCGACCTCAAACCTATCAATAAATAGCTTTAGCTCACAAATAATAGTATTTTATTAATATGAAAGGTCTGAATGGTTTGCATAAGAGGTGTATACTATTAATTAAATAAGAAATACTATTAATTTATTCTATACTACGTTATTTTATACTTTTTAGTTTTTTTTAAGCTTTTTATTTAAATATGTTTTTTTCCGTTTTGGAAGGCGCTTTTTTTTATAAGTATTTCTCGGCAACATATTGCAGATTATGGCGTGAACAGCCCGTGTCATAATACTTCAAAATGAGTTTCGTCTAACTAGCACTTCACGTTTGTCTAAGTACTCGTAGCAAGTAGCAATTATTCGAACAAAGGATTTACTAATCTACTCTACTAAAATGTTATTGTTGGGACATGTTTAGTTACTAAATCACTATTCTAGTGCGTAGGTTTAGGCTTAAACGAGTCCAAACAGTAGTGAATCCTTTGTTTGGATAAATGCTACTTACTACCCGACTAAAACACTATCCTGGTGCGAACAAGGCTTTACTCGTACTTTTAAAATTCAGTACTTACTGGGATCGTTAAATGTTACCAAAATAAAATTTTCAATGTACGACTCCGCGGACTGCCGCACTGTATCAAATATTAATTTTGTTTTACTTTTAACTGCAGCGATGTCTTCCGTCATGGAGTAAGTATTGTCTATGACGAAGGCAAACCTGCTCTTCTGGTCCGCAGACAGTCCGCGGACGAACACATAGTTGACAGATAGCAAGAACAAAACACCTGAACACGTTTTTAGCAACATCTCTCACGATGTCGACAGTACACTGTGTTATATTTTTGCAGCGCAGTTACTTAAATAAATATTTCTTATCGGCAATACTAGCTGTCGCGCGCGACTTCATCTATAATATTTCTTCATATAACTTACTAAATAGACTATGTATTGTTCCAGACTATGATCTACATCTGTGTACAAATTAATCGAGATACGGTTCTTGAGATAACTTCAAACATCCATTCAAACTTTCGTATTTGTAATATTAGTGAGATGTGATAAGAAATAAATCTGGGAATAACGGCCGGTTGACAATGACGTTACTGTTAATAGTATAAAACAAAGTCGCTCTCTCTGTCCCTATGTATGCTTAAATCTTTAAAACTACGCAACGGATTTTGATTCGTTTCTTTTAAATAGATTGAAGAGGTTTATATGTATAACTAGCGACCCGCCCCGGCTTTGTATTTAGTACCAGCATTGCGTCCGTAAGCCGGGGCGGGTCGCTAGTATTGAATAAAGTTACAAAATAATATTATAAAGTCATCTAATGTTAATTTACTTTAAGTAACGACGGGTTAACTTTATGTGTTTCGGAGACCACTGAGGTGATTGTCTCTGGACCCAATTCTATAAACATGAGCCGTTGTTTTAAAATCAAAGTTTATGCGAAGGTGAGACAGACGCAATACACCTCTTGATTTAACTTATTTGCATCTCTATTGGAGAGCAGACATTGTAACGCGAATACATAACTATCGATATTACATGTAATCATCGCATTAACATTTACATTACATTATGTAATGTAATAGAATAATTACATACGTCGGTGATTCGGGGGTTATGCACTTGACTAGTAATCTTGCAGGTCTTGAGTTCGAATACCTATGTACTTGCATATACTTTTTATTTTTGACAGAATATCTTTACTCGTACAAAGCATTACATATTACACACAGTAAAATCATAAAGTAGTCCATAAGATTTGATTGCTAAGAGTCAATTCATCAGGCGGTTTAACGGACATTGAATTATTGAATAGCTATTGAAACTCCTTGAGTATTCTGCGGTATCCCTCAACCCTATCCTCGCAGCATCTTAACACGGGATATAAACAAGTGAAAGGGTCGTCCCCGGCCATCCCTTGCGACACGACTTTGTTACTATGCAAATTCTTGTGCCACATTTTAAACTCACGACCATTTTAAGTGATTAAAATTACACCAAGTTATATTAACAATAAAGCGTATAAAGTAAACTTACGCCTTGTACGCACCAGCATAGTATTTTAGTCGAGTAGCAAGTAGCAAGTATCCGAACAAAGGATTTACTAATCTACTCGATTAAAATGCTGCTGTTCGGACACGTTTAGTTATTAAATTACTATCCTAGTGCGTAGGTTTAGGCTTAAACGAGTCCGAACAGTAGTAAATCCTTTGTTCTGATAAATGATACTTGCTTCTCGACTAAAATACTATCCTGGTGCGAACAAGGCTTTAATTCCGAATAAGCCTGCACTCGCATGGACGCTTTTTTATCATCGGCGTTGGCGTTTTTTCAACGCTCACCTCGTTACGAACACTATAATCATTCTGGTTTCGTTCCACTAGCGCTTGAAATGCTACCCCGCATTAACATTTAAAAGTGCCTCCGTGAACAGCTACATGGAATTGCATTTGTTATATCTCAACGCTCTTTAGCGCACGTTTAAAAAGCACTCGTGTGAATGCAAGCAAAATGCAATGAGACGACAAACAGTTCAACATTTCACTGCATCGCTCTCAAACTTTGAACAACATCAACTTTTCTTTGAAAATCAATCCTACGTCTAATATAAAGTTTTGTGCTGCTGTTTGAAGAAACCTAAACCTTTTTTTTATAATACAAAGTGGCAAAAGAGCAAGTGGTCACCTAGATTCGCTGATAAAGCGAAGCGACCGCCGCCCATAGACATCTGCAAATGCAGATGCGTTGCCTGCCCTTTATTTACGGAGCAGGAGACGCACAGCAAGAGGATAATCTCTTTCTATGCGTCCCCTCCCCCGCCAATCCACTTCCCCTTCCCATCATTTCCTTATGAGGAAGTGATAGGAAGAGAAAGTAGATTAAAATTAGTCCTCCGGCAGCACACTCGTCAGCCGAAACACGGAATAGCTTCCATTTGACGCCTGTCTTCTGTGCGGTCGTGGTATGTCAGGGGTTGAGCCGGACAATGCGTGCTAAGATGTTAAGCGCGCTCTACCACTGTTAAATTAAACCTATATTAACTGCTCTGTATTTATAATATATAGAGTTCATAATACAAGTATTAGCTGCTATTGTTCTTATTTAAAACAATTCCCTCCGTCTGGATGCCTGTATTATACAAACCAATTTATATTTATTGTTAAATTTGTGTACAACTGTCGCCCGCGAAGCCGTCTGCTCGTTGTAACTAGCATGTGTGTTTATTGAGACATCTATGTTTAACATCGAGATCTATTAAGTCGTTCTGGACGACGGTTCCCACCTTCAATTAACTTCTATCGTTCCTTTATAATATTAGAAAGACAACTAACATGTAATATAGATCCGTGTTATCTGTACTGATATAATGAAGAGAAAAACTTTATATTTTTGTTTGTATTGAAATAACTCAAGAACTACTGGGCCGATTTCAAACAATCTTTCACCATTAGAAAGCTACATTATGCCCGAATAGCATAGGCTATATTTCCATGGGGACGAAGTCGCGAACAACAGCTAGTAAAGTATATTGTTCTTGCAGCATCATAATAACGTATGCTCAGCTTTCAACAGTGATTATGTAAATAAACAAGTTTCATGGATAAAAGGCCCGAATGAAAAGCACATATATTTTTACTGTATTACCTGCGAACCCTTTTTGTATCTGATAACACAGCGCGGTGCTAATCTAAAGTAAACATTACGAACTAAGCTCGCATTCGCACGGCAACTTTTTCAAAGCCTGGGAGCTCCCAGGTTCGCTTCGTAGCGAATCTATAGTGTTCGCGCCGTTTCTGCCGCTCGCTACTAGATGGCGTTGTGGCGAGGCGTTATTTTCTTGAATCGCGATGTTAACAGTGAAGCCTCGCCACACATGTACTCGCTGCATGTCCCAAGATTTTTGGTGTTTTATCTGCGTTCGTTATTTGTTGTCGTCGTTGCCTTTTCCTTTGGTTGTGTTGGTCGAGTCATACAATTTGTTATTTTAACACTGTTTCGTAGGAGTGTCAACATATAGCGAACGTCAAAAATTTATGAAACTGACATGGACGTTGAATATCTCACACGTGACTATCACATGATTTTTTTGAATGACAATGTCAGTATCTTTGTCGATTCCATCAGCGATATCGCCGATCGAAAAGTACTTTGGATAGCCCCGCTGATCGCGAACGAACGCTTCAAATCGTTCGACCGGCAATCAAAATACAACACTGCAACAATTTTTATTTCCGCGTGGACAAAGTCTATTCGTGGAGTTGCGGTAAGTAAAGCCCATCATGGGTCCAACCTCACCTTACCTTTAATATTGTGTTGTAATATTTGTATGATCCCTATTGTAGGCAGCTCGAGCTTGTCGTGGACGTTAAACAGTGCCCACGACCCCGCCGTTATACGTGTGAGGGCCGTCACGTTTTAGTGGGCATTCCGGTCACCTTCTGTGGCCGGCAAGTCCCACATTCTCTACGCCATTGCACGCCCGGCGTAGAGGTGCCTAAATGCATTTCCTGACGTTTAAAAAAAAAAAAAGGGCCGTCAGGTTTTAGTGGGCATTCCGGTCACCTTCTGTGGCCGGCGAGTCCCACATTCTCTACGCCATTGCACGCCCGGCGTAGAGGTGCATAAATGCATCCTGACGTTTAAAAAAAAAAAGAGGTAGCTCGAGCTGGCAGTAGGTCAACTTATATCATAATAAGTATATTAACGTTGCCCGGCGCCATCAGGCGCGCGTACACTGTACACAACTGCCAGTAAACTACACTACACTGTTGACACTAAAAGTGTACGTACACACATGTTTACAAGACATGCACTTAGGAAATAATGTACATCTTGCACTTTATATCTCGCTCGCAGTGTGCATATGAAGCATAATCTCCGTTTTTTCCGCGAACTCGGTGTAATGCAGCCATAGGGTTATAAAATAGAACAATGAGCCTTTTAAGCTATATCAAACTTAATAAAGATTTTATTTTTTACTTGCTAGAGCGACGCCGTGACTTGCAGCGAGCCTTGGCCTGCAACAGCAAAAGTATTTTTTTACCTTTAAATAAATAAAGAATAACAATGTATATATCGGTAAGACACAAAGTTTTCCGTTTTAATAACATTTTGTTTGAGGCTGATTTAAATATGTTGTGGCGTCACAAAATAAATTTGTTAAATAACTTTCTTAATATCGTAAGTAAAAGCCTCTCAAACCTTGCAATTTTATTGACGTTGTTTTCTTCTTATTTGTATTCTGAACTTAATGAAAATACAGTCTACTCAACGTAGAATAACTTTACTTATCTTTCGTATACATCAATACATCTTACTATCTCTGGAATCTATTAAGTTTAAAAAATGAAATCAATCTCTTTATCACAACGCCCTGTAGTTAAATCTAATTTGATTACAAAGTTATTGCTCTACATAAAATTCGACACTAATTTGATGAAATTGTGTACAACGAAAGACAAAATGCTGTTACATTTTGTATTTCAGATAACAGCGTCTAGGTCAATTGTACAAAATCTTTGTACAGACTTCAGTATGTGACGAGCTGTAAGGCTATTCGTATTCGATGATACATACGAGCAAATATGCTATTTTCATATGTCGCGTGTGTCGATAACGTAGAAAGAGAAAAATATAGAAATGGCTATAGATTATACGGTTGAGGAACAAAGCCTTAGACTACGTCATACGTATATTTTGTGTGCATCACTTTACGGTTTTAGACCAACAATATCATGTCTTATGCCTTTGCCTGGGACGTAAGAAAAATTAGTTAGACCGAAACAAACAAAATCGCATACGCAGGAAGGGTCCAAATATCTATGTCGCTGTCTTTGTCACGTTACGTATATTTCGTGTAAATGCGTCTCAGTCGGTGTCATATGTCGAGAAGCAATGTACTAACATCAATGGTTTTGTTTTGCGGAAATCGCAGATTTGTGGAGCTTTGTGTACGACAAGCCTAACTATATATAATTACATTCATTAATTGAGATGACACGTATATTCTGAGCTCATAAATTGTCCTCGATACGCCATTACTAATGTTCCAGCGAGCGGTTTGATTCATTTAATTCTATATCTATCCTTCGAATGACAAATGCGAACACCTCGTTTCGGGCTTGCCTACATAAACTTAATACTTATTTTTTTAATTAGCAGAAATATCTGGTAACATTAGCGTACATCCATTTCAAATATGTTATATTGTTATTTTACTTAACAATATTAAAGTGAATATTAATTTAAAAGGAAAAATTCTTAACTATAATGTAAAAGTATTTACGACTTCATGTCATTACTAAAAATATTTCTCATTATATTTCATCGCTTCATTTTTCAGATATAAATATTTACCATGTAGTCCCCTTATCCTGCAGGTGACTTTTGCACGCTTAAAAGACGCTCAATTGACTAAAGTTGATTGTTTGAAGTTTTACCCCCACTTCCTGCGAGTCGGGGACGGGGCGAGTAGCCATTCTGAGCTCATTCCTTTCCTTTTTCGTGCAAGGTGACAACAACACGCGTTTCTTAAGAACCACAGAAGAAAGAAAATAAATTTAATTC
>QDHC01000110.1:120348-132065 GCA_013186455.1 Papilio dardanus tibullus | reverse complement strand
TACGATTATGTTTATAACAAACCCGACAAAAATTGTTTCTTTTATTTTCACAAATATGAAGTAAAATAATTTTTTTTTATTAAATTTGACTAAAATTACTACTTTTATTTATGTTGTGTGTTGTTACAGCGTGTATTCTAAGATACTTTCGTACAAAAACATCTACTATGAAATTGGCAGTGTATCCCACAGTATACATATCATATTCTTAAAAGTTTATACTTTTTTTTATTATTTTTCCCTGAATTCTGAAGTTACAAATAGCAATATTTGAAGAAAAAAACAATTGATTTTCAATTTTTTATTTTTGCCAAAAAAAGGGTTAAGACAACTGACTTAGAAACTAATAAGAAAGCGGTCGAAATACCAGCGGCGTGCCCAAGTAATAAGTACCTATTAAAATGTTACGACACCCGTCCTTATTCCAACACTCACAAACGACACACCTCCTATCGATTGCAGTTTGCGTTCCCACTGCGATCAAACATTAAAAACTAAACGAATGCGCAATTCAATCAACTATCAATTTCAATAAAAACAATTTTTATTTCTGAGAAATGAATAGCAGCAATAAAACGACATTGTTTTCTTTGTCCATTTACGTCACAAGTATGATAAATGTGAAGCCTATGCCCTATATATACAATTTTACGACTGAACTCTATAATCGAACCTTAACCGGATGGAACTTCGATGAGATTGGGGATAAAATGGATCTATCACTCAATCATGGATCGGATCTTTTGATTACTATTGCAATATATAGATCATTTAAATTGAAACAATTGATAGAAAATGCTAAAGTAGATATTCAAAAATGGAACAAGATGATTTTTTTTATATAAAGTGACAAATTGTGGATTCGCTCATAAATCCGAAGCGACCGCTGCTTATAGACATTTGCAATTGCAGATGCGTTGGCTATTTTTTGAAAAATTATAAATGGATAAAGTAATATAACTTAAGCAACGTTCACTTTTCCTGTCTTATTTTATTTCGTCGTCATATAATAAAAAGTTAGGAAAATAATTTCACTTTTCATCATAATTTGATTATGCGAATGACGCTTCACGAATCCGAACGATCTTTGATTAAAATGTCAAACCATATGGAATATTTCTTCCAAATTATACTGAAAAAAATATATTATCGTGATGAAATCTTTTATTATTCTGTACTAGCGACCGGCCCCCGGCTTCACACGGGGTCAATACACTACATCACTTCACTATCTATACTAATCTATACTAATATTATAAAGAGAGAAACTTTGTATTTTTGTTTGTATTAAAATAAATCAAGAACTACCGGGCCGATTTCAAATATTCTTTCACTATCAGAAAGCTACATTATCCCCGAGTTAAATAGGCTATATTATTTAATTCCACGTGGACGAAGTCGCGCACAACAGCTAGTATGATATAAAACAACGATCAGTAGTGTATTTAGTATCAACATTGCACCCGTGCGAAGCCGGCGAGGGTTGCTAGTCATACATATAAACCTTCCTCTTCAATCACTCAATCTATTAAAAAACACGCATCAAAATCCGTTGCGTAGTTTTAAAGATTTAAGCATACATAGGGATATAGGGACAGAGAAAGCGATTTTGTTTTATACTATGTAGGAGTATTACAAAATTCTTATAGAGGACAACCAATCACGTGTAAGTTGGGCTAGTGGGTTAGAATCCCACAATCCGAATGTCGGGTATCCTTTCTTAGTTGGAATATCAACAATGAATATTAATAATCAATCAATCTGCTATTTGTATTTTAAAAAAATGATCGAAAGTCTTGAGGTTTTTGAACCTTAACATTCAATTCAATTTCTTTAAAAGGAGTACAACTATAAAATTCTCAAACTCGCATGCACTCAAACCAATTCAATGGTTATCGTAGATTTCTATCAGGTAAATACACGATCCAGTCTAAAAATAACACAAATAGCTCTCAGCTAACTGGACAATTAGACTTTTATCGAAATAGGAGATTCTACTTGCGCTGTGAGAGGAATAAAGAATTATATTTCCCGTAAGAGTTATAGTGTTTGTTATTTTATTTTCAACTTTATACAAACAGCTGTTGCTTGCGACTTCGTCCGCGTGGAATTAAAAAATATAGCTTATGTTACTCGGGGATAATGTAGCTTTCTAACGGTGAAAGAATTTTTGAAATCGGCCCATAAGTTCTTGAGTTATTTTAATATCTAGAAAAATTCTAAAATACAAAGTTTCTCTCTTTATAATATTAATATAGTTTATACAAACCTTTTAAACATTATTGTAAATTTGTTATTATGAAACAAATTGTTCATTGGCTCTTTTTAATTGCATGTTAACTTATTTCAGGCTGATACACCCGGTTTACAATGAGAGATAATTATAATAATCCTTCAATCACAACAATGGTACCACTTTGAAATCAATTAACAACAAGGTCATCTACTATACTAGTCAGAGAGCCCTAAACTCTTCGAGGTTATTCCGTTAATCTACGATATACACAATGCGAATTAATTTCGTACATTGAAAGCTTCGAAACGTTTTGAACTATTTACATTCGCACAAGTTGTATTCGAAATAATTTAAAAAAAGCTCGTAGCGTAACGGTAGCGCTCCCACTCTCCCACATTCCACGCCTCTCTACACTTTTCTTGTTCCAAAAGCATTTTTTTTAATTCAACTAGCTTTTTCCCGCATCCGTTTGCCTTTTGATACGAACTAATAATAGAAATAAAAGCTTATAAAATGTATTATTTACCCTTCTCGGTTTGTAGAGAATTAATACAAGATTTAACGCAACTATACTTTTTAACAAAGGGAACACATTAGATAAACTTCAAACGCCTCTAAAGCCATCCTTAAAAAAATATCGACCGTGATCGGTTCGGCAGGGGCACTACAGAGCCCCCAGATTAGCCTAAAAGTACTACTAACTCTTCCACAGTAGGCAATAGCAAAAAACAGTTAAGTACCGCTCCATCTCCATTTAAAAAATAATGTGAATTACTTAGTAAGGGTTAAAGATTACAGCTTTTTGGATTTGTAATAATATGTAAAATAAAAAGTATTTTAATACACAAGAATGTTTTAATGTTTCCCAAACATAAAAGCATTGAATAGGAAATCCCTTTTCCGATACTTAAGTGGTTCGGTTTCATTTATTCAGTAACAAGGTTGGAATTTATTATCTAATTCTTCAGGCGCGGTATTACATTCCGGCGGCGGCGCGGGCCGGCGGCGCGCCACCGTCGCCCCACACCATGTGTTATTGAAAACACATTTCACACAGATTTTCATTATCCTAAAGCTTTAGTCAAGAAAGGTGCGCGTGCCAAACAACGGCCAGACCGTGCGCACCCTCCGGCGATTCAGGCCCTATGACCTGAGGAGCAGTAGGGCCATGGGTGATGGTAGCACGAGGTTTATCTTTAGATTCATTAATTTTAAGAAAAAGGTAAAATAAACATATGTATAATTTAAAACCATATTTTGAATGCCTTAACAGGTCTCTGTCTATGTGTTGGTAAATATTAAGCAATTATTCACCGTGCTACATAGAGTAGCAACGCTAATAGCTCAAATATTAACTTTAGGGAGCGGTATGATGCTTAATTAATTCCAGATCGTAAAAACGAGCCTCCTGTATACACGCACCCCCTCCACCTGCACAATAGCTTCTACTTAACATTATCAAACTGCTAGCATCCCTAAAATACTTACAAAATAACTCTCTCTCAAGTTTGAAGTAAAACTTGGAGAATGTAAGATGTAACAAAAGCTTCTTAAAGTGGCTAAAACACTTAGTTAAAACACAACCTACTCTCTTTACGATCTACATTGTTTTACGTGGCGTTATCGACCCCGTATCTTTTCTAAGACACACAATAAGCGAGACACGTACAAGGTATTTTAGATCTCGTTTCGCAGCAAACGTGTAAAGAAAGAATGAAACAAAGAAGTATCCCATGTAGATAATTTTAAAATACTAGCTGTTGCACGCGAATTCGTCCGCATGGAATTAAAAAATTTAGCCTATGTGACTCGAGGATAATGTAGCATTCTATGAGTGAAAGAATTTTTAAAATCGGCCCAGTAGTTCTTGACTTCAATACATACAAAAATTCTAAAATACAAAGTACTAGTATACTTTATAATATTAGTATAGACTAGAGTAAATAAAAGCACAAACGAAATTGTACCTAAAATATCAATTCTAATTATGCTAATCCACGGTGCGCATAATTGAAGGCCGCTCGGGGAATCGTTCACATCATTATCCATGCATTCGATGTGAAGCAGCTAATTTGTGGTGAAAAGCGCGATTCAAATTTTAATTGCTCCGAACTGATAGTGAACAACCGCAATCGGTAACTAAATAAGTCTTAGTTTTTAGAATGGGAACTCTAATTTGTAAATTTTATTGAAACCTACTATTTTCTTGATTTTCTTAAAATGATATTAATTTAAGTAATTGCCTTTTTAGCTTACAGAGATAATGTTTACAACCCAAACTGACGTTGATAGAAATATGTTAAAGTAATCAGCCCTAACTTAGTAGACAGTACGCGCAAATGTAACGTAGTTAATAAAGTTTTATATATAAAAATTGTTAAACAAAACAACAAAGTAAAATTAAATCCGTCAATGTTCCTAAAAAATGTAGCAAATTCTCCCTAAAAATAGATTCTTTAGACTGAGAACTTTTTAATTTGTTTACCGTTGTAATACGGTCGTAAATAAAGTTTATAGCGATGTCGTCTGGGACGGCCGCGCGGATGATATCAGCAGCACCTTTTATTACTTTTGTAAGACTAAGTTAAGTCTAAATTAGTAAGACATTATTTCCAGATGGTGATTTTTACTCGGAACATAAAACTACTACAAGTAACTATCTACATAGTTGTAAACATACTCACAAAAAAGTCGTAAAACCACGTGTTTTATCACTAATCTATAACTTTGTATTTTTGTGTGTACTGAAATAACTCAAGAACTACTGGGCCGATTTCAAAAATTCTTTCACTATTGGAAAGGTAACCCGAGTAGCATAGTCTATGTTACTCGGATATAATGTACTGTATTATTTAATTCCACGTGGACGAAGTCGCGCACAACAGCTATAAATATTATAAAGAGAAAACATAATTATTTGTTTATTTATGTAGACTTCGAAACTACGAAACTGAATAAAATACTGCTACACTATCCTCGTGAAAATGCTTTTTTTTATTTGTCTTTTTTTATATCGCGCGAACCAAGTCAAAAGCTGTACGATAAAGTTACAAAAATATAAACTTATCAGTATACCGACCCAAAAGTCTTCTACAACTTTCTCACTGTACAATACCGATATTGCACTTAGCTTTGGATTTGGAGCATTAGAATATTTAATAAACTAACCGAAGAGCAGGAGAAGGAGGTCGCTGAGAGCTAGACTGAAGAGGTAGTAGTTGGTGTCGGTGTGCATGGCGGGGTGGCGCACGATGACGACGCAGACCGCCGCGTTGCCCACCACGCCGCTCAGGAAGATGGTCAGCAGCACCGCGGACAGCGGCACGATGCGCGACAGCGGCAGCCGGCGCGGCCCCATCGTGCACCACAGCATCTCCGCCTCCGTGCAATCGAACACGCTCGCGTTCATGCTCGTACACCGCTCGTAGAAGTGCTCCTCCGTCTCGTTCGGCCGGAGAAACTCCTCACCCATTTTTGATGTTTTAAATTTCCGCACTAACTATACTCGAAAACTATTAAACTCGGAAGTTAAAGATTTTAGTAATCTAGTAATTTGAACATTAAACTACTTGTCTCTTTGCTTTAATTTGGGTGCGAGCTTCACTAAAAAAAATATTTAACTATTCGTAGTTGAAATTTATAAAACTTTCATTGATCAAGAATATAAAATAAACATCGTATATCAAGTAAATAATTACAATTATGCTAATTATTAAATATTTTTCGAATAAATATAGAAATATATGATAACTATTTCAAAGTTTGTAGCAATCGCGTAGCTGCTTCGCTACGGTGTAGCGGGTCGCGTCTGCCGTGCGCTACGGTCGCTTTGGCACTGCTCGCAGCCGAGGTTCTCACCCAAGCTTTCTATTGAAAAATGATTATTGCGTTAGTGGTAATGTATCGTTTTGTTCAAGTTTAAATTGCCATCGATGTGAAGACTAAATAAGGCGAGAAAGGAAACAAATAAATTCTTGATGAAAAGGTGCGTCTTTATTCTTGCTATGCGTGTTCTCCTCCGCAGATTAAGGGTAGGCAACGCATCTGCGATTGCAGATTTCTATAGGCAGCGGTCGTTTCGCTATTTCAGCGAATCCAGGTGGCCGCTTGCTCGTTTGCCATTTTATAATATAAAAAAAGATCCACACTTCGTTATCGACTTTGAAAAATGTAAGGTTTTAATCAAATAGTTTTTATTACTAATCCTTTAACACATTTATAGAAAATAGATTATAGTTAGTGGAGCTTTGTAGTGCGCTTTGAAAGCAAATCGTTGTTAAATCAAAAGCTTCGGACTTTGCACGGTAGAGTCGCAGGCAACAGGTCTCGCCACTTCGCTCTACACTTGCAAATAAATATATTTACACAACGAGCACGTAGCTTGATATATTTAGCAATTTTCTGTGCGTTTTTGTATCTTTATCTTCATTACAATATAAAGATTTATTACAGCTTTTTCCGATACAACATTTATCAATGCTACGAATATTTTTATAATATCGTATTAACTAAAAGTTACTAAACGATTTTTTTATTTCAAGATATAAATATAATAGCTCTAATGGCTCAAGATCGATTTATTTCCTACTAGTTGTTGTTCGCGACTTCATGCATTTGGAATAAAAAAATATAATCTATGTTATTTGGGGATAACGAAGCTTTCTAACGGTGAAGGATTTTCTGAAATCGGGTCAAGAAGTTCAAGTTCAAGTTCAAGTTCAAGTTCAAGTTCAAGTTCAAGTTCAAGTTCAAGTTCAAGTTTAAGAGTTATTTCAATACATCTAAAAAGACAATACATATAAAGAGGAAAGAATCTTTATGATATTAGTATAGATATAGATTTAGCACTAATTTTATTTATTTATTTTATTTTTTAATATATATTAGCATAAAGACATCAATAGAGACGCATAATTTAATTAACAGAAGTAATAATCTTCTTAGAGATGGATTTCCAGCGACTGTCTTAATACTTAGTGAAAAAAACTGAAAGTAGCAGAGCTAGCATGGCTGGTGATCATACCTTATTTTAAAAATGTAGAAAAAACCGTCGGTATTATAATTTTATTAGTTAATGAAGATTAAGTAGGCCTCGGCTTATTATTTACAAAATATCAATTACTCTACTCAGTTATGGTTGTGAGAATCAGTCTTCTTTTCTCAAAACATGTTCGTATTCAATTATGCGAATACTATCGCAAACCGAACCCATTTCAAAACCCTCCCCAACACTGACAGGTTTAATTTAAAAGTCCGTTTGTATCGTGTGCAGGACAAAGAAATTAAACAACTTCAGTCGGTCAAACAAACGGGAGGCCATTACTTGAATTACTTTTAAAATAAACCTCGCTCGGTGAAGGCTTCGATGGAAATGTAATCACATTACATACTATCTACGTTCCCAATGCCCCAATATGTGTTAGAAATTGAATTACTTTAAAAATCCCTTTAAATCAGATAAAAAGCTGTAAATGAACAACTATTATCTATGAACTCTAGCATTTTAACAAAGGTAGTGATGTTAAAAATAATTAACCCTCAATATTATGATTCCTTGGTACCATTCCAGAAAATACAAAAAAAATACTATTTATGCATTCGATTTTAAATATGATAAGCATTTAGTATGTTTTTAAATAAGCTTCACGAAAAAGTTCTTAAAAGAAAATCTTTAGTGCAAAAGACAAGAATACGTTCGGACACTAGAAGCTTCTAAAACCACAAGAGAGCTGACCGAGCTGCGGACACGTCACATCTATCAGTAGGCTTCATTAATCATTTATTGCTGAGACAATTACCCGTGCTACATTAATCAACCTCCGTGTCTACTAGTAGAACCTCTCAAATACCACAAAAAATATGCAAGTAGCAGGAAAAACTCCAATGGCTCGAGCGTGACTAAATTTTTTTTTACATCTTAAATAGTACTTAGGTGACCTTTTAAGAGCGTCGGTGGCTGAGGGGATTAGCTCTTGACTTGTAAACTGCAGTCCCGAGTTCGAATCCCGCCATGTACCAATGTGTTTTTCGATTTTCATATGTACATATTTACAGACGCTCTTAGGTGAGGGAAAACATCGCGATGCAACCTGCACATATTATAGGCGAAGAAATTCGAAGATATGTGTATTCACGCAAAATACGCGCTAGTCGTGGAGTTGCGGCAAGTGGAGCCCATCATGGGTCGAAACCTTTAACCTTAGGTGACCTTTTGTTAATTTATTAATATTAATTGTACAATCATTTGAGACAATCTTGAACTAGCTAGCATATGTTCCAATATCAAAGTCGAGGCACGATATCAAGATCGGTCATTTTGGCACCCTTAGTGTTAAGTATGTGGGAAGGGAGCAATGTAAACGACGCTAGCTAAATGCAGACTGTTTATTTGAAGCGCTGTCACATTGACGGCGGACGCAGCCGCTCGTTCGGAAACACATACACAACACTTAGCAATTAGGGTATTGGCGTGCCATGAAAATATTTTACTTACTTAGTTAATTACAATCAATTCTTTAACACGACTTACTTAAAGAAAAATGAATTTTGAGTTTAGAAAGTTTAATTTTAAAAGAAAGCAGAGACAAAAGTTTTATAATCGGTTTAATTATTCAATTAATTTTGACATTCAAAAGAAATAAAAAGCTGAGTTTTCCTTTTATTCGAAAAGATCGGTCTGTCTTTGTAAAGATAATAGAATTAGCATACTGATGAATCGTTATAAAGTTGTTTGTTTATAATTTGACTAACGCGAGCTTTCGCAAATCAGCGATATTAATCTCGAAACCACTTACGTCCTATTCACGCGAGCGTTTTATCAACGCGCGGTAAAAGCGTTCAGATAGAACGTATGCATTTCCATGTGTTCACACAGCGGCACTCTCTACACTTTTATCTCTCTGCGTTGAATATTGAGCGCTGGAAAAACGAAACGAGAGACTCTTGTTCCGCTTTTTTAACTATCTTAACTCCTTCGTACAAGAGAAGGCGTTAAGATAGTTAAAATTGGGGCAACGCCGACTTCAAAAAAGCGTTCGTGTGAATGCAGGCTTATGTAATACAAATTCATAGATGTTCATACACAGGTAAGCGACGCCGACATGCGACACTGTAAAGCATGACTCACGCTACACCGTGTCCCGGCCGGGACTTGCCCCATCCGGGTCAGCGCTGCTATTGCGTCCATACAAAATATATTTTGACAGTGCTGCGTCACCCGACTCGAGCATGTTCGTATATTTTATATTGACACACTGACGGCGCGGGCCCGTACATGTAAAGGCCTAACTTTCGTATTATCGGATTTTCATTAATTTCCATCTAAGCTCTAGGCTTTTGCTAGGTATGGTTTAAAATACTCAAATGGCGGCATTCGAACCCACGACCGCAAGGTCGGTAAGCTACCCTTAACCATTAGGCTATTCGCGCTTCATTTAATTATAAGATTTAATTAAATATCAGTATTTATACAAATAAATGTAACAAATCTTTGTAATTCAGATATTGAGTTTTATTTATACAGCGGGGCTACCCATAGTACTTTTCGATTGGCGATATCGCTGATGAAATCGACAAAAATTTATGGAACTGAAAACAGTCGATAAGTCATGAGCTTGTCACGTGTGAGATATCGAACGTCGTTGTCAGTTCCATACATTTTTGACATTCGATATAGAATCGCTTCATAGCGAACGTACTTTGTATAACCCCCTAGATTCGCTTGATAAGACGCGCGTTCCTTTCACGAAGGACAGCGCTTTCTACAAATAATTTTATTAATGCCCAAGGAATCTTATCATGATTACTTCCAAAATAATACTCAACGTTATGACAGCTTGGAAAATATTTTACACTAGCTTTAGCCCGCAACTTCGTCCGTGCGAATTAGAAATAAAAGGTAATTGTTGCATATATATTCTTCCAGAGTACGTTCACTATGCTGTTCTTCAAGATCTGTTTAGCCGTTATGTTGACATTCTTATATACATCCATCTATTTAAGTATGAAATATGATTAATTAACTGAGTAGGAACCATAACTTAGTTATAATTATTTCAATATGAAAGCTGTGGTTAATTGCAACTGTTTATGGTTATTTAATTTATTTATTTATTCGTTTCATTAATACAAATTTATTTGGGTATCGAGGAAAGCTCCGACGATGTTTATAAGCTCTCTATCTCACGGTCCTTCTGTCATTTTTGGTATCATTTTTAGTGACATTTTTCCACTCGAATGATAAGATTCAATCGAAAAGAGAACCCAAAGTATTACACAGCGGACTGAACTTACAATTTATTAGAGTCTGAAAAATGCCGGTCGAAGGAAAGATTTTGTTGATTTAATATAGAATTTTCATCACAATTTCTTTAGCAAATTCATTTTCTATTATCTTTAAAATCAATATTCTTAAAATGTTTTAGTTCTTTGAATATTTTAAAAAAGGTTTCAACCTATGATGGGCTCCATTTTCCGCAACTCTACGATTAGCTCGTATTTTGCGTGAATACACATATCTTTGAATTTCTTCGCCGATATGTGCAGGTTGCATCACGATGTTTTCCTTTACCTAAGAGCGTCGGGTAAATATGTGCATATGAAAATCAAAACTTGAAAAACACATAATATCATATCTTTTGTAATAATTGATTCTAATGAACAATTAAAATATCTCAAATTGTTCAATGTAATGAAATACAGGAGAACGGAAAGAACAAAGTTAAAAAACTACCAGTTTCAAGCTTGATTCCGGACGTACATGGAGTTATACAATATATTCAAACTAGCCGTTGCTCGCTACTTCGTCCGCGCGGAATTAAAAAATATAACCTATGTTACTCGGGGATAATGTAGCTTTCTAATGATGAAAGAATTCAGCAGTTTTTGAGTTATTTCATACAAAAATACAAATCTTTCCAATTTATAATATTAGTATAAATAATACTAAGACATACGAATATCGGTATATCACATCGTATCACTTTCGAGGAAGACCTACCCACGCGACGTGTTAATTAAAAGTTGTCGACTTGCTCCGCGGTGTGGCGCTATTGTGCGGGCCGAGGCCGTTACTTCGCTAACTAGATTTTACAACTTGTATGTTACCACTAACATGACTTTACTCTTATTTTACAATTACATACTTTAACTTAAGTTATACAAGATGTCCGGAAAGTCTTGAATATACAAGTAATGAATTTATTCCGTCGTATACCTGTTTTCCGGACACCCTGTACATTTTAATGTTAGATTAACATATAAACCACGATAAGGATAACTTGTAATAGTTTTTATTTTAAACTATATTACCTATGTATGATAGGACTGTCTGAAGTTAAAATAGTTTATTAGAATGTGTGTAAACTATATATTAGTATTATAAACCATATCATAGTACAAGTCTAGCGCTTAGTATTTACATTCGTTCCCCTATTATTCGGTAAACAACCTTTACATTCATATATGAAAAGTAAATTACTTT
>QDHC01000110.1:78344-96821 GCA_013186455.1 Papilio dardanus tibullus | reverse complement strand
CGCGCCGCACACGCACACGCTCTCCACGGGACCGCTCTGCACACACACGCACACACAAATCATTAAAACACTCAATTTATAAAGTATTAAACTTTCAATTTACACAATGTTACAATTTGATGGAATAATAATTAGTTTCAAAAGAAGTACATAACGCTTACATCTCACCGTTTTGACGTTGATCTGGTTGTAGGGCATGAGGGAGAGCTGCCGCGAGCTCTTCTCGTACGTGCAGTACTGCTTGCTCCACGTCGTGCCGAACGCCTCTGCGCACACACACATGTTACTTGTAGTCGATTACGACTTCTAAGACTCGTGTTAGGTAATGTAGGTCTGAACTCACTCTTCTCCATGAGGAAGAGGTACCCGGCGCGCGACACGCCGCCCTGCTCCTCCGATATACCCTCCTCCTTGTTCTGCATCAAGTTACGTTCAACATGTACATCATAGAATAATTACATCTAATTTATAATTTATATCAAATGTGCTCACGACTCACCATCTGGCGCACCTCCATCATCTTCTTCATGAGGGACTCTGTCTGCTTGCTGGTCTCCTCGAAGTTGCTGCGCGTCTGCAAGCAGGCGGTCACGTCACGTCACGTCACGTCACGTCACGTGACGCGGCATGCGATTCGCGCACACGACACACTGTCACACTGTTATTTCATTCTTAGTGTCAAATCCAGACAAACTTAGTAAGTTAGTGATCAAACAGAACTCGGAACACACGCTTCCAACGTACAGTGACCGCTGCGCGCCGCCGCCGCGCTGCACCTGCCGGCATGTGCTGCGTCAACTACTTCATTAATAACATTATATTATACTTCTCCATCTTGGTTTAAAGTCCATAGATATTTAAAAAATAAGGCACAAGTGTGCTGAAGAACAAATATCATCGTCGTCAGCTCACTATAACCCTAAGGCTTCATTAGACCGATGTCACGCAAAAACAGCCTTACGCCGAAGGAAAACCTCCGTCTATTCCGCGAACTCGGTGTAATAAAGCCGTACGGTAACAAGTCTTTACCGAGGGGCTTGGAGCACCCTAAGTTAGGTGTGACTTGGTCTGAGTCAAGTGGGGGGAGGGTGTGGGAGGTACCCGCTGTATCCGGAGCTGCAGGTCGCGCACGAGCGGCTCGGCGTCGGCGTGCACGTCGTGCGCGGTGTGGTGGAAGGTCCACCAGCCGAACACGAAGCCCAGCAGCGTCTCCACCAGCTCGAACTTCTTGCGCTCCTGCACCGCCTGCAGCTGGAACACGTACTCCAGCGACGCCTGGCAGAAGTCGCGCTCCGCCATGTCCATCGCCGCGTCCGCCTGCAACAAACACAACACAACCTTATTTTACATATAAGTCTTTAACATGACATTTTGGAAGCTCCAAAGGAATGGAACAAAAATAACCAAAAAGTGTCAAATTGATAACAACTCCCACCTCTTGGAAAACTGCTTCAGGCTTCTTGGTGGAGAGTGACAACGTGCGCTCCTGGCTCTGGCAGAACTTTGCCGTCTTCTTGTCGAACTTTTTCTTGCCTTCCTGCAATGTAACAATGGTAAATGTTACTCATATTTAGTATATTTTAATCAGTGAGAGTACTCAAACACAACTAGAAAATATTGTTACACAAGAATGGACGATGGAATGTCATTAATACAAACTGGTTCAATGAAAGGCGTCAATAAAATGAGTAATCAATCTGCGTTAACTGCAGCGATCGCGTCGGGAAACGGGCCGCGCGCAGCGTGTCTGCTATTAATTCAAACCAATCAAGACAATTGCAGCTTAACACGTCTGCCTCGCTTGCATGCCCTTGCCACCAGATGACACAGATTCAATTCAGATTAATCTATGCCTAACCCTACGGCTTCATGAGACCGATGTCACGCAAAAAACGGCCTTATACCAGAGGAACAACTCTGTTTTTACCGCGAACTCGGTCTAATGAAGCCACAGGGTTACACTAACACCACAATCAACTATCACACGCTTTCAAACTATGGTAAGGGCTACTGGCGCCTATGAGCAAAAAAAAAATTGGCGCCCTATAAGCATTTTGCTTGAAATATAGCAAAGAAATAATTTTTTATTTTTATTTTTTTTTTCCAAATTTTTTGTAGGTTCTTGGCTTTGGCGCCCCTTAAAGATGGCGCCAGTGTACATTGCACACTTTGCATATATGGTAGCTGGGTCCTTGTACGTACTCTAAATCTAAGCAGTAAATGAATGTCAGTCACCTTGACTGCTCCGATGTGGTCCTTGCGGAAGCGCTCCAGCGGCTGAATGATCTGCTCGTGCGCGCGCCCCAGCTGCGACACAAAGCATCACATATTACATATTACAATTACATAAATATCAATAAAAATACGAACAATATGACGTTAATTAATTAAATAATATATTATATTGTCAATTAAAGTACTAACATCAGTTTAATATCCTTGACATTTCCTTAACGATGTCATACAAAAGTAAACAAAGCGTAAAATTTATTCATATTCATCATGGATAATAATTTGCATATAACATGACAATAGTGAGGAACACAGACATAGAACAGGGGATATGAAAGTAAAAGTTTATTGATGTGGACGGGCACAACATAGCGGCACACTTCGTGCGAACACGATACGCACGTAATCTTACACAAACAAATACTTAAGTACACAACGCGCATCATAAATACAAAAGGTAATGGGACCACGTATGTTGTTATCAAGCGATATTGGCTACTAACACCACCGCGTAGGGCTCAATTTAACAATCCGTACGCAATGACAACGGCAGCTGATAGCATTTGAAAACATCGAAGTTTGAATATTCATGTGTCCATACAAGTTACGTACAATCCGTACATAGAGGCGCGCTATGTAGCAGCTGCTCCCCGCCCGCCCCGCCACCCCCCTGCCTAGTCTAGTCGTCTCAAGTGGTCGGGAGTCATTAATGCACCGGCACAGCCTCCCCCGATACGGGATCACTGATGGCCAATGCTATTTAGCGATGTAAACGTCACTCAATCGTGTTTGTATGGTCCTTCGAGCCGGATATTCATACCGTACCGCCGCGTAATAATATTTACACTATTCTAAAGATAATATTTATATTCTTTTGAAAAGAATCCTGTGAACGCAAACTACTTGCGTATAGTTTTAATTTATGAGGTAATTTTGCGTGATTAAAAATTAAAGTTTTGGTACATATCACGAGGGTTTAGTTTGTAAATATTAAGACAAACCACAGCTGTTGTCAGACAATCTATTCGCGAACGAAAGTAATTGTAAGACAATGACGTCATCTTCATTTAACCACGCTCGTCGCTATGAATATGAAGCCATGGAGCACCGATCTTCATTAGTTCTACTTATTGTCAATTCGTTTCGCGGCTTTTTCATTGTTTATTCATGAAATTATCGCGTGCGGATCCAATCAAGGTTTGCTGTACTCAAATATATATAAAGCGCAATTATCATTGTTATCCACATTTATCAACATTTGATTACGTATTTAACCTTACTTAAAAGTCTTTTGATACATTTTGTATTTAATTCAATAATTTTCCCGTTACATATTGTTTTAAGGAAAATATAACCTACAGCTGTTTGTTGATCAGTCGACTTTTTCTAAGAACCGAAAGGCAAATTTTAAAATTATGTTATCCTTTTCAATTGGGCAAAATATTTACCACTTTGTTGACCCATTTTGCAAATAATTTTAATTTGTTATTTATTTATTGACAATTAACAGAGTTGTTTAACGATAAAAAAAAAACAAACAAATATGTGTTACCTCATTCCCGGGCTCTGTGAAGCCTAGGATAGTATATTAGTCGAGTAGCAAGTAGCAAGTATCCGATCAAAGGATTTACTAATCTATTCTACTAAAATGTTGCTGTTCGGACACGTTTAGTTACTAAATTACTGCCCTAGTGCGTACGTTTAGGCTTAAACGAGTCCGAACAGTAGCATATCCTTAATTCGGATAAATGCTACTTGCTACTCGATTAAAATACTATCTTGGTCAAAGCTTGAGAGTCAGTGTGTGTCCTCACAGGGACGGGCACACACGAAGATAATGAATCATTATCATATAAACGTTATCTCGGAGTGGTGTTTCGAGCAATGAGACACAATTACCGCTGCATTATGAATTGTCACGTGTTTGCCGCACATGAAATGTATAACATACTTTACTATACACACACACAAACACACTAATGTGATATTTATCAGTAACGATACCAATTTCGCTCATCATCATCATTAGGTCATATGTCCTCACCGACATGCTCGGAGCTTGCCTTAATTTAGCTAGTGAGACTACCCCATAGTTAACCACGCTGGTTCATGTGGGTTGCTTGACAATTTCATTTACCTCATAATAAATTGATAGTTGTTGGCCTTCGCTCAAGAATCAAATGTGTTTGTATTATGACATGAATGTTTATATTTACAAGTGACAAGGATGTGCGGGGCGGGGGGGGCGGTGCGACCGCGTGCAATCGATACCGTGTGCCGGGCGCGGACGTTGACCCGCCCCGCGGCTCTCAGCTGAGAGCTACTCGTGTCTCGAGGGTTGCAAGTTGCAATCTCATTTGCTAAATTTACAGCAGCAATATTTTGTTGTCTAATTGTGTCGACAGGTGTGCGGGCAGCGGGCACGTGCCTCACTCGTAGTTTTTCCTCACTTTCTATGATATGAACCGGTCGCCGCACGGACAGACAACTTTCCTCGCATTAAATATTATTCTGACGCTAACAGCTGCATTAGCGGCTGACGACGCTTTTCTCTTTCTATTGGAGAAATCATAATATTACTTTAAGTTAACATCTAAAGTAAACAAAATTTGATATGACTACAGTTTTTGCAAATACCAAATGCACCTCAATAATGACTATGAAATTGGAATAATTTAACTTCTTGTTTAACATATTTACATTGAAACTGCATTAAGTGAACGATTTGAATAATTTTTGTCCTTTCAATTAGTGTGCGCGGAGGTGAGCCGGCCCGCGCGCCGCTGCCAAGGTCAGGCCGGATGTCCGCCTTCGATTTCACTACTCTTGCTTTTGTTGACCTACACATACTAACTATAATGTCGATTTTTAAATATTTTTTTTATATCCACATTTATAACCTTGCTCTTATAACAGCACTAGATATTAAACGCAATATAATAGGTAACTTGATCACTGAAATAAACATTTAATAAGGGAAAGTGTGAATAAGATAGTGCATCTCACGTACATTCGAAAACATTGTGAAGATTCTAGGACTATTGGGCACAGACGTGACAGAATGATCATTCAATAGTAACAGTGAATGTGGAATACAAGACACCGTTGCACAATAATGTCAAATCAATTGAAGTCAATATATTAACACGTAGTATGAACTTATCTCCGCAGAACAGGTAAGTAGTTGACCCACATTCCTAACGCGATAAGGGCCTTTAGTAGCGTTGAACGAGATAATGCTCAGCTCCTAACATGATAATACGACTATAAGTATAGCACAAGCCGAGCCTCCAGACTTGGTGACATTCACTCTTCACTATATAGCCTGAATACACTCCGTTTAAACCCGTCTCATACGTTAACGCTTGTTATAAAAACTGGCTACGAGCCAACTGTAATTTAGGTTTCGTGCTAATCTGTCCGTGCAACGACACGCTTGAAAAATTAAGAGTATAACATATTTTTAAAGGTTTTATATCAGACACATTAAGAATTTGTCATCGTCAGTAACACAGTATCGTAACCACGTGGCGCTGGCGCCTCACTTTCATGTCAATGGAACTAGTGTCGTGCGCCCGGCTCCGCTCCCACGCTCCGCACGACATATGGCATACATCACTTGCATTTACAGAAACTACTTTCGATTTTTAATTTTATTGTAAAATATGCATTTCATTTATAATTAAAAACGTAATTCACCATTCTTAGAAAATAGCTCTTGATATTATTATTAACACACCACGCTATATGTTGGCTACATTGACTCATATAAATATAACAAAGTATACGAGTACGTAGCAACTTTTGTGGTTGCACTTTGTATTGTGAAGACAAACAAAATGGTCACATTACTAATACAATTGATAATACAGTATCTACACATAACATATAATTCCTTCCTATTGAGTACAATAATAATTAATTAATTATTTAAAATACAACAGTGTTACGATTCACATTGCCACGCTAGTAACACTGGTGACGTACGTGTCGCATAAACCTTTCCTTTCTTTTATTCCTTTTTTTTAATATTGCCACTTCGCTAAAAATATGTTGTAGAACATAGCTTATTCTTTGTTATGAGGCCCACCATAGTCCTAGCCTAGCGCGCCTAATCGTCATAGCATAATTATTGATGGCGATGGCCGCGGCGACTTTCTCGTCCACATTAACGCACTGATTGAGCATCGCTAACTATACGCAAATACATGTAAATTAGTGATCACATTCATAACACGCTTTAGAAAATATTCTTGATAACGTATAGTGTGCGAATTTATAATCAAAATCTTAAAAGTTTCTAAAGATTATTAGCATTAGAGTCCAAGATATTTCAAACCGGTAGAGATAAAATTCCATTAATATTGTGAACATACTCTGGCAGCTAAGACCGATTATCATGGGACGATCCGCAGTATTTGCTGCTTCTGATCCGATAGGCTAGATCTTGTGTGTAGTCACCACTCACCATGCGTTCCCGCTCATCTTCGACGGTGCGTATGAGGTGTGCGAAGTGCTGCAGCGAGCGACCGATGGCGCGCTCGTCCTCCGTCATCGAGGCACCGATGCAGGCGAACTCGAACTGCTCCATGCTGCCCGCCAGCGCCAGCTGCGCCGCGCCCAGACCTGCACACACGTTACATTGAGCCATCAGTTTCTGCTAGAGCACGTCATAAGAAGCATGTTCTTCAAAGGACACCGGAAGATGGATGTGATAGTGACCTATCTATACTAATATTATAAAGAGAGAAACTTTGTATTTTTGTATTTTTGTTTGTATTGAAATAACTCAAA
Source organism: Papilio dardanus tibullus (assembly GCA_013186455.1). Lineage (NCBI taxonomy): Eukaryota > Metazoa > Arthropoda > Insecta > Lepidoptera > Papilionidae > Papilio > Papilio dardanus. The sequence goes on along the minus strand of QDHC01000110.1, from coordinate 89,795 downwards.
ATCTACTGAACCGATTTCACTATTAGAAAGCTACGTTTTTTGTGTCTAACATAGACTATAATTTATTTTTAGCAAAGTTTAGGAAATAGGAATAAACAACGCATTTCTGGACCCTGTCGCAAAATTTCATTTATGCAATATAAAGCATGGTTCAAATTACAATTATTTCATGCATAATTTTGTAGTTACTCGTTCATGTTGAAGCCCCTACTCCCAAAATGAATGGACAAGGCGATGCGTCAATTCAAGGGGTGTAAGTCCATCACTCGTTGGCATTGCATTATAAATACGAGTAGAATCTATTACCAAAAGAAAAAATCATGCTCAACAATTTTACACTACCTTTTATATGACAAGATATAGTTGTAGTTATGGATTCTCAGTTGAAGCCGTGTCTTAGCGTGTCGTGCTGTATGTTATTTACTAACAGTAACAATAAGGATAACTCTTGTGTAAATCAACATGGCGCTTGCGAAGTCAGTAAACAAGCGTCACACGACGCAATTAACACTAATATAGAACCTGCCTTTGTGAGTAAACGTAAAGAATTTATACAAGTAGTAATTAAGTTACCTAATAGGTTTAATTAAGTAATACAATGCCGTAATGAATCTTTACCCGGTCGCACACAGCCGGGGTCACGACCCGCACTGCACATGTCCACTAATGTACCTACTAATTAAATTACATGTGTCTGCTGAGTCACAGAGCAGCCGGTCAGCCGTCAGCGTCTCCACTCCGCGCAGACAGCACGCTGGCATGTCACATATCTACAGGATGTGATACTGCCGGCTGTCGACTTCCGTCAGATAACAAATCTCATCATCACCTCAGGACAGTTCATTCAGATTTTGTAGGCAAGTTTATTTAGCTGTTATAAGTGTGAATATTTGGTCTTTACTAATATTATAAAGAAAGACCTTTGTATTTTGTATGTATTGAAATAACTAAAGAACTACTCGGCCGATTTCAAAAATTCTTTCACCATTAGAAAGGTACATTATCCCCGAGTAACAAAGGCTATGTTATATAATTCCACGCGGACGAGGTCGCGCACAACAGCTAGTTTTCTATAAATGGCACATCACCGTCTACAATCTCCAAACTGTACTGTATAAAAGGAAGTAATGTTGTTAAGTACATTAATGAGGATAGCAGGGCATGGTACCGACACTAGCAGTGTATGCCGATGTCTTTCACCGTGGAGTCGGCGAGGCGGCTGGCCCTCAAGGTGAGAGTCTCCGCGCCGCTCGCTTGCACTTTAGGTAACATTGCGCAAATAGCTGTTTGCCGAGTTGCAATACATGTTACATTCCATATTTTATCACTACGTTGTCATTACCACCTTAAGTATTGCAGGTGCATTATCACTGCACAATGCAATGGAGTGAACACTACGAGCGATGTAATATGTTATTAAAGATATCATTGGTACAAAGGTGTTGCCATAATTGCATATGACACCTATGACACTAATAATACGATTTGTGAACCAATATTATTTATTGTGATCATGTTTGACAAAACTTATTTCGAACAACGTGAATACTTGTTTTGTATTAAAATATGATTTAATTATTTTTTAAACAATGTGTTTAATAAATCGATGCATAACAATAGCATTTAATCTATTAAAGAGTTTTATAACATGTATATTTAACATTATACAAAAAGCACTGCTAAATAACATACAAGCTAGAATCAAAAGAACATGGGAGTATAGGACTTAATGCCCGCCAGCGACAACTAGGCTAATTGGTTGATCACCGTTGCTTGTGCGACAGATTGACGTCATCACAATACGATTAGGATCTCATAGCGAGCAATAGCGGCTGCGGCTGCGGGTGCGGGGAGAGTGAATGTAATGAGGTAACGGCGACAGTGAAGGTGAAGGCCGACCACTCCGTCGCCAACACTCTCCTTACATTACTGTTATCGCGGCATCGAAATGTCGCAATATCATTCGCGTATATCAAATATTTAAAGTAAAAGTACCAACTGAACATGGAATTTGTCAAGTTCTGACATATGATCCTTCAGACACGAAGGCCTCTCCTTGGCTATTATGTTTTTGTTTGAATACAGTCGAACCTGGATGCGAGAGTGCAAGGGACCGCGACATTTGTCTCCCTTATAGAGGTTTCTCTCTAATCCGTTTATCTCGCTTATGGAGGTAACTTTCGTTTATCCAGGTCTCGCTTATCCAGGTGTATAGTCAGACGCTATTGCTTGTACTATCATGTACAGAGGAGCGTACCCCGGCCCGTGCGACCTGCGCGCACAATACATCACGTAACGGATTACGTCCCAAGTTCGGTCCCACGCTACATGAACACGCTTTGTTGAGCTTTGCGTCAATGGCACCGACAATCGTCAGTGAATGTCATTGCGAGATTAGTACGAGAAACCGACTCATACTCCAGTTAAACATGATATACATATTTCTGTCTCTGATCCTACGGCTTCATTAGACCGAGTTCGCGATAAAAACGAACTTCCGAAACACAGTCACCGTAACCGTAGGGTCACAATCCAAGTACAAAAGCAATAATAGTATACAAGGCGCCTCGCGTCACACTGCTCTTGCCGTCTATTTGTTACGAGACGGCGTCGTCGCGCAGGGCGGAGACACGCTCTAATGAAGTACTTCCGTCGATTGCGCTCGCCTACATCCTATACTGTCCTTTAGTATTGGTACAATACAAGACTTAACAATCTAATAATCTTGGCAACATTGATCGTGTTAAAACACTTTCAAAATAGGAAAAATAAACAGAGCTCATTAAAGGTTTCGCCTGAAATAATGTATGTGGTAACAAGTGCTGTATTACTAAGAGGATGGGGGGAAGGCGAGGGGAGGGGGGTACGAAGTGTGCGGCGGCTCGTTACGCCACACCAAGTATTCCTTATCAGCCTACCTTATCATTTACACTTTGATTACACTAACACTACATAGAAATATATAACATGAACATTTAAAAATTAAACATAAATATTTTCTTTTTACATTGACTGGTTTAGGTGTGCACCACTATGTATAAACAATATAGAAACATAGATTTTTATATACATAGATAAAAGATGTAATATTCAACGACACATAATGTTCCTTGCACTTTGGTCGACATAGCTGGGCAATGTAGCCGGTATTGTTTGTTGTTTGTATCTGATTACATTTTAAATGTTATGTAACATACTGCGCCAATGATTAATTAGGTAAGTATTAAAGAATTAGTAAATGTAGTTCATTAACAGAGAAAAATATGCATTTCCCGGAGCTCATTTAAAACCATTATAATTATACATAAATAGGTATTAATTGTATAATAAAGTATTGTATGTGGAGCACAAAAGACATGTTTGACTATATTTGTAACTAGTTGTCTCCTGACTCCTACCCTACTACATTAAAAAAAAAAAAGTATATATGGTCTTCCAGACTATGCTTTATATCTAAACCAATTTCATCTAGATTTTTAGAGTGATTTTGAAGATACCTTCTAACAAACATATATCCCACTAAACTTTTTGCATTTATAATATTAGTATGTAGTAAGATTAACTCAACAACAACTATATTAGAGTGCAATATAGAAACATTGTCTGTACTACAAATAATACCAGTTACATACAACATATTTAAGAATTGCCGCAACAAACAATATCTACTATATTACAACAACCTAAATGGTCACAACAACATTACTGGACAAGCATAGAATATATGGTCAACATTTCCTTAATTGGAACCAAACAAGTAACAAGAATACAAGACTAAGAATGCAAACGATCTATACAAAGTAATAATGAATAATAAAGAATCAAGCAACAAATAATGCATCAATATTTAGGCTTGCTGCGCGGTGAGGGTGGGCAGAGACAAGCTGTACTAACAAGGTGTGCCACAAATTTTATTAGGCATGTTTCAGTGCAGTGGGTGTTGATTATGGACTCTGATGAACTCACTATGACTCATCTAGCTCACATAACATTAATATTGACAAACACAATTAACAAACTATATCTCTTTGTTAATTATGCCTGAAGTAGAACTACTTTGAAAATTATTTTAATATGCAACATGTATGGAAGCTTTTGTAAAACTAATAGAAAATTCTATGTGAGAATTTTAAGTTACAGTAAATATATTGATGTACATTATCAATTGGCAGTTGTTGAGCGACAAGGTTACATAACAAGAGGCACAAGGCCACATACATTGACACCTCCAGCCGGCCCACTTGCATTGTTATCACCTCTACTAGTGACACACTACACATAAAACTGGCACAGACGCTATAAATTATATGAGATAAATCTACTAGGGAATCATAGCTCACCTAATTTCATAAACTATATTATTTTAAACCATTGCTATAAAGTTAAACATCTAATTGATGACTCAAATTGCTTGGTATTTTTTTGTATTTTACTAGACAGACGAATATTTTTTTCGTCAATAATGAGTAGAGTAATCCATTTGAATGTTATGTGAGAAGGTGTGACTTACGTTTAGCGGCCTGCACGACATCCTTGACTTCTTTTATTAGTCGTTTGATCTGTTGGCTGGTGCGCTCGAGCTCCTTCTCGTGGCGCTGCAGGTTCTCGCGGAAGTGCGGGCTGTCCGCCAGGCACTCCGTGAACTCCAACGGCTGGAGTCCCACGCCCATCCTCACACACTATATCGCAAACACGATCAAAAATCACAAACCACTTTCACCGACCGCCGCGCCTCGGACTCATCTCCGCGCACTTGTCGGTTAACACGGACGGAATTTTTTTAATGGACGTAATCGGCGCTTATCACTACGCGATTTGTAAATGGATAAAAAAATGAACACTAATATTTTCGTTTCAGAGCATAATTGGCAATCGTTGCTCGTTGCGCTGCGCTGTCACGAATGCGATATTTCTACTGAATGTTACCATATTTCATTGCACAGATTAAACAAATTGTATAATTTTTATTTTAGTAAAAAGTCCCAAGAGGATTAAAAATTACTTAATTATGTAATTAATAACAATATCTTATCAAAACTTTAATATTTTTTTAACTTTTTACTTCATATTGCAGTTTTAACCTTTTACAAAAACACTGAGTAAATTGTGCTACTGGCAGCACTTTGTTATTTAAGCGGGAAAAGGTGTTCAAAAGATTTTCCTGTGAGAAATCATAAGCATGAGCACATCACTGTAAATTTCTATTTGATTTAACTTTCGTTATTTCATTTCATTTTAAGAACTTCCTCTGCTCTTAATAATCTTAACCATATCATCATAACGGTTTACGGCGCTACCATTATTTTTACTTGTACGTAAAGTAGGGTTTTCGTAATTCTACGATTTCTGTAATAAAGTAAAACACCAACTACAATAAGTATAATATTTTACTAAATGTTAATTAATTTTGAATACAATGTTTTGCAAGGTATGTGTAGGTTATGGCGCGGTGTTGCCAGTTGCAGTGGCGCTGGTATCGCGCGTCTCGCTGTCATCCGACTCCTGCTCCTCCGAGTCGTCCTCCTCGTCTTCGTCGTCGTCCGACTCAGAGCACGAGTACGAGTAGTCACCACCCTCAGCGGCGGCATCGTAACCTGCACAATATATTGCTTTAAATTTGACAAGGTTATGGCAACACTAAGACCTTTTTCATTACGGTAAACATAAAGTGTTTAACCTCCTTACAGATTTCAGGCTTACCTGTATATCCACCAGCACCATAGTCATCATCGTCGGCCGGCTGAGCGCCTTGTCGCCCGTAACGATGCGAGCGCGCTGAAAAAAGTAAATTGGGCAATTTTATTACATTCTCAGCGGTCATAAATAACTTGTCTAAATTCAAAGAGAAAAGCTGTGCGTCTCCTGCTCCGTAGATTAAGGGTAGGCAACAACTCTGCATTTGCAGTTGTCTATGGGCAGCGATCGCTTCGCTATTTCGGCACTTTATAATATAAAAAAAAGGCTAGTGTATACTGACTAGACATGCTGAGTTCGCCGGTGAGCAGGAGCGCGAAGCCGCACTTGGGGCAGGGCGGCGCGGCGCGGCGATCGAGGCGGGAGCCGCGCCGGCGTACATGCTCGTCGCAGAAGCACGTTTTGCAGCGCAGGCATGAGTACTGACCCAGACGGTTGCAAGATTGACCTGAACAGACATTCAATTGTAGTTCTCTCAAAAGAACTTATCTCGTAGGCTTAAACCAGAATGCAGCATTTTTATTACTGGCAACTCACACTTATATGTCTCAGACTCTAGCACTTGACAGGACGCCTGGTGCTCAAACTGATCGTCCTCACAGAGGAAACCCTGGCAGAAGCAGCAGCGAAACACGCGCCCACCATGTTCCCACACACCTATGGAAAATTAATATAAAAACATGAGAGTGATATGTTTCCAGGATTTGTTGCTGTTCGGTACAGATGCGCACTATAGTTATAATATCACAGGAATTTGAAATTGGCGGAAAACCAGGTTTATGTAGGTAGATGGCCGACGATTTTTATTCTCCGCACAAGGGAGGTATATTGAAATACCCCGCCGCTACGGTTGGGCGCGGGGCTCGCGGCTTGTGCGGGGAGTGAGGTCGTCGGTCATCAGGAGTCGGCTCTGGAACGTTCTCTCGGCACGCACGGTCAGCGCACAGGGTCGCTTTCGTTTTTTCGGTTGCATTACGGTTCGCTTACGGGAAGCGGTGCATATTGACTTTGGACTAAACATTTTTGACTTTACTGACTCGAACAGAATTACTAGGCACCTACAGGACGGGAAACAGTGCATCGAGTTGGTAAGTGCCACTTTATCCACATTATTACAATATTACGCCACCCTTTGTGCATGCGTAGTTACAGGGTAGGTTGTGCCACAGGACCCGAACCTGTATTTGTTGTGCACAGTTGCCATTAAAAAGGCCTTAAGACATACCTCTTTCACACTCGAGACACACCGCGTCAGTCAGTGGGCAGGTGCAGGCGTGTGCCGTCAGACACTTCCTGCCGTGACACACCCACGCCTCGCAGAAGTCACAGATTGCACCCTGCACACATAATATGCATTATGTTAAGTCAATAATATGACAACTGCTGAACTATGTAAAATGATTTTTTTCATGTAGTAATTTAATTACAAAAATTATATTTTATCTAGGAGCGAAAGTAAATTAAGGTTGGACATACCACCATTCCCATTCCAGTGGTGAAGAGGCCGGGGTGGCGCACCACGCAGTCCCCGGACTTGAGCATGCACTTCACCTTGCCGCAGTGCGCGCACGCCGGCAGCCGCTGCAGCGCCTGGCAGAAGTAGCAGAACGCGCGGCTCTTTTGTTTCCTGTAATTTAAACATCCCATTGCCACATATTTAACTTTTTTTGTTGTCCCACTGGTATGTGCTTTTTTAAAGCAACATTTACGAGATTTTGTAACCTAGTCCACTTAAAATTATTGGTTGGTTTTCCTCAAAGTTTAACAACTACTTTTATACATTTGTACAAAGAATAAAATGTTAGTATGCAATTACTTCTGGCATTTATCACATTCCATGGGCATGTTACAAGGATGCTGGGCTATGTCTACGTGTTCCCTGGCATTCCTGATTTCTTTTTGTCTCTGCTTCTGTTTTTCGGCTTTTTTTCTTTGACCAGTCTTTTTCTTAGGCATTATTGATAGTTAACTGTAAACAATATATTAAATAAACTTAGAAATCACAAGACCTTTGGATGTCTTATAATTTTACACGTTTAGCAAATATTTTACTTTCCAAAGATTTCAGAAGTCATATGTCAGGTGTCAAAATGACGACCATAATAAAGCTGACATTCAAACAAAAGTACTGCCAGTTGCGAACCACATAGATTTTCCGTTTTCGGTCGGAACTTAAAAGAGTTCAACAAAATAATCCGTTTGTGTTAAAGGTCAAAGCATTCATTTAACAGCAGTTGATGGTCTACATTTACACAGGAAATAGCCGAAATTCGTTAAAAATGAAATTGGGAAAACTTTTATATTTCACTGGTAGCACAGCACGTCGTTGTCACTTGTCCTTGGACATTCGGAATTCGCATCAAAATAAATATTTGTTTGCATTTCGTTTTACTACTGTGCTAGTATCTTTGCTGATCGCTATTTACTATTTAATTTAGTATTTGCGCGTTATCTTTATATTAATGCGAACGTGAATATTTCAAAAAAATAAGTTCATAAATCCAAATCATGTCGGTAATAAGAGATCTGGTGAGTACAGTGATATATTTTTGATCTGATTTATTATTATTTCTATACTGAGTCGTCCCAAAAAAAAAATTAAATGTATGAAGTAATAAAAAAAACGCAATTACAATATAATAAAAGGGTTAGGTTTCCTATCAGATTCGCAATAACATTACTGAAATGGCCACGAATACGAAATATGATTTGCAATGGTGACCAGGGGCCACTGTGCCACTAAAAGTTTACAATAGGATAAGAATAAATCAAAATCATGCGTTGATAATTAGTTTATTCTAATTTTTAATTAGGCAAATACAATTATTATAAGTTTAAATACAGGTGTATCTACTGTCATGAAAATAATGCTCAGAAAATTGAAGTGGATTTCACAGTACTTTTTGTGAGTTTGCAAATGGAAGAGGTTCTTAAATAGTTTGTATTTTTTTGTACGAATAAGTTATTTATAACTTTACTCGGAAAACTAAATGCATTGTTTTCGGAAACAATGGATCTCCATCATTAAGATTTTCACGCAATCTTGTATGTTCCAAATGCGACGTCCTTTTTGTTATTTCTGACTTCAGCTTTAAATTCAATGAATCTTTTGTTGAGTTCTTCAATATTGGCTTCATATAACTAAAAGAACATTCTGACACGACTTGACGAAAAAAAGTAAAAGTATTGTAATAATCTCCAAAGTACGTTTTTAATACAGGAATTAAATATACAGGCAATAAAAAACATGTAGTACTTATTACGTCCGCTGGCGGCACTTCGAAAGTAAAATATTTATTCCTTCAATGGAAAATTCCTACCGTCTGTTCGTTTCAATGCTCAATTGTTTTGATGCGCCATCTATAAGTCTGTCACCGGCGGAGCTCGTTATATTACAGGGAGTCGTCGCCAGTACCGATTTCTTTATCCCATATCAACGTGCTTACAATAATAGGTATCAAGGAAATAGGGGGAGGTAGGGGTGCTCGATTTACACCTCCATGGCTTGTATTCCTCATCGGTGGCTCCATTATATCGATATCACGCGAATCACGGCCGCAAGCCGAAGCAAAATCTTCATTTTTTGCGCGAACTCGGTCTACTGAAGCCGTAGGGTTACGGCGCTATTTACAAACCATTAAGACTAAAACCTTGTACGTACCAGAATAGTATTTTAGTCGAGTAGCAAGTAGCACGTATCCGAACAAAGGGTTTACTACTCTACTAAAATGCTGCTGTTCGGATACGTTGCATAGGTTTAGGCTTAAACGAGTCCGAACAGTAGTAAATCCTTTGTTCGAATAAATGCTATTTGCTACTCGACTAAAATACTATCCTGGTGCGAACAAGGCTTTAAGGTCCTTCAAGTGTAAGCAACAATGATTAGAGTTTCGTGTTGCTGACAAACGTTTTCTCGTTATCAATACTAAGTTATGATTAATACTACGTGTGATTGTTGTCATTTTAAGCCGATTATTATTACTTGCCGATATTTAAATTGTTGGTGTACAGGCCTACCTATAGACACGGCCTCCGCTACCATGATTGCAAAGTGTGCAATGCACACGGGCGCCATCCTTAGGGGCGTCAAAGCCAACGGTCCGACAAAAAAATTACTTTATAAGGTGGCGTGATTTTAACTCATAATTTTCGCGATGACTTTAAATATTGCTTACTATTGACCTTACAATTGACCATGAACAACGTTCCTATTGTAAATATATTGTAGAACATAGCGCAGGTCATGAAAAGGTGCCTTTTAGCGACTCTAACGGTCACAGAGATAATTTGCATAGATAACACTACAGTAATACATTTCAAATGTCTACTAAGGTGCAAATAAAAAACTGTTTTACGTTTTATCGTAAATTATTCTGAGTTTATTCCGAAATATAACATGTTAGTATAGTTATAATGGCTTAGATTTATCCTCGTATAGACAAGATATGATTTTGTTTAATAAAACAGGGAGAAAACACAAGGAGAATTATACTCGTTGATACCACAAACTCAAACACATATTAAGATATTCGTGCAGATTGTGGTAGTTACTATGTCGGTTGTAGAGTGACAAGTTCGTCCCCCGTGGCTCAGTAATTGCATTGATCGAATTGATTGTGGAGCAGCCGGGCGGGCGGCAGAGCGCGGGGTGGGGGCCGCGTATTTATAGCGCCGACCGGCAGCGGTGCCCCGGCCCCCGGCCCCCGGCCCTGTCGCCGCTCTAATCGACTGCACGGTGCACCGCCGCCACTCTGACACAACTACCATGACATTATACTAGCACCACCGTATCCTGTATCTGGACGCTCTGCAAGCTTACATAGCTAGGCAAGCAGTAGCGGCGCGCAGTGCGCACGCCCGCCGCCTGCGCCCCGCCGCCCTCTCGCCCCCCACCGTGCCTTCGCCTTTAAATCATGTCCACGTCCCGTTTGAAGTATGCACAACTTTGAAACAATAAATAGCATTAATGTAAACGAAGTATAGCTTGAATAAAGTTAAGGACTGAGAAGCTGGAGGTGCTCGTACCTCGGTTTCGGTACCTGGTACCGAAGGCTCGGGTCGGCGCGATGCTGTCAGTGAATGTAACGTCCGATGGTGGCGGTGCGCAGATGAAGCGCGCGGGCGTCAGCGGGCACCTGGTGCCGTTCTTCAAGGCGGTGTGCGTGTACTTCGTGCTGGGCGCCGGCGCGCCCTCCGCCGCCACCGCCGCGCTCAAGTGCGCGCCCATTCTCTGCCTCCTCGGCTGCGTCCTCTACAAGTCCGCCTACGCCGCGGGGCCGAGGTGGGTACCGGATGCGAATTTATATATTATGAAGATGTATTAGAGTATTAAATAGTTCAGATAATCGTTATCTACGAGGGCAATGCACCGCTCCGCGATTGTAATGACTGCTTGCATTATCTGCAACATGTTTGTATGCACTTTACCTAAATTAAAATACCTATTTATGTTAGTGTACCCTGCACTATTCCCTTTTCATTTTGATTTTGACATATGAGTTAGCATTTAAAAACTGCACTTCTTGAATCAGTAACTTGGTCCTATGCTGATGAGTTTGTAACCTGTATTAAACCGTCATAGTGAGAGCGCAAGCGAGCGAGTGTATAGTGTGGTGCGCGCTGCGCAGGGGCCGGTACGCGCGCTACGTGTGCCTGGGGCTCACGCTGTCGGTGTTGGGCGACGCGGCGCTGGTGTGGCCGCGCATGCTGGCGCCCGGCATAGTCATGTTCGGCGCGGCGCACGTCGCCTACATCGCC
>QDHC01000110.1:63737-74702 GCA_013186455.1 Papilio dardanus tibullus | reverse complement strand
CACAATATTATAGAAGGGGTCAAACATAAGCGGATGAGCAACCGCCAAAGTTTCTCTCTTATGGAGATCGTTCATCGGGATCAGTTAATGCCAGGTTCTACTGTATATATTGTAACCATCACAAATAATATAATGTATGTGGCCACTTGTATATGGGACTCACTGGCTACGGAGAGCGAGCCGGTGGCCTGCGGCAGGCCGGACAGCTGATCGTTGACCTGCAGCCCCAGCTCGTCCATGATCTGCGCCACCACCGCGTCGCTGCAACAACACTCAGTTGTATAAAAGGTAACTTTGCAATATCTCCAGCGAGGTCTCAACTCTCACCTCTCGTCCTCGTCGTCGTCGGCCGCCATCGCGTCGTCGATGGAGTCGTTCATCATCTCCTCCTTCATGTCCATTATCTCAGACTGCTTCTCAAACTCCTGGAATACGTACATTGTTAACATTTTAAGATATTAGGACCAACATTACTCAACAAGAATAGCATGCCTTGGCTTTAGGCTAAAACTTTTTTTAACTTCAAATTAAGTAACAACGAAGTGAATAAAAAAAAGTTAAATATTCTATAAACAAAATGCAAAGCTCTCTAAAAGATCTAAAATTTTACGAACTTACTACTTTTTTAATCTGTGGGTTGTTACTTTTTTTTTGTTGCCAGTTCAAATAATTTATTTTTTTATACCTGCAATATCCTCTGTATCTGTGGCATGTTGAGCTGCCTGTTCATGGTGGCCATGGCGCGCGTGACGCCGCGCATGGCCTGCGCCATCGTGCTCTGCGACTTGAGCGTCTGTATCTTGAGTGCCACGGCCTGGATGTTGGCCTTCATCAGCATGAACTTGCGCACGTAGCGCCGCGTGCGCACCAGGTCCTTCGCCATTATCTTCACCGCATCCTAAAACATACAATAAACTAAATTAAAACATCTTTCTTAACATTACATTTCACAATTTCTGAGCGTAGGTACCATTTGTCCATCCTTTGCCAACTTCTTGATGTCGGCGATGACTTTCTTCTCCTGCTGCTCCATCTTGAGGCGCTCCCGGTCCAGGTCGCGCATGGCCTTGTTCAGTGCCCGCTGGTTCTTGCGCAGCATCTCCTCAGGCGTCATGCGGTGACCAAATAACCACTCCATTGTGACAAATACTCTGCGCTCCTGCAACATTACAAACGAAACTGCATACTTACATTAAATATGATTCTAATCGTACAATTTGTAGGCAGACTGTTTTAATAAAACTGCATACTTTTAAAGTGTAACCAACCAGATGAGTTTTAAATTGTCAATAAAGTCTGTGAAACACTGACAAATGTGCGGGCTATGATTTATAAACATAGATATAAACAAAGATAAAGTGAAAATGTATAATGTAAACATGTCAATGTAAACACAACCTTTTCAAACTAATAATACATCAAACAATGTGAAAAATGTGAAATTTGACAAGAGTTAAAAGTATATATTGTTTTGATACCTTTCCGTGAACTGTGTTTAAAAGTGGAAGCTAAATAATATTTGTAAATGATGATTCACCAATTCCTTTAGGAATTTAGTTCAATGTCTACTTCAACTACCGACTTATTTTACAACACTACAGTTTACTAATCTATTGACAACAGTTGTACATTAAATTAAATACTGTAATAAAGTTATTAACCACATCACTATTAAAGTATCATCAAATTGTTAAAAAAAAACTTATTCAAAATAATTCGTCACCATCTACAAAATGAACTGTCAATGTCAGATGGTCTTGACACTGACAATCAACTGACAATAACATTAAAAACGCGCAATATAGATTATAGTAGCAAAGCAAGATTGCAACGGAGCAGGGAAGAAAAACGCAATCATCGGTATGTTTGTACTTATTACCTACCTACTAAAGACATTTACATATCATGATTGTTTGATAAGGAAAATGCATTTTATTAACTACATTACGACACGTACTCTATGTTGAATCCAATGTCAAATTGACAATGACATTGTTTTCAGGATTCAGTTATCAAATGTCATTTAATTAATTTTATTGCGCGCGAATTTTATAGTTTTTTATTGTTATTAGAAGTTAAAGCTTAAATTAACTTTATTTAAAATGACTGACGACGATGTGATCATAATGGATGTAGATGAAGAAGAACCGAGAGTTGAAAAACCGATAGCGGGGCCCAGTAAACCGCTTGGATTGCTACCATGGATAGAAAAGTATAGGCCGCAAACTTTTGATGACATCGTGGGCAATGAGGACACGGTGTCGCGGCTGGCGGTGTTCGCGCGCACGGGGAACGCGCCCAACATCATCATCGCGGGTCCCCCGGGCGTCGGCAAGACGACGACGATCCTATGCCTGGCTCGCGCGTTGCTCGGCGCGGCTTACCGCGATGCCGTGCTCGAACTGAACGCGTCCAATGACCGCGGTATTGATGTCGTGCGCAATAAAATCAAAATGTTCGCCCAACAAAAGGTACATAGCAATTTTAAGTTCATCTTTGATTTGAATGGTACAGTATTGTTGCAATGTTTGTTCGGTGTTGGGAACAGGTGACGCTGCCGGGCGGGCGGCACAAGATAGTGATCCTGGACGAGGCGGACAGCATGACGGAGGGGGCGCAGCAGGCGCTGCGGCGCACGATGGAGCTGTACGCGAACACGACGCGGTTCGCGCTCGCCGCCAACAACAGCGAGCGCATCATCGAGCCCATACAGTCGCGCTGCGCCGTGCTGCGCTACTCGCGCCTCACAGACGCACAGATACTTGCCAAGGTACCTAGTTTTTTTATAAAATAACATTATTTATTGTTACATTTAACTTCTTAGTAATTAAGATAGGTTACAAGGTGAAACCCTAAATAGTGTTTTTTTATTACAGGTGATAGAAGTGTGCAGGAAAGAAGATTTATCGTACACAGAGGAGGGCGTGAACGCGGTGGTGTTCACGGCGCAGGGCGACCTGCGCGCGGCGCTCAACAACCTGCAGGCGACGGCGCAGTCGGGCCGCCACGTCAGCCCCGACAACGTGTTCCGCGTCTGTGACGAGCCCCACCCCCTGCTGGTGCGCAACATGCTGGAGGCCTGCGTACGACAGGACATACACCAAGCATACAAGGTCCTCCATCCTTACTATATGTTCATAGCTGTGCCCTAATCGGTTGGTGTACAACAATTTGTCCATATTTGGTGTACCGCAGGTGATAGCGCGGCTGGTGAAGCAGGGCTACGCGGCGGAGGACATCGTGAGCAACGTGTTCCGCGTGTGCAAGACGCTGAGCGTGGGGGAGGAGGTGCGGCTGGCGCTGGTGCGCGAGGTGGGGCTGGCGCACATGCGCGCGGCGGACGGGCTCACCTCGCCGCTGCAGCTGGCCGCGCTGCTCGCGCGCATGTGCCGCGCCGCCGCCGCCACATCGCCGCCTGCTGCTGCCGCTGGCACCACGTAGACACAATGTGGGTGTTACTACAATTCCATCATAGAATGAGTGAAAACAGACACTGGCAAAAATCAGAGATTCTACCCAAATAAGACTTATTTTCATATTTAATTGTAAGTGATTTGTGTTAAGATATAACTGCATTTTATAAGATGAAATGTAAATGATTGTTGAATTGTTGAGAGATGAAAGCGTTAATTGGTATCACATTTAAGTTAAGAGCTGAGCTTGTAAATATTTTCTATAAATACATTTGGTGTGAAAATGTAAGGGGTTTTTATTGAAGCATTTACAGAATTTTTATAATCCTAGTCATTGTGGAAAGACAGATTCTGCCTCTTGCTTATAATTTTTAACCGACTTCCAACAGAAGGAGGTTATCAAGTCAATAAGTTTTTTTTTTTTTATGTATGTTCGGAACTTGAGCAGCGAGTTCTGAACCGATTTACGTGATCCTTTTTTTGTTCGATGCAAGATAGCTGCCATTTGGTCCCATATTTACGTTTTAAAAAAACTATTTAGTAGTTTTTGAGTTATTTCTAATAAACATGAAAAAAAATTGGGACTTTTTTGCTTTCTCGGCTTACGTAGCCTAAACTATAGGCCCTATGAAAATTTGGGTTTTACCAAATTGTAGCTCTTTAAATGTGCTATTTTAAAGTCCGCGATGGCATATATCTATCTTTTATGGTTTTCTCACAAAAACCATTTTTTCATAAGAAAATTTTACTCGACTTTCGACGCTATTATTAGAATTCTCTATGAATCCTTATCCAAATAAATATGTTTATCATCAAGAGAATTTAATGCAAATTATAATTGACCTTTGAAGGACATCATTTCGACCAATACTTTAGAAGATATGAAGGTTTCAAACCACGCGGAACGTGAAAAATTACAAAAACGTTCCAAATAGAGCGAGACAAGTGTTTTCTTGCCGTATACAGCCTAAACTATAAGACCTACATAAAAACTGTAATTTGCGATCAATACATCATGAAATTGCCTACATAGTTGTCTTTGGTGACATTTATCTATAATCTATGATTGTATCACAATATTTTTTTTTCTCCAAAAAAATTTCAATTAAAATGCATTTTGCAAGTTACGACGCTATTATTTCGTATTCGGTATGAATCCTTATCCAAATAAATATGATTTTGCGTTAGAGTATTAAACGTAGATTATAATTGCCCTTTACAGTATAAGATTTTGACCAATTGTTTAGAAGATATTACATAATTAAAACAAACTAAGCGCGTTCGAAAATGCAATAGATGCGCGCGGGCGCATTGAAATATATGCTCGCGGCGATGTAATGTGTTTGTTGTTATAGTATTTACACGACATATTTTTCTTGACTATTGTGTATAATTAAATTAAGGTTTAATAATTGTTGTCTTGTAGGCCAATCAGATAAGGATGGCAGCAATATGGAGTACATATCAAGTATTTTGTTTTAAATAACTGCGCTGACGAAGTCTCCGGCAACAACTAGTACTCGTATTAAATAGCTTCAATTTGTTTGTTTCACATTTCGTAGTTGTAAACTTTAAAATAAACTATTTATTTCATATATTAAGATAATAAAACACAACGGAATTTCATAATATACATGGTGTGATAGAAAAATTCTACTGCAGTTTACAGAACAGCCTATTAAAGACACTAAAATGCTTAAAATAAAAAAAAAACTGCGTTTAAAAAAACCGCCTTCCAAAACGAAAAAAACACATTTAAATAAAAAGCTAAAAAAAACTAAAAAGGTATAAAATAACATAGTATAGAATACATTTTATACACCTCTTATGCAAACCATTCAGACCTTTAATATTAATAAAATACTATTATTTGTGAGCTATATCTATTTATTGATAGGTATGAAGTCGGAGCCAAGCCCTAAACAAAATAAAACGTAATAATATTATAAAAAGCTTACTTACTGTAATACAATTTGTATACTAGAGATAAACAAACCTAACTCACAGCGCGTGTAGGTGTAAGTATGCATCCCTATTATATTTCGCTTGGCTCCGACCTCAAACCTGTCAATAAATAGGTATAGCTCACAAATAATAGTATTTTATTAATATTAAAGGTCTGAATGGTTTGCATAAGAGGTGTATAAAATGTATTCTATACTATGTTATTTTATACCTTTTTAGTTTTTTTTAGCTTTTTATTTAAATGTGTTTTTTTCGTTTTGGAAGGCGGTTTTTTTAAACGCAGTTTTTTTTTACCTTAACGCTACGGCTTCATTACACCGATGTCACACAAAAAACGGTCTTACGCCAAATGAAGATCTCCGTTTTTTTCCACGAATTTGGTCTAATAAAGCCATCGGGTAATAGATACTAGCTCAGGTGTTCATGTAACGAAGTTTTTATAGAAATAAATACGTTTCTTTTAAACATTATATATTTATTCGTCATATAAAAATAATTGGACCATTAAAATTATGCTTAAATCTAATACATTGAAAAAAAAATAATATGTGTAAATCAAGATGTATGCAGATGTGTTTTCACCGACCAATCAGCTTGTTGTGCTCCGTCATCAGGCTCTGCAACAAGAATAACATATTGACACATTTTTTACGACTAATTTTTAAATGTTTATGTTTGATATACACACCAGTCCATTCTATCCACAGTTGTACCTCTTTCAACGCTACGGCTTAAGTAGACGGATGTCACGCAAAAATACGGCCTTACGCCGAAGCAAAATCTCCGTTTATGTCGCGAACTCGGTCTAATGAAGCCGTAGCTTTACACACTCATATTCTTCATATTCAATGTGTTCTACAGGGTAATTTAATGTGTTAGTTTATACGGCACGTATAGTTTACGCAAAATATCAAATGTTCCTTCGAGTTCCGCTGCGGATGACCAATCGTATTTGGTATTTTCCATCCACGAGTCCGTTAAAGTAACCGCGGATTTCCTGGCTTCATCCAAGAGTCGAATATATTGACAAAATCCATTGAATGCTTCCCGCTCACCACGATGCTTTGTTAACAAAACATGTCTTACGTTCATATCGAGAGGAAGTACGAGGTAAATGGTGCGTGTCAACAATTATTAGACAAATATTTTTGTTCCTAGGGAATAACTACACTTTGTAGACATGGTGTAGCCGGACTCCAGGGCGGGTGGTCAACGGCTATTAAAAGTAACTCGTGGCCGAAGGTGCGAAGGTAAAGAAATGTGAGGATACCATTGCGGGGCAGCGCGCCGCGTGCGTCAGTGCAACAGCGCCTGCTGCGGCACCGGCAGGTCCGCGATCATGCGCTGGTGCTCCTCGCTCAGCGCCTGCCGCACACGCGCACTCGTCAGCCTCGCGTCCTTATCTTATCCACCACTCCACTAACTAGTGCACCAGTTTCAACATTTCAACCATATTTGTGATAACAAAAGTGCATTTGTACTACGTCTCAGCTTGCCCCATGCACCGCCCCGCCCCCGCCCCCGGCCACCACTACATTTATTATATTGTGAGACTGTGAGAGAGTTAAAAGAAGTTATGTGATTTAGATAGTAAAGCATAGTTATTCTGTATTGTTAGTTGGTGACGACATGCACACGCGAGCACTAGACTACATTCAGTAAGGTGTGAGGGAACATTATCAACATGCAGTCGCGTCGCTTGCAGATGCATGCACTACAATTCCATCACTTTTACACTACCATGCAATTGCCCCTCACTAACTTTTGAATTTTAGAAACACCATATTTACTAAGATCTTTATTATGTACATTTTATCAGAATTTTTCTTCAACATATCACTACTCCGTGTGGTAAGGTCGTGGTGCATCAGTTCTCGAACCGGTTCCGCGCGGAGGAGCTGCGCGCGCGCACTCACCTTGAAGTACTTGACGGTCTTGACGCGCAGCTCGAGCGTGGCGGCCTCGTCGCACACGAACAGCGTCTGCGCGTGCTGCTGGAAGGCGGACACGGTCCACATGTGGTTGACGCCCTCCTCCACCGCCTTGGCCAGCGCCAGCGCCTTGTGCCCGCCGGTGATCAGGATCATGACCTCCTTGGCGTCGAGCACGGTGCCGACGCCGACGGTGAGCGCCTGCCGCGGCACCTTGTCGATGTCGTTGCCGAAGAAGCGCTTGTTGGCCTCCAGCGTGTCGTAGGCGAGCGTCTTGACGCGCGTGCGCGACACCAGCGAGGAGCCCGGCTCGTTGAACGCGATGTGCCCGTCCGGACCGATGCCTGCCGATGGTTTACTATTGTATATTAGTTGTACGAGATAGTGGTAGAGGCAGGGGAGGATCCGCACCGCCGACGAAGAGATGGACGCCGCCGGCCTCGCGGATGAGATCCTCGAAGCGCTGGCACTCGGCGGGCAGGTCGGGCGCGTTGCCGTCCAGCACGTGCGCGTGCTCCGGCGGGATGTCCACGTGCCGGAAGAACTCGTTCCACATGTAGTAGTGGTACGACTCGGGGTGGTCGCGCGGCAGACCTGCAACACCACATCGAACGTCATCACTCGCTCTACGGTCGCGTTTTGTAGTGTCGTTGACGTTCTATGATTTGGCAGAGAAAGTCTCACCGACGTATTCGTCCATGTTGAAGGTGGTGACGTATTTGAAGGAGATGAGGCCCTGCTTGTGGAATTCGATGAGGCGGCGGTACATGCCGAGCGGCGTGCCGCCGGTGGGCAGGCCCAGCACGAAGCGGCGGCCCGGCCCCGGCGCGAACTGCGTCACGCGCTGCACCACGAAGCGCGCCGCCCACTCCGCCACCACATCCGCGTCCTCCAGGATGATTAGCCGCATCGGGCTCGACTTCGCTCTCCCGCCTGCGCACCAACACTATTTTTGAAAAAGCTTTTAAAGCTTGCCTAAAATAAACTCTTGATCAGTTAAGATAATTGGTCATCAATTGTGTTATTGGTAGAGACAGTCATGTCAGTCGAATTAATTCAGCTATGACCGCGTTGTGTTGGGTCACGTCGCGGCCGGCGTTAGGAAGGTGAGGGCGATGACGTCAGCAGTGGCGACGCGACAGGACGAAAGGGCACAAGGTCGTCGCCGTGCCGGCCCAAGCTACGCTCACCATGTCAATGTCACTTTGCGACAAAAAAAAATTTCTCCAAACAATTTTCAATTAAAATGTTTTGTATAGGTACGATAGGAGTCGACATACTTAGATGATATTAAAGTAAATAGCAATATATTATTTGCATTGTTGACATTTCGAGAGGCACTCAAGAGGTCCTCTGCTCGACATCTGTGCGATACGCGGTGCGGGGCCAGTTACTAGATAACAAGTCGTTGCCCCACAATCGCCCATACACACATTGCAGTAAGTACTATCAAGTATTAATAACATGAGGTCGACATCGACACTTCAAATGGTTTTCCATTTCGTTGCAATTTTTATGTCTCAATTTTTTGAACAAACTTTTGTTCACTGAATTATACCAACGTTTTAGGTACGAAAATATACTTAGTTATTGGAGCTTCCAATGAAGTATACTTTCCACAAAAATGTGCCGTTTAAATTTTAAAAGACAAAAAAATCAATTATAAATAATCAATTTGCAAATATTTAAGACGAAAATAACTAAAAATAAAGTAGAAAACAAATTAATATTTTAATTAGTTAGTAGGATTTAAGTCGAATATTATTATTTGCCTTTACTTAATTTATAAGACTTTATTTTTATTACAATTATCTAGGTAATAAATATTTCGCGAGTCAATAACCTCTTTTGGAGGTCACTCACCCTGTTTAAGAATTAACAACGAATGTAATGTTGCGGTGTTTTCTCGACTCAGCTCGTAGTCCGCGCTGCTCGGGGTTGATGCGCCCGTTGCTCCTGCTCACTTCACTGCTTGTGATAATAACAGTGCAAATGATAACAACTCTACACTTGCACAATCTACTCTTCTCTACCACGCAACTACAAATGTTACAAGCAGCCGCTACCAATAACTGCCCGCCTAAATAAATTTCCTCGACGCTGATTGGTCGTGCAATGCGAAATGACAACTGTCACATAGTTCGCAAAAATCAATGTGACATACAATCAGTATTGCTATTATGTATTTTTTTATTTCATGGCCCGCTTGAAATGGATTCTTATTAGAAAACAATAACTAGGGGGCTACCCAAGATACTTTTCGATTGGCGATATCGCTATTGGAATCGACAAAAATGTATGAAACTGACATTTACATTCCATTAGTCATGGTGAGATATCGAACGTCAGTTCCATACATTTTTGACGATCGGTATAGAATCGCTTCGCAGCGAATATACTTTGGTTAGTCGCCCTGATACCGACCCAATCTTATGTCCTCATAAATCGTAAATCTAACTCCGCAACTTATATTGTTGTAGAGTTTGCTTAAGAGTTAAATTATCTGACGACAAAAGCACGCAATCTCATCTTTCAATAAGAATTATAGATTAGTGTGAAAATTAAATCAAACTACAAAGTCCAATAAGTAATATTTATTTTTATTACAGTACAGTAATAACTAGGGAGATTAACTAAAGAGTGGCGCCACTGTGCTACCAGACCGCATAACACTCGCTTCACCGCACAGTCCAACATAACAACACACTAAATGTGCAACAATGGTCACGTTTATTCAACCTGGAACATCCCCTCCGCTTCAGGGAAAATAACACAAAAATATACCTTCAAGAAAAAAAAAAACAACCCATTTGTTGTAATATTAACATGTCTTACTTACAACTGAGATAATTGTAATACTATGCTATATTATATTTAATTCAATAAGAACCGGTGAGAACAACCTTCCAAGGCGCAACAGGCGCAGAAGGCGGCCGTTTACCGTTGAATCGCCCAACGGGAATCAAAAAGGCATTTGTTTACTTTCCTCCAAGTACAGGCAACTTGGATGCTTCTCGTGCACAATATTCCATTGTCACATCCTGGGCCTTCGATAATGTCATTTTCCCTAAACTTCACTCTGAGAGAGATCATTTGGCAACATACATTCTCCTTATACAATACTTATTTAGATATATCTTTATAAATATAACCTTAGTATAAGTTAATAGATTAAACATATAATGTTGTCAGTTCAACAAGTGTACTGTGTGTGTGTGTGCAGCCGCCGCGCCGCGCCGCGCCGCTATAACTGCTATTTGTAAAATTACATTATAATTTTGTGCTTTTATTAAAAATATTTTTATTCTACAAAAGGACCTGTGGAATAGGGGAGGGAGGGGGGCTCACTGTACATTTTTTACACATATAAATGAAATGTATGATTTCTGTGAAGATTGTTAACTTGTGATCTATCGTTATAGTAATTAAGCAATAATTGTGATTGAACACAGCACTAGCGCCCCGCCCGCCGCCCCGCCCCGCCCCGCACTACACTCACTGTATTAAAACAATCAATGAATAACTTATTTTATGTACACCTCGTACGAACAGAAAGGAACTTTTTCACAGTACTACGAAGAGAACCATATTAAAATGATAACAGAACGGTTATCAGAGTATCTGTTAGCCTCTGAGCGCCCTAGTGCGGCAGGTAG
>QDHC01000110.1:14499-26743 GCA_013186455.1 Papilio dardanus tibullus | reverse complement strand
GTGCACTAATTGTTATTTATGGATAATACACTGTGTGGTCTGTAACAATTGTATTATTATAATTTGTAACAGGTGGCGTGGCTTTGTGAAGTAAACAGAGTGCGGGCGTGACGCGCGCGCCTCCTGCCGGATTTAGGGCAAATCCTCGCAACACGTGACTGCGGCCGCGCTGCCTGCCTGCCCGCCTGCCTGCCTGCCTGCCCGCCTGACTGCCTCGCGCTGTGTAATGTGTACTCTTTGTACGACGTGTACTTACAGTCTCACACACATTAAATAATCACGTTTCTGTTCGACATGTTACACCATGGAGTGAAAGCAGCTGGTTTGTCCCGCTGTTATTTTTCCGTCGGTTTTAGAGTAAGGAGGCGAGGGAGGACAGTCTCAGTGGTTACAAAATGTAAACAGCCGACCTACACCGTCTGAAATATGTATAGAGAATTAAGTATGATTTATACTTTCAATCCAAATCTCTAATGATCTCCAGAGACTATTACCCTGACACGTGTGTGTTTTAAAAGCCGATTTATTTTTAATATCTTCCTTTACATCGATTTATAAAGAATAAAGATATTGTGACATCCTGAGGAAACTTATTCGGCGAAGACGCGGTCAGGGGGAGGGAGCGAGGGAGCGAGGGAACCCCACTGATAAAATGTTTGATATTGAGACGCGCAGGAATCGGAAGGCATTGACGGCCGACAGCGCGCGTCGCCGCCGCGCATTCACGACAAACTGTAAATTAAAATTGCCACCCATTGAATTTTTATATTGAAAAATATGAAACGAAATACAAAATGACTCCACTTCGTCTTTAAGATTTGGCTTCCTTCAATTTACTGAAGCTTATAAATAATCCAAGTCTTTTAAAATGCTCGCGACGGCGGACGTGAGGTGACAATATAAAAAACACATCAAACATGAAGTTAAAGACTCACCATCTTAATTGAAATGAAACAAAACACCAATAGGTCGGTCTGTGTGCGTCGGCGGAGGGCTCGGCCAGCGCGCACACTGCACCACAGTGCAGCACAGTGCACCACAGTGCAGCGCGAGCCGCACGCGGAGACTAGAGGCGAGGCGGAAGCTGCGCTGTGGCACGCACAATACCTGGGAACTGAGTCGGCCGCTGCAGCATTGTTCACTGTGGGCTCCTAGCGACGATCATCGCAACCGTAAAGGCGTGTGACGTCACATATCGCGTTCATCGTTAATATTAACGACCCGGCATGAAAGCCGAAGCAACAGCCAACGTTTTATTGTGATCATGAGAGGAGCGTTATCGGCGCGGTTTAGTGCCGGGTTTACAGCGGCCCGCGCTTCTTTACTGCACCTGATCGTGTGACGGGAAACCGCAGGGGGCGCGCGGGGACTCTTTATGTCGCCTCTACAGCGATAACGACTATCTTACCGATTCAATCTGAGTAATGTGTTTCCATGTTGAATTAACACATAAAATAGAGATAAAACAAGAAGATGATGAAACTCAAATTCTATTTGTACAATCGTACAATATGCAACTGTAAAAATCACGGACGGATTGAGAACTTCTTTCTTATAGAAGTCGGTTAATTAAGGGAATATTGTATAGTTGACTGTCGACTGCAACACTGCATGTGTTGGGAAGAAGCAGTTTTTAAACTCAAGAGAAAGGTGCCCGTTTACTTACAATAGTTTTAATTCGATACAAAGTTATCATTTAATTGGCGATCCTCTGCCGGGACAAGAGCAGGTTGATGATTACAATGTTTTTGTATAAAATAATTTAACTTTGCTCAATTAATCCTTAGCTTCCTTCACTACGTACATTCCTCCTCGTTAATCGACAGGATAAGGCAGGGAACTCACGCGCGCCGGATTACTGATCTCATTATAATTTCATGAAGAGATCTCGCTGAGCCCACACTATGCGGATCATAACACGGATTTAAAGCCACGCGTGTAATTAATTGTGATTACATAACCTTACAATATGCGCTTAACTCACTCACACATTATCTTATCACTACACAATACACTCTTACAGAGACAGTCTAATTTTGGCAGAAAACTGTCTTCACAAAGGAGATGCGTCGTCAGCAAGGTCTTAACTAACGTGTTATATGACGCCTTGCTCAGTAAACATTCCATATTTTATTAAATCGACAACTTACAGTCACAACTTTTGTGAGTAAGCTAAAATACTTCCAACTGATTAATCGATCGTGACATGTGACTAGATACGTCTGTCGCTAAAAGGACCACATCTAGTACCGGGAGGAGAGCCGCGAGATGAAGCAAAGTTAATAATTAATATAGTAAATTGAGTTGGGTCCAGTTAGCGTGCAAATTAAAACGAGCGCGATATCCGGCGCTCGCGGCGCCATCTGGCGACACCATTTGTATGCAAATGTGAACGTTCTGCACACACCTTTATAATTGTTTGTTTTTTTATTGCAAATTAGTTTAACGCCGCGTCGCGGACTCGGGGCAATTTTTAAACTCTTTTAATTGTTTTCGCATCCAGCGGTGCGGGATAACGTGCCAGTTAAATAATTCAACAATTGTAATCGGTAAAATTATTCGAATAACATGAAGCTGTGTATCTGAGAGCGGGTCCTTTGTCACGTAATGACAGCATTAGTCGCGGCCACGGCGCTGCAGAGCGCGCGATGTTGCGATTCACCACAATATTAGATGTGTTATTGCGTTCGTTCGTGTCATTATTGTTGTGAGGAGCGACAATGTTGAATGTGTACGATGATGTGATACAACTCCGCAGGAAGCCGCGACGAGCGCTGATTGCAACATTACTACTGGATTGCTCTCACTTGTGTTATGTTGTAACAATAAATACGATAGAGATGAGCGATGACAGATACAATACATATAATATGTGCAGAGAGGCGGCTAGCTATCTGTATGAGATTGTTACTCGTACTGTGGCTCTAAACTATGTGGTCTCTTTGAGAGGATTGTTTGAATTGAATTAAAATATTACAAGATCGCATACAACACGCCGAGTTAAATCAGTTATTATTTTTAATAGTCGAGTTTTCGAAAAAACTGCACGTGTTGGACGTGCAATTTCCACATAACAAAAAGCAAAGCTGATGCTGAAAGTTTTATAAATAAAAAAGGTACATTTGTCTAAAATGTTTTATCAAAATTCAAGACGAGGTTTTGTTCGTATTTCTCAAAAGAAACGCGCGCCTGTAACAAGTGCAATAAATATTCCGCGCGACGCTAACGAGCCTCTCTCCGGCCGCAACACTTACTTATTTACACGTATTTTTTTCAGGCTTTCATTATCATGTTATTTAAATCGCATAATATTGATAAAATGATGCAGTAACCGCTCGCCTTGTCACGTCACGTCACCGCATCTATCCTCTGCCGAATTAGCAACAGTGAACATAACGTCAGCGTCAGCGCAGCGACGACACGGCGTCACAATGAATACGTACACAAGTACTAACTAAGTAGGATCAATGACGATAAACAGTTTAAATTATTTGAGAGCGGCAGCGAAATATGAAGCAACATTGAGAACAATAAGCCGATCCAAATATTTGGCGCGTCGAGAAGGGTAGCGGGTGGCGCAGCGCGACAATGGGCCTCTCCAATGACTTCATTTACCAAATTAATTGAAGATAATGTTAATAAAGCTACAACGGTCGCAGCCGTCGGGGCCAGGCGCCCCCGCACCGCGTCCCGCACCGCGCCCAGCACCCCGCGCGACTTAATTCACTCCGAGATTTGCAAATGGATCCGCTATTATACCCGGCTTATCTTTGGAGCCTACAAAAGCTGTTTATTGTCAAATTAATTTTCAGCTGTCGGTTGTGTGGAAAGGAACGGCCGCTACGCGTTTCTACACGACGCTACGAGCTGCTACAGTCTACTAATAAGCGATGCTACACTCTGCTACGCGCGGCTGTACTCGTAGATATTTTATTTAAGTCACAATGGAGCAAGTTCGCCTTGTATTTGTGATTATTATCAAAATTCATGAATATGCTAAAGTCGACATTGAAATCGAAATCCTAACTTGATTATAATAAAACTTTTGAACTCAGAAGTTGTGATTTTTTTGAGCAAGTTGTGCGCGACCTGATGAATATGCAAAGCCAATTAACAGATCTGTACCTGACTCGTCCTGCACCAGGACCCACTCATTCAATTAAGCTTCACCGTTAATTACTTTTGACTGAATTGCGTTGATTTTTGCATTAAATTAACTTAAATTAGGGAAATCTCAAGAAAATTAGCGTCTATGTTCGTTTAGTATTTTTGTTTATTCTTTCATACGTTAAAATGTTATTCTCGCAATTTACATTCACTGTTGTCTACTCGTGGCCGTGCGGGCGAGCCGCGGCGCTTCCTCATAGTCCAGTAAAATATCGTCGTAAGTCGCGATAATTAAAACAGACTTGAAACAGTGTATAGGTAGATATCTAATCATTTCTTGTTTCAACTCGGCTCGCAGCGGCTGCTAATGAAACGCGAACAATTGCAAGCTGCACCTCCGTCGCCGCCGCTGCCGCCGTCGCTGAGCCGCTTTCAATTGCGATTAAATGAAACGCAGCGCCGGCTGGAGCGGCGGCGCCGGGGGTACAGCGGGGAGAGGGGGGCGAGGGGCGACTACCGTATTAATAACAGCTTAGTACGAAATTAAAACTTTTCCGGGCGCAATGCTCGACGCTAATTTGTGCGCACGTCACGAAACATTTTGCTGTAAATAATTTTAATTCAACGGATTAACTGCTCATAGAAGTGGAGCGCAAGAGAATGCAACAAGGAGACGGGCGCTGCTGCCCGCAGCCCGCCGGCTAGCAGGAGTACTGACTGCTGACAAATTGTCATTACGAACGTAAATTCTTCATCAGGTCAGCCGTCACGCATTCGTGCCCACTGCTTAAAGGGTGAGTAGACCATATTCAACTATGTTGCCCTCTATTGCGGTTCAAAATCAAAATCAGTTCAGTTAATTTTGATTGATTTTTTTTCTTTATTAATTGAGATATTTAAACTTCCAATTGTAACGCAAGTGAAAAGCAAACTAACATAGAAGCGCAAACGAAACGACGAACATTTAATCGGATAACACGCGCGTGAAATGTTCCCGCTGAGACATGTTACACTCGAGTTATTGTTACGTTATGTTAAGTTTCAAAGTATCGCGATAAAGTTATTGAATTTAAAGAGAAATATATAATTTGGATACGTCAAGAAAGTTGAAATCGAACAGTTTGAAACAAAATTAACAATTCAAGAACGGAATAACGTATACGATATTGATTTTCGAATTTTCTAAATAATTACAAAAGTCACAGCGAGAACGAGGGCGAGGAGAGCCACACAAATTAACATAATTAAAATCAACTTTAAGCCTGGGAAAGCTACGGTCGGGTTGTGCTCGTAGCTGCCGTAGAGAGCTACGCGGCGTAGGCCGGCGGCGCGCCGTTTAAGAAAGTGTTATTTATATTCCATTCTGTCGTATCAAAGAAAATATAACATAAAGAAACAAACACTTTCTCTATTATTTGCGTTGCAAAGTGGCTTCTGCTCGACGTCCGAGCTCAGCGCACTGCTTCCTTTCACATTATTGCTGTTAAATCTAAATAAACAGTTATTCTTCTAACAGTTTTTTTATTTATTATTGACTTTAATGGTATTTTAATACAGAAAAATTTTAATGATCATAACCGGATTACTGTAACTATTAATAAAGTTCAGCAGAAAAGATAAAGCTATGATAGTTTTACCACCGTACTTTTTTTAAGCAGATTTGTGGTTATTTTTATAAGAGAAGGGGCAAACGTGCGGCGGGAACACCGAGGTCGTCAACGTGTTTTAAGAGTATTGAAAACACTAAAAAACTACTAAATAATTACAAAATTCTTTCTCTATTAGAAATCTACATTATCACGGAGTTAAATTGGTTATTTTTTTTTGTAAGAAAAGGGAGCAAACGAGCTTCGGGAACACCGAGGTGATCAACAGCGACCATGGACATCTACAATACTAGAAGAACCAGCCGGCCTTTAAGGAGGTGATACGCTCGCCTCTGGAAGGACCCTAAGTCGTAGCGGTTTGGAAATACCGCCGAGGACAGATAGAAGTTACGCGAAAACCGCACTGTAGAGGATTGCCAGCCATCGAGGCGGTGCGGATGGAAACTGGCGGCCTGTCAACTCGTCCGATGACGGAACTCCGATCCGATCAGTAAGAGCTCGGTCGTTGACTATTCGAATCGCTCTACGTTGTATGCGGTCAAATGAAAGAAGCTGGTATTGGGGTGCTCCCGCCCAGAGATGCGAGCAGTACTCCATGTGGGGCCGAACTTGCGCCTTATAAAGCTAATATCAGCGCTGATTAAGTCGCGGTCAACAACTAGTTCATTATAAAATGACAAATATTTTTCCTAGATTAGCTATTAAGATCTGCATGCGACCGTTTTCTCGTTTTAGAAAAAGGCTTACTATGAATTCAAAGACTTATAAGGGAATTTAAATGTATCGTGATTTCAGATACCACACTGATTGTAAACTGACTAGGTACATATAGGTAAATCTTTTCTCTTTGACGCGTCCATTTATATGTCTACGTATTTTACTTGCAACACATGGAACAAGAAATACTGTGTGAATAAGTTTTAGCAAATATTATAAAGGTATAGAGATGCTAAGTTTTAGAGTTTTCAATTGTTCGTACTAAAGATTAGATTTAACTCTGCGTAATAAGCCTGTTTTAAAATTAAACTCGGAGCCTGCAGGTTGAGGAGCGGCCGAAAACATATTATAGAACGATAGCGTAAGTCCGGCGTGCCGTTTTAAATGTCAAATATATAAGAGTAAAGGAAAGATGATTTTCGATTTTCATATGTAGATATTTACCCGACCCTATTACGCTAAAGGAAAACATCGTGATGCAACCTGCACATATCGGTGAAGAAATTCAAAGATGTGTGAAGTCACGTAAAATACGCGCTAGTCGTGGAGTTGCGGAAAATGGAGCCCATCATGGGTCGAATAATAACTTAAAATCGTATCGTGAGGCCGCTGCGAGATGGGCGCTGTCGCCGGGCACCAGCAATACCAGCAACAGTGCCGTAGAATATACGAGTAATATAACATGTTACCTATTTGTTACTTAGTTTCCATGTTATAATTATAGGATATTTATTATTTACTTTGTTATTTTGTTAGCGACACAGGATGCGTTAGAATATTTTAAACTTTCGGAAAATTATTAACGTAGTGCAGATTGGCTGAAAACTGTGGCATAGGTTGACACGAGGCTTAATAAACACCACCCGATTTTAATTTTGAAGTTAACATTGTATTTTAAGAATATTTGAAGTTAATTGAACTCGATTTTAAGCCTTACGCCGTCTAAAACTTTTCTTAACAACTTTTTTTTTAATTGTTTTTATCTGAATAAATTATCCGTCTACACAACACAAAACGGCATCGATTATAACAATGTCCTAAATGTATGAACTACTCACCGTGCCGATGTAACTCTGTGCAAAGTTTGAGAAGCCTCGCGCCGACTGCCTGCCTGGAACGTGGACTACTCACTGCTCCAGCCTGCTCCGCCGAAGCCTTATATACGGGTTGGCTGCGGTCGAGCGAGGGGCGGGGCCGGCTCGCGCAGCCTGGCTCTGACTCCGCCCCTTTTCTCAACAATACGTCGTGACGTAGTCGATGACGTCACCAAAAATGTTAATGATCGTCGAAAAATGCCTAAGGTCATGTGGCAAAGGTGACACAATAACAGCCCAGAGCTCGCAACCCTCTGGGACAACATTATGCCAGTACTTTATTTTAGAATCAAAACATAGAAAATAGCAATGAGATTATTAGTTTGCTTGTGGCTCTCGAGGGCGAGAGAAACGCGCGTACAAACGGTTCTCAGCAAACAGAGTAGAGTTATAGAAATAGAGATCGTCTTTGTTTCTGGCGACGAGCTCGCCGGCTGCGACCTCCGTGCGGTTCCTGCGCCGACACCTCGCTCAACTCTTCACATTACATTATTGAGATCACATTTGCCATTGCGATACGTAACTTTGGAAATACATTGTTCACAAAGAGGGGTTCCGACCGATGACCGATGATGGGCTCCATTTTCCGCAACTCCACGACTAGCGCGTAATTTGCGTGAATACTCATATCTTTGAATTTCTTCGCCGATATGTGCAGGTTGCATCACGATGTTTGCCTTCACCTAAGAGCGCCGGGTAAATATGTACTTATGAAAATCGAAAAACACTTTAATACATGGCGGAATTCGAACTCGGAACTTGCAGTTTACAAGTCAAGAGCTAAACCCCTGAGCCACCGAGGCTCAAAGAGGGGTTCACGAAGACAAAGATTTTTCTTGTAGACAACAACATCCTGCCCTCGTACTCTCCCGCACGTGACCCGCAGTGACCCGCAGTGACCCGCAGTGACCCACCTGCGCCACATGCACCACCTTGTGAACTGATATACAACGTTCGTCTAAATAAATGTATTCAGGTGGAGATGATACGAGTATGTCAATCATTTTAATTTACACAACACTGCTTCGGGATCTTGATTTGTGTTACGATATTAGTTTGTGGCGTTGTGCGCGACCGCCGTCAAGTATGGGGTGAAAATAACTAATGTATATAAACAATATATACTTCTATATTAATATTATAAAGAGAGAAACTTTGTATTTTTGTTTGTATTGAAATAACTCAAGAACTACTTGGCCGCTTTCAAAAATTCTTTCACCATTAGAAAGCTACGTTATCCCCGAGTAACATAGGCTATATTATTTAAATCCACGGTAGCGAAGTCGCGTACAACAGCTAGTTAAAATATAAACAACAATGTACGCAAATAGTACAAGAGTAAGTAGACCTAGAATACTTTTTTATTTTTTTTTATCCTAGAATACTATTTGAATATCCATCAATTTGATCTTTACTAATAACTGGTTACATTTTCATGTCATTGATTATAGTGAAATCGTAATAAGTACGTAACATGAATACACGAGTCTTTAGCGTCGTCATTCTATACTTTTACAAGTCGGACATGAGCTGACATCTGTGTCACCTTTGCGGTGGCCATCTTTGTAGAACGAGAATTTGTTTAAGCTACTGTATTGTATTGTATTGTTGCAACGCTACGCCATAGAATGGCAATATAGTCTGAAGTATTGATCGATTCATCCATAACAATTTCCATGAAATTATATGCGGGGAGGTCTCCGATGGTGGGCTCGTCAGCATTTTGATATGGTGAAGGCGATGTGGGCAGCGCGGGCAGGGCGGGGGGCGCGGGGTCCGGCGGGCAGGCGGCGGACAGTCGCGCAGATATTACCAACAGTTTATGGAGAGAGCAATAAACAACAATTGAAAGTAAAACTATTAACGCCCGGTGACGCGTGACGCGTCGTAAACCCTCGTTAGCGCGGGGGCGCGCGAATGACCGCTCGTTAAACTTGCTGTCCATCACCTCTGCATCCGCCACACTCATCATGCTAACTATCCTTTTACCTATTCAGTTACGGTTATGAAGGCAAAATACAAACTACCTTTTAACAGATATCCGGTGCATCTGGATCTATGGATCTGGGCTTGAAACTATTCAAAACCAGATAAAGTGCACGTTTGTGAATCTTTTTATAGTCAGTCATAGCGTATTTTTTTTAAATTTGATATAATGTATGTACAATACAATATACGAGTAAATAATCTTATTTCTTTTTATGTGTTTAGTATAAGTGCTTAGTTACCATCGCTTTCTTAACTGGCCGAACAATCGTTCATATACACTTACTTTTAATACAACAATATTGTTTTATGAAGGAATGAAGTGAGCGCTCGGCGATGTAATGCGGCAATCGAAGTCAATTAGCGGCAGCAGTTAGCCCGAGTTAGTGCCGGATAGTGCGGGATAGTGCGGGATAGTGTCAACGATACTTTGCACTAGTGCTAATGTTATAAACAATATCATGATAGACTGGCTCATGAACAAGCTTAGAGTACGAGAGATTGTTAATTCACTTTAGTACTTATTTCGTATATGTCAAAATTTTATGTTAATTTATTCAAAATAGCTGATCTAAATTATAGTCGTGCTTCCCGAGCGGACGCGGACGCGGGCGCGGACGTCGCAGACGAGGACGCTCGGCCGCAAACAAAGCGTCATCTCCCTAAATGAATTACTTATGATCATAAGGCTCTCAGTGACGTCACCGCACCTTTAGGGCTGACAAAACTAAATCAAAATTATATTGTTAATAAATTCTCCAATTGTAAAAACGTACTTGGTAGTTGCTATATTTTTTAATTTATTATAAACTGTTATAAATTGTTTGTTGCGGCGTATTATGAACTTATAAGTATTATATTATAGTATCTTAAAGCTAGGAACTGAAACAAATTAGTTAACATTTCTTACAATTTAAAAAAAACGCACTCTTCGAACCGCTTGTAATACCTTCGTAGACAATCATTGTCGCATGTTACGGTGAAAGACAGCTCATGTTATAGCCTGTATAACATGAGCTGAGGGCAAGCAGACAGCCCTGGCGACAGGCTGGTAACGTGTTGATTCAGCAGATTGGCGGCCGCATTGTCTGCACATCACTGTTTGCTCGCACTACATTGCGCTCGCCTCTCTCTAACTAACATAACGTCTTGATGAACACCAAATGACAGAGTATCTACCAGTCACACGGCGCAGCGATGATCTCTCTAATGTTAACTTAATTTTAGATGACGCGCTTTTAAGTTGTAAAATTAGATTGGGGAAAGTCAGTACAGCCACCTACATTCAAAATAATGGATTTCTGTTTCCCAACGAGAGAATCTTGTGAATATATGTATATAACATCGATACACCGATGTTACATCGTACAGTATACACTGATACATGCAAAACTGTTTCTAACAGAACCTATTTATATAACGTTTTTTCTAGTTTAGTTATTTTTTTCATTTTGAACTTAGCATACTTCATTAGTTTTTTTATAAGGAGAAAGGACAAACGAGAAGCGGATCAACTAAATCAATTGGGCCGACGCCCAGGGACATCTGCGTCGCCAGGGGAAGCACGGAATCGTTGCCGACTAGTGTAGAGCCTGTCGGAGGCTCCTGTGTAAACAGTGAAATACGTACAACAGTCAGTATCAGCGAGCAAACACGACGTTAACAAATGTTCCTACAACTTAACTTGTTTTTGTTTCAGAAAATAAAAATATATCCGTCCCTAAGCCGGGGTCCGGCGGGGCAGCGGGGCCGCGGGGCAGCGGGGCAGCGGGGCGGCGGGGCAGCGGGGCAGCGGGCAGCGAGGGAGAGGAGTACGGGAGGAGCGCAATTAACTCGCGCGCAATATATCTTCGGTACTCACAATCAGACAAATAGGAGCTGCCAATTTTTTCCCGACGGAGGCATTTCTTTACAAAAAAAAAGTAAAACAAAACGCAATTGGCGCGGCGGCTGGAGTAAAGTAGCCAGCGAGCCGCGTATTAATCATAATCCTTATCCTTACATAGTATAAAACAATAACACTTTTTTATGTGTCTGTGTGAGTGTGGTGTGGCTGAGGAGGACACTCACCACGTCCTGTGGGAGTGTTCGCTGTATGGTGACCTGAGAATGAAGATGGCATTGCTGGCAAGGTTCCAGGTCCAATTTACCATCCGGATCTCGTCAGCAACGGGGCGAACTTTGCTAGGCTGCGCGAATTCGCGCATCGTTGGAACCTACGAAGATGTAGGCTAGAGCAGGCGCTGGAGTGGATGCCCGACGGCGGTGACGTCAATGTGTCGTGTTGCCCATTAGCGGCCGAGTGAATTTCATTGCAAGGAATGGACGAAATAACTTGTAGGGAGTCAAGAAGGTGCGTGTGGAGCCGTGATAGGCCAAACCGCACGCGCCCTCCCGCGATTCGGCCCCCATGACCTGAGGAGGGAATATTGGAACACTTTTTTATGTTTGTCCTTATAAATGCTTGAATCTTTAAAACTACGCAACGGATTTTGATGTGGTTTTTTGAATAGATAGAGTGATTCATAAGGTAGGTTTTCATGTATAATACATTCACAATATAGTAGAGTAACACTGATCATTTAGAGGTTTTTAATATGATGTCGTAAATTAACACATTTTTAGCGCTTACATTGCAAACGCTGCAGTATTTAGTATCACCATCAGTGGCGAAGCGTCCATACAACACGATTCCCACCGGCTTCCCTTCGGCTTACCTTTTCAGATACTAAT
>QDHC01000110.1:0-14043 GCA_013186455.1 Papilio dardanus tibullus | reverse complement strand
CACGCCGCACGCCGCACGCCGCACGCCGCACACAGGCACGCCCCGACCGCCACACAACATCAGTTGAACTGGTATATTTAAAGTAATTATTAAATTAATCGAATTTACTTAATATCATTTTACTACCACAAAGGAGCACTTTAAAAAATGTATCTTCGTAGTCCCGGGAAATACTAATATAACCCATATACTGTATGACATTTATAACAGTAATTAATATGCGACCTGAGCGACCTCTGACATTCTCCTGCGACAAGCAATAAACTTCGGAACAATCATGTCAATCCCTAAGTTTGTGAGTAATTGCACAACGTGTAATGCCTAAGTTATTACTTGTGACGATTTTATTCCAAAAATATTTGTACGTATGAAGTCAACTGAATCTTCTGACGCTTAAAAGATAAGACAGGAAATTAAGGAGATGGGGAGCGGAAAACAGAACAAAATTGTAATTGAATATACATACATACATACATTATAAATATAATGATGTAGTTGAGAATGTGCCGTCTGTTATAATATGTAAAGTGACGTCACCGCGATAACATACCCCACATATCTATAAATGTATCTTTCTGATTAAATTCGTAAAAGTACTACATTACATTGATTAGTTACTAAATATTTATTTAATATCTTAAACATAAGTACTTTGTTTTTAAAGGTAGGTTTATTAACAATTGAAGACAAAGAGTGATTCGAATGAGGTTTAATGCAATTCGTGGAGGTCGCGGTTTATCGTAAATAACGTTTAAGTAAATATATGTATTTAGATAAGAGCGCTCCGGCGGCGTGAGTCGAGTTGTGCTCTACACGATCACATCCCGCGCCTTCTCGTTGTACGCCCTCGCTGCACCGTCGTGTCGGCCATGAGTGCAAGCTAGCTCTTCATATCTACATAGCAAGTTAGCAATACATGTCATGTACATGTGAGTAGCTTCGGAGATGCTGAACTTTAGAAGTGTCATGCCCCTCAGGCTTCCGCAAGATGCAGCTCTGATCCTAACTCAGCTGTCCGCCGTACATCATCGCGAAATATACTTAGTAAAATAGACATAGCTACGTAATTATAAACTAACGTCATATGTTGCGGTTCGATAGGGCATCGTAAAATTTCATTTTATATGTTCCAAATCTCCCTCGGCGCCTCGTCGTGCGGCGCGGCGGCGCGGCGTTATCAATGCGATCTCATATAATTACGTGTGTCCCGTGTACAACGTTAATGTACTTCAATCACTAATCTGATCAAATATTCAGGTGACAATAAATTGTACGACCACCATATTATGGTATTAGAGTATTTTCAATTCCACTTCGTCACCCTTTCAGTTGATTAAGTTGGTTAAAGAACCGTATTGCCTGAAGTGTGTTCCTATTGCTCACGATTTCTGGAGCGGAGGATACAAGGACGTAGTGTCGATGTTGGTGTTGCAGTTGCAGGAGTGCAGCATGGGCGACGTGAAGCGGTACTCCCGCGCGGAGGTCGCGCAGCACACGGGCCGCGCCGGCGGCCGCCTCTGGCTCGTCTACAAGGACTCCGTCTACGACCTCACCGACTACCTCGCCGAGGTCAGCTTCTCTTCTCGCGTCGCCCCGTTTCGGCTGTCATTTTCTTCGCTTTATTGTATTTATTGTAGACATGTAACGATACAACATGTTTGAACGTATAGCACCCCGCGGGGGACGCCGTCATCGTCGAGGAGGGCGGCGGGGACGCCAGCAAGGCCTTCGACGAGGTCGGGCACAGCGGGGACGCGCGAGACATCATGGCCAAATACAAGATCGGGGAAGTGAACGAGGTACGTCCGCGCCACTCTGCCCGGGACCATCTACCTCTCCCGGGCACGATCACGCAACGGCGGTACTATTCTTTCTTACTCACTTACACTTGCGCACCATTGTGACCCTATTCCAGGAAGAAAAATATTATGACGAAAAAGGTAAAAAGAAGAAGCGCGTAGTGGAGGTGGCGCCGGAGGGCGGCGGCTCCCGCGGCCTGCTCGGCGCATGCTGCTGCGGCCTGCTGCGGTAGCGCCGCCGCCCGCTCCGCTAGTACTACTCCGCAAGAATACAGCGCTAGTTTAGGTCATAGATAATGTAAATATAACTATTTTAGCTCACCGTTCGGTTCCACTGTCAAAACACCAATACAAAAACATGTTGATATCATGACAGAAGTCAAGGAGGATGAGAGGGACGACGATATAGTCGTTGAAGAAGCAAGTGCGCGGCTGTGTGCGGCAGTGGAAGGCCGCGGACATAAACTGCTCGTGAGATGTCACACCGCATCACGTGACATCGAAAAAACATTTATTAAAATTAAACATAGAAATAAGAAATCTTCAAATTGTGTGATTTAATAAAATAAAATATTACCTTAGTTTATTAAACATAGTTTAATATAAGCGTTAAGCACTCCCACGGGCCAACTTGGTTCATTACACACGTTTATTCCCCAAACTTGGTGTGCGATGCGGCTCCCACGATGTACCAGTAGTAGGTATATAGTGTAACCAGCATATCTGGCCCAATGACAGTACTGCAGTTTTTGCAATTTTGTGTCACAAACTTTAGTTTCGTTTTCCTCGCATCACTTTTTTGAAAGAGCTTGTAGGCTACTAACTATGACATTCGACTTCCTCATTCGGAATTCAAAAAAAACTTGTTGGGATTATCTCAGCTCTTTGTTGATGGGGACGCAAGCACATTTGAGGCTGCTCATACTCTTTTCCGTTGAGGGCTCGGCTCAGTTTCTACGTCGCTGCCAACAAATTAAATGTTACTGACATAATTCTACGCAGAACGAAATTTTATACAAATTAGAAATAATCAAGGAAAATAATAATAAAAAATCGCCTGTGAGGCAAATGCGGGGCAAAATGAACTTTGGAAACAAGTAAACGTCAACCGACATCTAGCGTATCACAATGATAATCACCTTTACTCGTTCTTACGTAGTGCATCAGAGCTTTCATAGATGGCACTTTTGCAAATACATCATTTATTATTGTAAAAAAAAAAGTACTATAGAGTATATTAGTACTGTCTCTCAAATGCTAGTCTCACAGGTCCTTAGCCACATTACCATATTTACCTTATATGTACTTGTTATACATTTTTTTATGTACTATTTCGAGAGGAACACTCTCCTCAAAGAAAATACTAAGTTACAAAAGTGAAATTTGGAAATACCTAATAAGATATGACACTTGAGTAGAACGGTAGAACGTATTTTGTAACTTATCGAAATCGTGGCACCCGTATGCCAAGATTTTTTTTGTTTTGTGCTAGAATATAAAATAAAATTGTATTATCTGTAGTATTATTTTGCCGCCATGTCGGTAGGTCGCTACGGTCGCTTGAGTAGGTACGAAAGGGACTGAAAATTATAGTATTATATTTCAGGGACAAAAAATGCCTTAGACTACGTCATACCTATGTTGTATGCGCATCACTTTACGATTTTAACCAACTTTACTTAAGCCTTTGCCTGGGACGTGTGAAAAATTTGTTCACCGAAAATAGGCTTGGAGCATTACAATACTATATACGTCACATTTGCTTGGGTCTTATTTCTCTTAGACCCAAACAAACAAAATCATATACGAAGAAAGGGACCAAAGATCTGTGTCACTGTCTTTGTCACGTTACGTATATTTCGTATAAATGTGTCTCATCCATCTGCTTCTTTTAATCTATGAATTACATAAATATAGTCACTATTACATTCCAAAGCACAAGAACGCATGGTGTGTTTATGTGAAGTGTCAAATAACTAATATTTCACAACTTGTTTACAATAAAAATTGTTCAATTTTATATTAAAAAATTAAACGACGTAATTAAACGCTGGCAAAAAAAGATATTTTTAGTACAGTGCCAGTAAGATAGTTCCATTCTGATACGTTCTTTTACAAGACATAAAAATAAGTCCTTTTTTCTTGTGTGAATGAGACATATACGAACAGAGAGAATATAGACCGCTGTTGTGTCTATATTTTATCTGTCTACGGTAGTAACTACCTAGATACCGCCCTTTTCTCCCGCCATCCGCTATTGTTGCCAGTATAAAAAAAAAACATTTTTCTTAATTTTCACAGATTATATTATTGCATCAAATAGAGTTTGTGATCACAAAGTCGGCTTTATAAGAAATACGCAAAACAATTTAAATATACCCAGTGAAAAACAGTTTAACAGAAAGTTAAATTAAGAAAACTGAGACTCGTGGGAAACGAATATTTTCCTTTTTTTTATAATAAACCAACTAAAGATCAACTTAAACAAAAAAAAACACTTCTGTAGTAGTCTTACAGATGTATTACTGTATTTATTATAATCACTTAGGTAATTTATATTTCCAAAATTATTAATAACATAGATAATGAAAACTTACAGTTTGCGATAGTCTGGCTAAATTTGTTTTTAAAAAACAAAACCACCATAGACACTTGATTGACGTCCGACGGCGTTCTTTCTTGTCCGATTAGGTTGCCATTGCTGTTGCTAACGCCATTTTTGTTATAACTATAAGCTGCATAAGGTGATTTTGTTTTACCTAATACTGTCTGCCATAAGTGGGAAGGAGAAAGTTGCTGCAAAT
This sequence comes from Papilio dardanus tibullus, assembly GCA_013186455.1. Taxonomy (NCBI): domain Eukaryota; kingdom Metazoa; phylum Arthropoda; class Insecta; order Lepidoptera; family Papilionidae; genus Papilio; species Papilio dardanus. Next base: position 9,440 of record QDHC01000110.1, on the reverse strand, counting down.
TCAGTTAAGGAACTGTTACTAACCTGAATATTTTCTCCGAAGCTTATTTACGACGTTTCTCATTGTCTATGCAATAGATACGCATCCTGAGCGATACATACGGTGTAAAGCTTTTTGTGACAAATGTGTAGTAAAAATGAAGGAAAACGCTGTACTTAAGTGGCAAAAAGTGTACAATCCTAGCGGCCCCCAACCACGTCCCCGCCATGGCCATCGCGCGGTTGCTATTAAAGATTTGATGATTGTATTTGGCGGCGGAAATGAAGGGATCGTTCATGAGCTTCACGTCTTCAACACCTCAACAAACCAATGGTTCGTTCCTGTCACCAAAGGGGAAGTGCCCCCTGGCTGTGCTGCCTACGGTTTCGTCGTGGATGGGACCCGTCTTCTGGTTTTTGGCGGCATGGTGGAATATGGCAAGTATTCCAATGACCTGTACGAACTTCAAGCGTCCAGATGGGAATGGAAACGTCTCAAGCCCCTTCCTCCTAAGCAAGGACTACCGCCGTGTCCCAGGCTCGGCCACAGCTTTACTTTGTTGAATGGTAAAGTTTATTTATTCGGTGGCTTGGCTAATGAAAGTGACGATCCTAAAAATAATATTCCGAGATATTTAAATGATTTGTACACACTCGAATTGTATCCGAACTCATCAATGACGGTTTGGGATATACCATTGACCTACTGTCAATCCCCGCCACCCAGGGAGTCGCACAGCGGCGTTGCGTACACTGACAAGAACACCGGTAAGTCGTCATTAATAATATATGGGGGAATGAGCGGCTCGCGACTGGGAGATTTGTGGGTGCTCGACGTAGACAGCATGTCCTGGTCCCGGCCAGAGCTGGGCGGCCCCGCACCGCTGCCACGCTCACTGCACACCGCTACAGTCATCGGACACCATATGTATGTATACGGAGGTTGGGTGCCCCTTGTCCCCGATGAATCAAAACTGGCCACTCATGAAAAGGAATGGAAATGTACAAATACACTCGCTTCCCTTAACCTTGAAACTATGACATGGGACAATATAGCTTTGGATAAGTTCGAGGAATGTGTGCCTCGGGCACGAGCCGGGCACAGCGCTGTGGCCATACAGACAAGGCTTTACATATGGTCTGGAAGAGATGGATATAGAAAAACTTGGAATAACCAAATTTGCTGCAAGGACTTATGGTATTTGGAAGTAGGTGTGCCCCCTCAAGCGGGCAGGGTGGCTCTTGTGCGCGCTGGGACTACTTCACTGGAACTCTGCTGGCCCGGCATGAGCACCGTCACCACCTATCTTCTTCAAGTACAGAAATGTGGCAAGGTGACACCGGCACGGTTCCCCGCTGCAGCGGAGCCGGTATCTGCACCTCCGCCTGCCTCTCCCGTCGCCTCACAACCCGACGCAGCCAAAGCTTTCGGCCTCATATCACCGGTCGCGACCGGCTTGCCCCCCACCCCCGTCGAGTTGCGGTCGGTGCGCCCGGTGGCGGCCGCGGTGTCGCCAGCACCTGCGTCTGCGCCTGTCGCATCTACGCCTCAAAAGATTGTTTCTGGTGCCATCAAAGTTCCCGCGCAATCGGCCGCTGTCAAGATTTCAACCAACACTCCCACTTTAAAACAAGCTTCGTATCAAACCAAGACCGTGGTGAAGTCTCCTGCCGCCGGATCATCGCAACAGATTAAAGTGGCGGCTGTCACTCCGCAAGGAGTGACGAGGATAGTGAGCGGAGTGGGTACGCCAGGGACGGTGCGAGTGTCGACCGCGCAGTCCAATGCACAGATTGTACTGGGGACAAGCGCCGGCGGACCGGGGACGCCCCGCTTTGTCCAAGTCAAAACCGGCTCGAACGCAGGACTGCCGGTCAAGCTGGGTGCAGGAAATATGCCTGTGAAACTGGCCGGAAACGCGGTCCCATTGAAAATCGGATCAGCTAATATCCAGGGAAAAATATCGACGAACAGCGTTCAAAAAGTAGCTACTACTAATATGCCACTGAAGCTTGGAGCGGGCAATGTAAAAATAGGGACGAGCAATGTACTCGTAAAGACGGCCGGCGGAGTTCCCATACAGGCGGGCGTTGCCAATTTACAGGCGAAAGTGAGTGCGGGCATGCCCGTGAAGCTGGGCGCCGGCAACCTGCCCGTCATCGGCAGCGGCGGCGGCGCGATACAGATCGCGAGCGGGGCGCTTGCGGGCCAGCAGGTCAAGGCGCCCATGTACAAGATAGTGACGGCCAAGTCCAGCGAGCAGGTGACGTCGGCGACGAGCGCCGCGGCGGCGACCGGGGCCACTGTCTTGCGTCAGGCCGGCGGCAACGCGGGCATACCAGTCATCATCAAGAAGACCCCCGGCTCAGGCGGCCAAACCTCCTCGACGCCTCAGTATGTTACATTGGTTAAGACTTCCACCGGCATGGCGGTGGCGACGATGCCAAAAATGACAATGATGCAAAACCGTCCGGCCGTGCCGGTGAGTGCGGCGCAAGCACAAGGCCTAACCCAGGGCGCGACCATCGTCAAACTGGTGTCTGCCAATACGGTGGGTGGCAACAAGATCATAACATTGCCCTCCAACATGCTGCAGCTGAGCAAGCCGGGCGTCGGCGGGAAGCAGACCATCGTCATCACCAAGGCGGCGGGGCAGGCGACGCAGCCGGGCCACTCGCAGTGAACCCCTGCCCCTACTTTGTTATGTTAGCATAGGAACTAAATAAGAGTGACGAGATAGGACTATATATTTTAAATCGTATGAGTTTTTTGTATGTTACTTCAGGGCGTCTTTAAAGAGTTTATTGACACATTTTATTTACTCTGATTTTTTACTTTGTATAATGATGAGGATGTGTGTGCATGTGCACTGTGGCAGCGCGGTGCCTCCTTGTGCAATGTTCACCAATGTCAAATACAAATAGAGCTAAATGCGGTAAAGTTTTTCAAACGTTTTTATATGTTCATAAAGAAAAGCAGAAATTATCAAAATGTATAATTATTTTCTATTTAAAACATCCTCATAAATAATAATTGTGTTTGTAAATTCTATAAAATTATTTATACACAATGTACAACTGTTCTTATTTAAGATAGCCTCAATTTTTATAATTTTCTTTTAGTGTTCTATCTCATTCTGTAATACCTTCATGATACACTTGTATTAAAATTTATTATTGTCTCTTTTTTTATGAGAATAGGAGGAATTACAATATGGTTTTATAATTGTGATTTGACAATGTAAAGCACTGGAGGAGGCGGGTTCTACTAGGGGATATATTGAATGAAGCGATGTGTCTCAAGTAACTGGAGCAGTTGAGAGCGGCTGCTGTGAGGCACAAAGTGAACCCGTTATACAGATGTAGCCGTTGAAATGTGCTCCCTTAGTTTTAGTTAAATCATTTACTAATTTAATATTATGGAATATGAAGGTTTTATGACAAGCAACAGACTGTGGGGGTGTGAGGTGCAGAGTGGCACCATCGCCCGGAGCGGGACACATGTTAATAGTAGTAATGGAAATAATAATTATTTGGTTAATAATAACATGCATTTGAAGCACAACAAGGCATCTGTTAGCAGACTTTGTGATCACAAAGTGTTTACAATTCTCTTCACCGCCTGAATTCTTTGATGTTCTGAAGTTTTGCAAGTTATTAGGTACCTCTATATATGTATGTTATAGTTGTGACAGTTTGTTTGTAACAAAGGATTTTCTGTTGAGATAATTATATATCAATAACTGTAAGAAATAATTAACACATAAAAATGCAGAATATTTTTTGTAACAAAAAGTATTTGAGCTGCTCATCATTGGCATATTTTTGTAAACTGTATTCTGCATTAATTTGTTGTACTGTAGCGTATTGAATAGGTAAAGATAGGCTAGGTAAGCTAAGCGAGGATACGGATTGTAAATATCATAAGTAGATAAATTTAATGTTATACTTTGTTCATATTATATGTTCACTTGCTTGAATAAAAACGATTTGGATAAAGAAGTTTTTTATTGCACAATTCTGCCCTTTTGCAACCTATACAATCCAAAGATATATTATACATCTCTTAATATAATATGTCCTTGCTTAAATCATTAATTGTAAATAGGGTGGATTTGATAGTCTCCGTCCAGCATATATTTACCGCCCAGTTAAGGTAAAAACTCATTTATTGCTCTTGTAGAAATTAATTGAAAGTAAACGACTGAAACATAAGCTACAACTAATGAGCTAACATTTAACCAAAGAGATATTATACATAGAGGGAGCACTCCATACTAATTTGACGTTAAAAAGCGAAAAAAGAAATTATTAAAAATACCACGACCACACAGAAAACAGGCGTGAAATGGAAGCAATTCCGTGTTTCGTCTGAATAGTGTGGTGCCGGAGGACTAATTTTTAATCCGCTTTCCCTTCCTATCCTTTTCCTATAAGGAAATGATGGGAAGTGGAAGTGGATTTTCCGGAGGAGGAGTCGCTTACGGAGAGGAATTATCCTCTTGCTGTGCGTCTCCTCCTCCGAAGATTATGGGTAGGCAACGCATCTGCAAATGTAGATGTCTATGGGCAGCGGTCGCTTCGCTATTTCAGCGAATTAAGGTGGCCGCTTGCTCGTTTGCCACTTTTTAATATAAAAAAAAAATTGTGCGTTTTTTTTTAATTTTTAAAATAAACAGTATAATAAACTAAAACATTCATCAAAACGGTAATTATCGTTTTTTAATTATTATTATTTTATTTAAAACAATTTAAATCCAAACAATTTTTAACAAAGACTATTTTTGTTTTATGGTTGTTATAAATTTTTAATTAGCGTTTTAAAAATGACTTTATTAATTATAATATTAAACTTTAGTAAATACTATGAAATACAATTTAAATTTGAGAAAAGAGGTTGCACTCGGTCGACTTTTTATGTCGGCAAATGTAATTTAGAGGTTAACTCTTAGTGTTCGGTACAGATGCACTGTGGGTTGTCATTCGGACATCTTTTAAATTTGGCGGGAACCAGGTTTAGTGTAGGTAGATGGCCGACGATTTTTACTCTCCGCACAAGGGGGTATATTGAAATACCCCGCCGCTACGGTTGGGCGCGGGGCTCGCGGCTTGTGCGGGGAGTGAGGTCGTCGGTCATCAGCAGTCGGTTCTGGAACGTCTTCGCGGTACAAACGGTCAGCGTACAGGGTCGCTTGAGTTTTCGGTTGCTTTTACGGTTCGCTTACGGGAAGCGGTGCATTTTGACTATTGGACTGAGAACTATTTTGACCTTACTGACTCTAACAGAATTACTAGGCACCTACAGGACGGAAAACAGTGCATCGAGTTGGTAAGTGCCACTTTATTCATACTATTACAATATTACGCCACCCTTTGTGCATACGTAGTTACCGGGTAGGTTGTGCCGCAGGACCCGAACCTGTATTTGTTGTGCACACTTAGGGAGATTTCCCTACATTTGACCTCCGGAGGTCAAAGAAAATGCCTCATTTTTAGGCTTCGAGTGTTCCATCTACAGTATAATATATCTTTGCATTTAACATCTAAATTACTAGCAGAAAATATTAATTAAAAGAGTTCATCTATACTTCTATACTAATATTATAAAGAGAGAAACTTTGTATTTTTGTTTGTATTGAAATAACTCAAAATCTACTGAACGGATTTCGAAAATTCTTTCACTATTAGAAAGCTACGTTCTTTGTGACTAACATAGGCTATAATTTATTTTTAGAAAAGTTTAGGAAATAGGAATAAATTTCTGGACCCTGTCGCAAAATTTCTTTAAATTTTCCTTTTCATTGGCTTACGCTGGCTAAACCGCTCGAGTTATATAAAAATGATGTATGAGACATTTGTAGATCTAAAAAACTTCTACAAAAAAGTCAGCGATGGCATATGTTTATCTTTTACGATTTTCTCACAATAATCACTTATTGTTTTATAAAAATCAATTAAAATATGCACTTAATTTGCCGCGTTATTTTTTTGGTTTAAATATTAATCCTTATCCAAATAAATGTGTTTGTTATCAGGAAAATTCAATGTAGGTTAAAATCGTCTGTTCGCGCCTGCGCGTTTTTTGATAGCAACACTATAATCTCGCTGCTTAGTAGGCGCTAACCCTTCTTTTTGTGGGATGACCCGCATTAAAAAATGTAATTTTTCTCTTCTCGTCGACATTGTTAAGTGAATACACGCATTTGAGTCCCTCAAGCAAAATCTTTAATTTCTCCACAAATCACCTGATACTTCAACATGGTCAGCTTCGAGACGGATTTGTGAACTGTGGATTACAATAAATTAAGAAGATTTAAGGAATTTCGTGGAAATTTGGAGAACATTAAAGTTCGGACATCTGGAGGTCACGTTGAGGACAAAGGATTTTCGGACCCACTCAGCACAGCACAGTGTTTTAAAGTTTAATTATTAATTTATTTTATTGTGTTTGTGGTGTTTAGTTTTTCAAATTAATTATTTTTTCAGATTTTTGCCTTTTCCCATTATAATTGTATAAGATGACGGAAGAGAGGGACTTAATTAAAAAACGTGCCAGCTATAAAGGACGTTTAACAGTATTTAATAATTTTATGAGTGACTTAAAGGAGCCGTTAACTTCGTCCCAGGTTAGCGAACTAAAAACACGCGTAAGTAAATTAGATATTTTATATACTAACTACTTACGATGAGGTCCAGTTGAGATTAGAATGTTTAGCCGATGATATTGATGTTCAAATTAATGAACGGACTGAATTCGAGTCGTCTTATTTTAAAATATTTGCTAAGGCGCAGGAATTAATATCGCATTATGAGCAGAATCATGACGAGCGCGCATTAAGTTGCAGTTGTACCTCGCAAAATAATAATATAGTTAGACTGCCAACTATACAGCTGCCCAGGTTCAGCGGCTCATATGACGACTGGCTCGAGTTCAGACACACATTTTCTAGTCTAATTCATTCAAATGATAGTATTGATAGTATTAACAAATTTCACTATCTTCGCGCGTCGCTCGAAGGGGCAGCCGCAGTGGTCATACATTCTATTGAATTCTCAGCCGGTAATTACTTAATTGCGTGGAATTTATTGTGCGACCGGTTTAATAACAAAAGGCTATTGATACAAAGTCATGTTGCCGCATTCTTTAACGTCGAGACAATTACAAAAGAGTCGTCTTTTACTTTAAAACGTATAATAGATACTATTAATAAAAATTTAAGGGCCCTTGAGTCATTAGGGGAACCAGTAAGTTATTGGGATACGTAATTAACATACATAATTAGTCATAAATTAGACACAAACACGTATCGTGAGTGGGAGGAGTACAAAGGTAGGTTGGACTGTAATACTGCCATTTCATTTAAATTATTTTTAACATTTTTACGAAATAAAGCGGACCTTTTAGAAACATTAGAATTATCTAGGTGTCCGCAGTCGACACAAAAAAGGACAAGTAATATTAAAAGTATGGTGTCAATACAAAGTTCAGAAATGCAAGATGCCTTTGTTACAATTATGTCCTAATTGTAAAAGCGAACATAAGTTAATTAATTACCCTCAGTTTTTACAACTTACTTGCGAACAGCGTTTAGAACTTGTGCCTAAATTAAAAGTTTGTTATAATTGTTTGCGGTCCGGCCACTATGCAAACAATTGCAGGTCTAACGGTTGCAAAATATGCAAAAGACGACATAATGTTTTACTACATGTTCCAGATCTGAAACGTAAGCCCACAACTAATGTCTGTTGTAATACTGAGGATCGCTCCGGTCATTCTTCCGCAACCCCGACACCATGCAGTGACGAGCCCTCCGGTAATGTCACGCTGTCTGCCCAACATTCAACCAATTCCCCAACAGATCGCAGGTACTCTTAACCACTTCCCTTATAAAAATTATCGACGACTGCGGTGGCGAGCACCTCGCCCGCGCTGTGCTCGACAGCGGCAGCATATCTTGCCTTATTAGTGAACAATTAAAACAATCTTTAAAACCTACAATTAAGGTAAACGAGTCACTCTTGAGTATAAATAATTCTAAATCGCACATAAATTAAATGTGTTGTTTACCCATTAAATCATTAAATGAAAACTTTTCGACAAAGATTTTCTGTTTTGTTTTGCCGAATATTACTGACGATGTGCCCAGTCAGCATATCATTTTAAAAGACTTAAATTTACCTAGCCACCTTTGTTTAGCGAATCCCAAACTTCCACACTCCATCTTCGGTGGATTTAATTATTGGTGCGGATGTTTTTTGGGTTTTATTAGGGTTACGTAAAATTAGTTTAGGAGCCGGGAAGCCCGTGCTATTTGAATCTAGTCTAGGATGGTTAGTTTCAGGCCCTTTGTATAGCGGTCAAGCACAGCGCTCGACTTCAGACTTTAAGTCTAATTATGTTTCGGTAAAATCAAATAACGGCAATGCATCTTCGCACAATCATTTCAGTGATGACATTCAAACCCTGTTAAAGCGGTTTGGGCGCCTCGAGGAGGTAAGCCCTCAGTCTTCACCTTTCTCCAAAGAGAAGAAAATGTGCGAAGAACATTTTATTAAAAATACATCTCGTCTGACAGACGGTCGGTTTTGTGTCAGGTTGCCACTGACTCAGTCACCCGATGTATTAGGCGGCTCATTGCAGCGCGCCAAGCATTGTTTACTTTCTCTCGAGAGAAAATTTAAGGGGCAACCCGAATTTAAAAATGATTATATTAATTTTATGTCATTTTAATTTTATGTTATTTTATAATTTTATCATTAGGTCATGCGTGACAAGGTGTCACAAGAACTCGCGTCCGCAGGCATGCGTCTCCGAAAATGGAAGTCAAATGAACCTCAAGTAATTTTAAAATCCGATGACCCCTCATTAAATTTAAACATTGGGTCCACGGAGCCTTGTAAAACATTAGGTCTCAGTTGGCTTATTGATTCAGACGATTTACATTTTTCTACAAATAATATTAAATTAAATATTTTTACTAAGCGAGGTCTACTCTCAGTCATTTCACAAATATTTGACCCACTGGGTCTCTTAGCGCCCTGCATTATTTCCATGAAAATCTTAATGCAAAAATTATGGCTTCTTAAACTTGCATGGGACGACCCATTGCCTGTAGATATTATTAAATCATGACAAATAATTGCAGACGGCCTGCCTTTATTAAGCTCATTACGTATACCACGTCTTATACTTTGCAATCGTTATAACTCAATTGACTTGCATATTTTTTGTGACGCATCGCAAGTAGCCTATGGTGCGTGTTTATTCGTTCGTAGTACAAATGATAATACTGTTTTGGTGCGGTTGCTTTCAGCTAAGAGTCGCGTGGCGCCTATAAAGCCCACCACCATTCCGAGACTCGAGTTGTGCGCTGCGCTCGTCGGAGTGCGCCTATACGAAAAGGTGTTAAGTTCTCTGCGAATACAAGTAAGATCAGTTACTTTTTAGACAGACTCAACTAT
>QDHC01000108.1:349594-368559 GCA_013186455.1 Papilio dardanus tibullus | reverse complement strand
AGGTTCCTGAGATGTAATGGGGAGCCCCAATTCCAAGGTTTCCGTGCGTGGAGCTTCCAACGATTCAGTAGCAGGGGCCGGGTGCTCTTGCAGGGACGTACATGATTGAGCGCCTTTTGGCATTGCTTCTCCACGCAGGACGGGGCCGCCATGTATAGACGACAGTACTTTCCCAGACCTCAAGAGTGGCAGGCTTTTTATTGAAGACGATCTTGGTGACGGTTTTTTGTCAGAGGACTTTTTTTCTAGCAATTTTTTATCTGACATTTTTTTTTTTTATTTTTTTTATTGTTCTTTTTATTGTTTTTTTTTTTTTTTATTTTTTTTTTATTTTTTTTTTTTATATATAGCGGAGTACTCCTTTCAATCCACTTTTGACTTGACACTCCTGAAGTCCTGCTGATTTGCGTGCAATCTTTCTTCGTCGCTTATCAATTGAACCGATTGCCCAAATTAGATGTTTTTGGTGTCCAAAAGCTCGTGGTGACGAGGGCTGTTCGCCGATACCATCTGCGCGCTTGTATCACCGCGGGAACTTAGACTACGTGGCCACGTGGTTTGCGGAAAAGTCAATATAATTTCGCGAATATTCACAAGAAAAAATTTATTCAACCACTATTCACGAAAGATCGTCAGGCTGCTTCAGATGACTTATTAAAAAGCACACCTCACAGATCTCCTTCGAGCAGCGTTTCACTTAGAATATTTAACACTTTTCATTTTTTTAGGTTTTAACGTAATAACTCTTTAACACATTAATTAAACCATTTCCTGTATTAAGGTACCGGTGCAGCACATGAACGCGCACCGTTTGGTATATCACTCAACTAATTTAAATAACTTTTTACCAATTTTTGGATTTTTAGACACAGAGCGCCTCGGAATCACTCCGCTCGGGACGGCGTCTTTCGCGAACTCCTTCGTGAGACATTATTATTAGTAAATTAATACAGCTGCACTGTACAAGTCCGACTCTTCCCCGAAGAAGAGACTCCGACAGGCTCGAAACTAGTCGGTCCCGTTACTGGATCTTAATAACGTGTCTGCAGACGTTTTTATTTACTAGTTTTAAATGTTACTAATTTTGTTAATTATTCTCTTATAGTATTCATTAAGACGTATGCAATTGCTAGGAATTGCCCGTGACACTGCCAGCGCGGGAAAATAAACTTAGTAAGCCAATGTGTTCTTCCAGAGCATATAATGTTATCCAGACACGAAGACCGTGTGAAATCATTCTAAATTCAAAAACATCACAAAAGAATAAAAACATAATTTAACAGATAAAAAACATTAATATTCCTGGCAACTTATAAACGAATTAGAATTTAAAAAGATTTTATTTTATTAGGGAGAGGAATCTTGAGTTAGAACCGGTCATCGTGAGACATCTACGGTCAGAGATCATTTGGTATTATAATGCGGTCGAGGTTCCCATAATCAAACATGCGTCGAACTCCGACCTTGTGTGTCACGTTGCTTGACCGTTGATCTTAATACAAGTTTTAGAAATAGATAAACATTGTGTAGGGTTAAATATTAGGGAGATTTGTAATTTGCAATTTAACGTCTTGTCGGTAGGAGGTCATTTGTGACTGAGATATGTTTTAAAGGGCACGGATATTAAGACGGTCCGCGTAACAAAATTGATCTTTGTTACTATACTATCTTCGTTATAACAACTATTTCTATTTGGTATAAGCGTCGGTGGCTCAGTGGTTTAGCTAATGACTTGCAAGCTGCAGGTCCCGAGTTCGAATCCCGCCATGTACCAATGTGTTTTTCGATTTTCGAATTTCATATGTACATATTTACCCGACGCTCTTACGGTGAAGGAAAACATCGTGATGCAACCTGCACATATCGGCGAAGAAGTTCAAAGATATGTGTGAAGTCGACCAACCCGCACTTGGCCAGCGTGGTTGACTGTGGCCTAGGCACCCCTTAGGGGGTAGGCTCCGTGCCCCTCGGTGGGGACGTATAGTGAGCTGGTGATGATGATGATGATAATACTTTAATTTTTTATATTGTTATTTCAGAACGTGTACTTCACGTGACATCACCATGGCTGTTGTCATCATCATCGCCCTGGTATCCACTGGCACAAACGTGGTTCCTGATGCTTCTGGCGAGGTTATCGGCATCTGAAAGAAGACAATAACAATGGGTAAGATCACTGTGCAAATTAGTGCTAAATTAATTAATTAAATTGAAACAATTTTATTATTTTGACTAGCTTTTGACTTCGTCCGCGTGCAATTAAAAAATATAACCTATGTTATTTGGAAATAATGTAGCTTTCTAATGGTAAAATAATTTTTGAAATCGTCCCAGTAGTTCTTGAGTTATTTCAATACATACAAAAATACAAAGTTTCTCTCTTTATAATATTAGTATAGATAAAAAGTGGATTCTTAATAAATTATTAAGTGTAGGAAACACTTAGTTCGATAATTTTATACGTTTGTTTTGACAGTAAAGTAAAATTTTGATAATTTTATTTTAAAGGTTAAATGGCGAACTGATTGGAGTTACGAAGTGAACGCTGTTTACTCCAACATCAGCAGAAGTCACAGGTGTGTTGGTTTCTGTAATGTATTGTTAATATTTTTAGTAGTATAGTTGGGTTGGTTCTTTTAGGGAAGAAATTTATATAGAATCAATTAGAAAATAATCTGTAGTTATTGCTTATACTGTAAGAGCACGTGCCCGCCCACATTTTGCTCGCGAGGACCGAAACTACTCGTCCTCACACCCGGACACATATTTATCCGTTACTTGTCGCCGTACATCGTCGGACCCCATGCGCCTCTCCCGACTCTACCATTCTAAATTTGAATATTATGCAGACAACGTTCTAATCTCGTTTATATCTTGACTGACTGATATGTTATAGATATTTTTTACACTCTAACTTCTAAGCAATAAAGGTTATTTTCGATTGATCAATTTTTGAACATTTTTCGAGAAGAATTTTTTAATCTAATCGTTTTTGGGGCATAGAAAATCTGTTTACATCGGACTTGATCGGTTGACGGTTATTAATTAGTTTACAGGCTGTTAGGAAGCTGTTTACTGCTTTTTATTTAATACATAGATAGTATAAAAATATTTTTGTAAACGTTTGTTTCTTACTTTACATAAAATTATAAAATACTAGCTGTCGTTCGCGACTTCGTGAGCGTGGAATTAATTAATATAGCCTATGTTACTCGGGGACAATGTAGCTTTCTAATGGTGTAAGAATTTTCGAAATCGGCATAGAAGTTCTTGAGTTATTTCAATACATACAAAAATACAAAGTTTCTCTCCTTATAATATTAGTATAGATACAGATAATTAAGTTGTAGCAGTCAAAGAAATAAATAAATTATTCGCGGTCATTGCTTCTTAACTTTTTTAACGATACTAGCCTTTGTTCGCGATGGTGTCCTCTCGGAATTAAAAAAAAGTAATAAATATAATCCTATACTCTGAATAGTCGATAATAGAAATAGTCGATAATTCTATATGTCTATGACAATGATATAACAAATAGATAACATATTCGGCGTTTAAGGTCCTCTTGTCTCGCGGCCGCTGCACCGGCTAAGACCGTCGTTTCTGCAAATGCGATGGCGCCATAGTATCCACGCATGATGCGTCCCTACTCAATGATAATGTAGCTTACTTATTGTGATAGTTTTTTGGTATCGGAGGAATCGTTTTTGAGTTATTACATCACATACAAATATAAAAATATTTCTTTATTGTATTACTACAGATCAAAACACTGACTAGTTATAATGGCTATTAATTAAAACTTTAATCAGACTCAAAGACTAGACAGTAAAGTCGTAAAAGTTAATAATTGTCGTAAATTATATTAATTTGAAACTTTTAATGGCAACATCGAGAGCGGCGGCGAAACAAAATGAATGCTTCTCCAGAGTCTTCTAATAGCGTCTGTGGTATTCCTAAAGTAATTAACAAAACCAGATTTAAACTATATCATTTATAACTAGATGTTGCTCGCGACTTCGTCTTCGTGAAATTAAAAATTGTAATCTATGTTACTCGGGGATAATGTTGAAAGTATTTTTTTAACGGTGAAGGTATTTTTGAAATCGCCCTAGTAGTTATTCAGTTATTTCAATAAATACAAAAACACATATCTTTCATCTTTATAGCATTAGACTATAGCTCTTACGAAAACTATTAAACTTCTAATGTAGTTCTGTTTGCCGAAGTTTTAATTAATTTTGATGACATTCATAATAGTAATATATGAGTTATTAAAATGTTATTAAAAATAACGTTAATGGTTACTGTTGTATTGTAATATTATGTTTATTAATACGTTTCCACGTATTATTAAAACTATATTAAAAAATAATTAGATTTTATTTAACCATTTCAGAATTTCAAGAGAAACGTGATCGTGCTTTCTGATATACAAAAATTGACAATGTGAGTATTTTTTTACCATTATTGTAAAGTTTTAATTTATATTACATCTTTGTTGCTATCATATAAACTTGATTAATTATCTATATTGCTACATGCTTTTAATCTAATGCTACGTAGCTTTTATGTGGGTTCTACGTTGATGCTACGAAAACCGTAGCACGTCTCATACTACCACAGTGGGGTTATCCAAATAACGTATCTCCGATAGAATCGACAACAATGTATGAAACTGACATTGACATTCGATATGTCATGTGATTGTCGCATGAAAGATGTCGAACGTCATTGTCAGTTCTCGCCATCTTTGACGTTCGCTATAGAATCCTCCCTGGACTGTTGTAGTTTCATCTAATAAAATATTACCGTTTGTTAAAATTAAACGTCATATTCAAGAACAAAAACGCTTCTTTTTTAATAAACTTTTGACAGTTAGTGTTTAAGCGTTTTTAGAACGTCGACAGTTGTGTAAAAACAATTAGCGTAACTTTTTCGCACGCGAACAGGGCAAAGCTTTATACGTCCGCCTCGCTTCACAAGTTGTACATGAAAATAATTCTCATGTTTATTTCTACACAGGTATCGCTGGATCGATGAGACTGAAAAGACATAAAGGAGCTCCAAGTCCGCGATTGGGTTAGGATGGCGCGGGATCACCAAGCTTGGAGAGATTTCTTGTTGGAGGCTAAGGTCCACTTCGGGTCATCGTGTTACCCTAGTTAGTTATTTCTACATACATATGCATTAGTGCCTCAATCTCAATAAAAATTGGGATTAATATTAAATTACTATCTGTCGGTCGCGATTCCATCTGCGCTTAACTATAAAAAAGATAGTGGCCAATGTGTTGTTCCTCGCTATGTTATACATCTGTACAAAATTTCGTCTAGATCCAATAAGCAGTTTAGAAGTTACCTTTCAGCCATTTTTATTGTTAATCTATAATACAATAACTTTTGAATCATTTAAACAATAAAATCATGGCAAAGGATCCATGTTTTTGCATTCACGCTTGAAAAGAACCTACAGAAAGAATTACAAAACCTCTTGTTATAAATGTGAAAATAAAAAAGAACTAAAAAAAAGCATCTTGACATCTAACAAAAAAATATAAAATTCTAATTGTAACAATATCTTATAAAATATGAATCTTAATAAAAAAAGATTTGTTGCGTCGGCAACATCACTCTTTATTGGAACGAGACGTACTTTTACATATAAAAATATATGGTCTATTGCACGCTCGAAGGGACTGTACTGTAACTGTAAACGAGTATGCAATAAATAAATATTCTATTCTATTCTAAAACAGTAGAAACCGCGGGACAGAATTAGTTTTGATGTTCATTTAAAAACAATTAAGTTCCGATGATTTTCAATTTCAATCGTAATTAATTATTTGTATTTTCATTATAATGAGCATATCTAATTGCGATATGTTTTGAACAGAATTAAAATCATACACTAATATACAATTTACAGTCAAACCTGGATAAACGATAGTCCAAGGGATCGCAATATTCGTCTCTAATAGAGGTTTCTCTCTAATCCGCGTTTCTAGCTTATGGGATTCGTCCAGGACCATATCTTATAGAGTTTTCTCACTAATCCAGTTATCGGTTATCCAGGTTGGACTGTACATAATGTAAATAAATTGCGAATAGTTTTAATTTATCAATTATCAAAAATATCGTATTGACGAATTAACAATTAAATTATTAGTTCAATTTGAAATTATTTATTTAACAGAAATAATTATATCTTAATTAATTATTATGATATAACTTTGCGTACGTTTGGAAACAATTGATTACCAATTTTATATCTGTTTCAGACCGTAAAAGTGCAGATTTTCATAATATAAACATTATATTTCTAACATATTTTCCAGGTCAAATAGAAGAATTAATGACACGTGCCTGCAAAATTTAGAAAAGTCTGATGAAATCTTTAATTTTGTAAGTATATTTAATAGTTTAAAATCAAGCTTTTTGACAAACATTACTATAAGAATCATAACTCTATATGTTGAAGAAACATAACTCATGAAACACGGACTACCATTTGTCACGTTCCTGGCTCTACCTCTCTTCCCTCAACATTCAAATATGTACATCGGTCAAGTCCTTGTTGAGTTTTCTTAATATTAAAGTTGGCAAACGAGAAAGCGGCCACTTGGATTGCCAAAATATCTAAGCTACCGCTGCCCATAGATCCCATCTGCAGATGCGTTGCCTACGTTAACGTACAGAGGAAACATACAGAACGAGGGTATTTCTCTTCCCTATGCGCCCCGTCGTCTGCGAAACTCACTTCCCCTTCCCATCATTCATTATATTACAGCAGCACACAATAATAATGATTAACATTGAGGGTCTTTCTCATTACAGACTTACTCGTGATAAGTGTCTCCAGACTCAGACAAGAAGTAAGCAACTACGCAGATATGTAAGCAAAATAAGAAAATATCTCGCTTGCAGCGCTTCAACGCTTCCGCTTTACGCTGCCGCTTTATTAAAAAAAATAAAAGAAACAAAACTGCTATCGATTTTTTATTTAACCTATGGCTTTATTAGACCGAGTTCGCGGAAGGAACGGAGATTTTGTTTCAGCGTAAAGCCATTTTTTGCGTGACATCGGTCTAATGAAGACCTAAGGTTAGAATATTTTGGTTTACACTCCTATGAGAAATTAAAGTTTGCCCTGTAGGTGGACGTGTACGGTCTAGTATGCCCAAAGTATCTTTCGTTTGGCGATATCACTGATGGAATCGACAAAAACGTATGAAGCTGACAATGATTCGATGAGACATGTGCTTGTCACGTGTGAGATATCGAACGACATTGTCAGTTCGATACATTTTTGATGTTCGCTGTCGAATTACTTTGTAGCGCATGTACTTTGGGTAACCTCCCTGGCAAGAAATAATAATAATATGTCTGCAATATTTGATGTTATTTTAGACAGAAAATTAAATAATATTTAATATTACGGGGAGCAGTTTGTGACATCTAAAATTTAGTATTTGACCATAAAGTGGTAAACAAAATCCCTAACAACTTCAAAAATAGTAGACGCTATCAAGAATTTTTTTTTCCAATGTAAATTAAAAGTTTTAAGCTCAACTAAATCATTAAATTCCATCAATATCTTTTATTATAGTAACAAATTAACATGTCACGAAACCGCTTAAACTTTAACTAGATAACTTAAACGCATGTTCAACCATTTTATTTACCTTATAACCTGTATTTTCAAAAGGGGTTGTATTTTTCTGAATTCACCATCGGACTAATAACGCACAGCTTGTAGTGCTCGGTCCACACGCCGCCCGTCTGCCTTCTATATGCTATCAAATACGCAACTCTAAATTAATACATTTCTACATTTTTTTCCTATTTTTACGCACTACGATGTCTGGCTGTGTTTTTTTTTATCTAAAAATACGCATTCTAAAATTCATAAACATTTAAACGTATTAAGTACGCTCTTGTTTTAATCTAAAGTTAATTTAGCCTTTTTTCAGAGCTAATTAGGTTTAAAATGTGAAAAAGTTAACGTTATAATTCGGTAACTCAAACATTTCCTTATTACGCAGAAAAGATAATACTAATTTTCCATTTAAGTCCCGGTTTGACCAGCAATCAATGATATAAATAAGATTTTTCTTAGTTAAGTTATGCCACAATTAAGGTAATGAAGTGCCTTTATTATCTGTGAACAGAATTCATGTATTGTACCAACGCAACAGAGGCGCCGCCGTGTAATTTTTTCGCAACAAAATTGGTCTACAGTAAAAATACGCGCCGACAACGGCATCTCTTAGCGCCCGTTGGAATTTTTTCCGCGTCGGTCATAACACTCGGCCACGTGCATTTGTTTTGGTTGGTTTTTTTTCTCCCATGAAAAGAAAAAAAAAGATAGCATACATAAACCCTCACCTCGCCGCGTCGTAGGTGCGCCAAGCAAAATGGTGGTCGTTTTTTTGCTTCTCTTTTCAGCCATCTGTCCGTCCTTTTCGGTCAAAAATGCGATCGTTATTTTCTGTTCCGGTGTCTATGTGTGCGTTATTCGACCGGCCGGGAACATATCCGCCACAAGCGCTCTTCTCTAAACTGAGCTTTATACCGTTGGTATCGAGTTTAAAATGTAATGTGCTGTGAACCGTCTTATGGCTTATGGTGGACAGAGAAAAAATAGAAATATAGGAGGCACGGTATGCACGATAAAGAGAGCGGGAGTCGTTAACGATTCTGCGCCGGAAAGTTGCGCAGATTGCGTTTTTGGTGCTTTTTTTGGGGGCATCGCCTCACACCATCGGGTGTTTTTTATGCCTGTCTTTTTCTCGCACGCAGCGTCGCTCCTTGCGGCGCGGCTGTGTGCGGGGCACGCGTGCGACAGGGGGGCACGCGCCGCTGTGTGCCGCGCGTCGGGAGAGCACCTAGCGCTAGATTTTTGCGTGCTAACGTACTAGATAGGCCAACGCGGTACATGGAGCCCTGGTCGCCTGGTATATAATGAGATGTCACCGCTGCATAGCGGGTAAATAGAGCTATGCAATAAAGCGCGCACTGCGCTATTGCTGTTGATTAATCACGGCCTTTCATAAATATGTAGCGGCGCGGCTAAACTGCTAACAATGTCCGGTCACTAATGACAAATTTTGATAAAAAGTTCAGAGGTGACCACCTCGTAGCTAATCGGTTAGAAGCACCTGGATCTCATACTAGAAGTCTTAGGTTCGGTTTCCTTTGAAGGCAAAATATTATGGTCTAGCTAAAACTGTATGCTCAAAATCTTCAAAGCTTATTTGAACAAACAATTAATAAAGGCATTAGTGGCTTAATACTGTGTAAGGCCTTGACAAAGATAAAAACTATGCTGATACTTAACTTTTTTTCAATTGATGTTTGGCCTGAAGTGTAAAGTCAGTTAGTTTTACTATATTACTTACATTTTTAATTAACTTTTGATTGATATTTGGTTTCTTCATACTCTACCTACGCTTCTAAATTTAAACGTCATTATTTTACCTTTTCTCTTTACCATGACTTAATGTTACTTTTTATTTTAACTTTATTAATAATTTCAATCTGCCGCGTTCTTAATATTTAATATAACACTTTTTAGGCTATAAATCGTCATGGCGCTTTCGCATAACGCAATTTCAAATTCAGAACGATTTGTCGCGTTTCAGTTTGTGATGTGATTACATGGCAAGCGATGCGTTCGTTAGTGTTGCCACTGTGAAATTCTAGCAGCTTTCATATTTAATTAATTTAATATTTCATAATAATTAGTAGAAATCTATACTTCAAATAAAACATATGCATTGGTAGTACAACATGTTTAATAGAAAAACATTTTGAAATCAAGTAAAAAAGGTCATAAAAATCGGCTAAATCCCTTCATAATGGAAGAAAGAGGGACTCAGTTCTCTTAGTCCCTCTTTCTTAAATTCCATTTACTCCATTATTTTAAAAAATAGGAATTTAATGAAACCTCCTTGATCAAAATAGGTACAGTCATTTATTTAACCCAGATAAGCCTGAAACTATTTTTGCCTTAGAAAGTTGCGATTTTTACAAATGTTCTTAATTATTGCCTCATTATTTCAGGAAAAATAATAATAAAAATCAGTGTCCCTCAGAAAAGCCGGAAAATGACATCCCATATATGGGTCGGTCGGCATAACATAACGATAGATTTTTTTATTAATGCAAACATTCATACATTTGAACATGTTTACGAATATTATAAAAGGAGATATAAAATAGTTATATTCAAGATATCAAGAAATTGCTCAATCAATCAGTTGCACTTGAAAATGCATTCAAGGAGCTATCAAAAACTCCGTACAAAGTTAAGGTGTATGGGTTGTATGAAAGGTGATATGATTGGGGGAGTGACAACGAAGATGACGGAAGATATAGGAAAAAAACTGATCCATACACACAGATCCTTTTTTGTTCAAAGAAAAAGTGGTCAATCGCTTATTCATCGCGTCAATAAAAAAGTTTTTAGACTATTTTGTAAAAAAAAAACATTTATCTCTATAATTAAAGAGGGACTTGTTCAGCAGTGTCTGAAAATTAAATTATGAGCTAGTAATATTTAGTATTGAATTAGAGGAAAATGGTTTAAATAAAATACATTTTCAGAACAGTTATATCGTTGAATTTAAATTAAATTGTTTACCAAGTGAAAATCTTTTTTTGATGAAATAGAAGACAAAAAGTTCATTTTTTATTTTTATTAGAGTACTAATCTACAGAATGGAACTTTCCCGCCAAGGCGATTATAACCATTGCTTTCTATATGGAACAGCGACATCTATTATCATATTAGATGACTAATATTCGTATCTTCTTCTTATTTTTAACCTTTTATTTTTTCGGCCTAAAAATATTTTTATTTTTTGTAAAAATTAGTAAACTTACAAAAACATTTAATAAAATTTTACAATATGACATTTTAGATTTTATTAAATTGAACAACGCCACCTATCGTCGAGTAGTACGCATTTTCTTATTTCACGCACAGGAACAGTAACTTGCTATAATTATAAAATCTTTGTTTTTAACATATTTTATATATTTTGTTAATAAAATATTTTTCAGTGGAGTTTTATTGTTTTTGGTTTAACTTATTTCAATTAATAAAGTTTTAGTTACTTTCAAAAAACACTTCGACACACACTTTGAGCATTAAAAATAATTACGATAAAAACTTTTTTGTTGTACGTTTTAAATTATCTCAAAAATATTATAATTTATTGTAAAATCTTAAAAAAAATTGTTGCTAAGATCTAATATTAATTTACTAAAATTATCCTAAATATATCCCCGCTTTTTTCAAATACTTTTGTAAATAATGACACTTACAATTTTCGAAAAAATGATTTTTAATTTTCATTTAAGATAAAATGTAGTCCTAATATCTTCACTGAATATTTTTGTTTTAAATAAAAAATAGTGAAGGCGACATCTATCGGAACATGTTGAAAACAAAAAGTTGCTCAAACGCATATTATGTTGCCGTTGATCTTCTAATATCGTTGATCGATAAAGTTATCAGTGCCTGACCACTATTTTACCACCTGAAAAAGAAGAAAACTATAATATTGAAATTGTATGTAAAATATAAAAAAATCATTGCAAAGGCTTGTCAATAAGTAACTTAGCAGTTGACCTTATTATTTTTTAAATTGCTACTTTTGGTAAATCGGGTAAAATATTTAGATATTTGACGCTAGATATAAACCATTGAGGTTTAATTACCGTATAACATATTATCTATATCTTATACCGTAATGTAACATAATATTAAGTAATGTAACCTTTTATTATAGTAAATAAATAAAAAAAATGTTAACTTGTCTTTGGATAAAGAAGGTTTTAACTCTGAAAAACTTCCTCGTCGCCTTAAATACAAAGAGGTCCCGAGTTACAAAGCACACCAAAATTGTACATTAATTTTTATTCAATTCTTTTGTCGTAAACATAGTTCATACCTAGATTTTCTCCCCCTCGTCTATTAAATATGTAATGTAATATATTTATATTAATAGAAATTAAATAGTATTCGCCTATCACGTAATTTCGTACATAAATAATGTATTAGAAAAAAAACACCCTCGGAATAAAGAAATAGTTACCCCTATTGTCCGCTAAAGAACTAGACAAGGGTGACTGGCAAATACGGTGTGGGTGAACTCTATTACAATGGGATAAGGTTTATTTTAGTTTAAAAATATTTTTGCATTTTTTCTTCTATTTACGCACATCTGAATCTCATTGGTTTCCGAATTGTATATAGAATAATTCAAAAGCTAGTATATTTTATATGAAAGAAAATAAGGTTTTATTATTTGTACGCTAAAATACAATGTTTGTGATTGAGTAATTAAAATATTAACGTGTTCAAATCTATATCTATACTAATATTATAAAGAGAGAAAGTTTGTATTTTTGTTTATATTGAAATAACTCTAGAACTACTTGGCCGATTTCAAAAATTCTTTCACCATTAGAAAGCTACATTATCCCTGAATAACATAAGCTATATTATTTAATTCCACGCGGACGAAGTCGCGCACAATAGCTAAGTAACTAATATAATAAATGCGAAATTTTGAATGGATGAAAGTTTGTTTGAAAATTTCTAAGGAATGGCTGATCGAATCATTATTTAATTTTGCACAGATAAAGAACATAGTTTGGAAGTTCTATCTGTGTGTCCATGTAGGCTACTTATTTATATTTTTTTTCGCACGGACGTAGTCGCGAGCGACAGCCAGTGCATTTATAATCAGAAGTCGATAATGAGTAACGTTCAATGTTCAACAAAATTAAATGCCGTTTCCTCCGTGGAAAATTAAATTTCAACGAAATACCGTCGTAAAATACTTTGTCGAAGTCAGTAATCGAGTTTTAATTACCTTTTATTTATGTTCATCGTTAAACATGTGATTTTCTGATAATATAAATGCATTTTATACATGGTATGAATATCATATTATCACTTACGACTTATGCAAGCCTGGTACATTGTAATGTGATCAAATGACGTATAAAAACAAAAAATGTTATTTAGACACGGTCTTAATTACGCTAAAAATAGATTACACAAAATACGTAAAGTACTATAAAAACTAGCTGTTTTTCGCGACGTCGTCCGCGTGGATTTAATAAATATATACCTTATGTTACTCGGATATAATGTAGCTTTCTAATGGTGAAAGAATTTTTAAAATCGGTCTAATAGTTCTTGAGATATTACAATACATACAAAAATACAACAAATCAAAAATACATACAAAGTTTCTCTCCTTATAATATTAGTATAGAATACTAAAACAAATGGAAGCTCAATCAAAAGCTCGCACACAATAAACAAGCTTTCATATATTTATAAGCGGGACTATGGAGCTTTAATTAAGCAGGCTTTATTTCTTAAGCCTATTCGTGTAATAAAATGGCAGATTTGGTCGCCATTTTGGCGGCAAAAGCCTCGCGACGTCGTAAATATAGAGTTTTATCGCGCGCGGTAAAAAACAACGCGCCACTCTGTATGAATAGAATGAGTGTTATTATGTAAAAAAATACTATTTTATTAATAAACTAGCTGTAGCACGCGACTTCGTTCGCATGGAATTAAATAATATAGCCTATGTTACTCGCGGTGAATGTAGCTTTCTAATGGTGAAAGATTTTTTGAAATCGGCCTAGTAGTTCTTGAGTTATTTCAATACATACAAAACTACAAAGATTCTCTCTTTATAATATTAGTATAGATGTAGATTGAAACAAAGTTATTATTATAGAAATATGAAATAATTTCCTTGGTTATAAAATATATGTCAGAAGAAAAGGCTCTAAAGGGTGTGAGATAAAGGAAATATGCGGAACTGCTACCGTCATATATTGCATCAGTTCCGCCAAATCAAATTCAAAACTGGTTAATAGCATTTATTTGAAAATTAGGTTAAGTAAAATGCATGATTGCGTTTAAGTATTCTTTGGGAAATCTTACAATAAGAAATTGACTCAATATTAACACTTTTAATGCTTAAGATTTTAAGACTAGGGGTTTTACACCAAACATAAATTATTCAAACACTTTTATGTAATCCGACATGGAGTCTACTTACAAAATTAACTCCTCCAAAATCCAAGACAGACTGAGCGATTGTTTATGCGCTCGCTGTTATAAAGATTTTGCCAATTTAGTTAGGTTGGTCGCCGCCATCTGACGATGGTGGCGCCACCTTGAGGTCTTTGCCGGATACAACTTAACTTACAAAATAGGCAGTTAATGTAATTACAAGGCTGTAGAATTACAAATAAACAGTTGTTATAAAGTAATGCTAACAAACAGTAGAAATGATTCTTTAACCAATATTACAGAGTTATTATTAAAATGGGATGGTGAATTGACTTAACAACACTCAATTGTTATTGACCAATTGTTTGTATTTAACCAATTCTTATTATTAAAATATCAACAAAATATCCCGGTACACGGATTTTGTCACTTGATTAAATCAATGTTTTATTCCACTGAATAAAACATTGACAGCAAGCAGATAATTGACTCGATATTAGAGTTACTCAACAACAATAATGGTGACTGGTTTTTACACTATGAATTACCCAACTTTATTCTTATTTCCTTTGAATTATTGTTCATTACACCAATTGAGACATTGTTAAAGTCATAAGATGATTAATAACATTGCAAACGTTATAGCTTTCATGTAATTGGCACTTTGAGACATAAAGAGATGGCTGCTGCCTGGACGTAGTCAAAAGTGCTATTAATTTAAGTTTAGCAGAGCTTATTTCTCTTGCGAACATAATTTAATGATCGATAATAATAAACCATGAATAAGTGGTACGGTTTCGTGCAGGATTGATTTCTAATTCTTGTTCGTGAACAATAATAGTCGCCCGGAAGTACCTACACTTCCGAATATTTTACAGCAACATAGTTTTACTTAGAATTAATGTTTAACGAATGTCTAAATTCATTTTATGAATAAATTTGATAAATACTTCATCAAATTTATTCGAATTAAAATAATGGACCTTGGCCGATGCGACATATATATTATCATGTAAAATGATGTATTCATCATTTCATTGTTCTTATACTAGACTCTTGTTATTTTTACCTTTGATTTTTTTTTTGCTTATACAAAAGTTACGGCCTTATAATAGTTTGGATAACATTTTATTACGGTATTATTTTAACGGAAACACAATTATTTTTCTTATATTTTAATAATGTTATTTAGTTTTTATGATAATTTAAAATTGATTAATTACATACCTAAAAAAAAACACCCAGTAGGTATATAAAAACTTTAAATAAACAAGAAACGTTAAAAAATATAACAATAAGCAAACGTAAGCGTTTTAATAACAAAAATAAATAACCGGGACACGAACTTAAAACAAAACCATTAATAAAACAAAACAAAACGTAAAAAGAATACTGACATTCATTTCGCACATTGGCGCCATTCCGTAATCCAGGCCATTTGGAACACCGGCACGGTAATAAAGAACACATCTACCCTTTCCCTGGTAGACGAACCCTTTTTACCCTCCGAATATTAATAATATATCAACTATGTAAGAAATCTCACCCTTTGCGGGGGTGGCAACGCTAAATGTGCTCCGTTGCCCGTTGAAACAAAAAAGCAAAAACGAATACAAACAAAAAACGACTTTAAAACATGCGGTTAGAGTGAAAATTCGATTGAAACGGTATGTATAGTTAATCACTCCAGTCTCCCACCATTATACGTATGTATTGTGCTCCGTACTTAGGCCTTTTTTTTAGCATAAAAAAAGCCCTGGTCGTGACGCCTCGCGACGCGAAACCAAGATGGCGGAGTTTCGCTCGCTCATTGTGTTTGCATACCTACGTAATTACGTTTCACTTTTTTATATGTAAAGGAATTTTATGTTTGCAGTTTTTAAACTTAGACTTATTTATTAAGGAATTATTAATATAACTAGCGACCCGCCCCGGCTTCGCACGGGTGCAATTATTAGTATGGCTGTTATAATCAACGTTTATAGTTTTTCTGTACTGTATTTAGTATTAGCATTGTACCCGGGCGAAGCCGGGGAGGGTCGCTAGTGTATTATACATAAAAACCTTCCTTTTGAATCACTCTATTTATTAACAAAACCGCATCAAAATCCGTTGCGTAGTTTTAAAGATTCAAGCATATATAGGGACAAAATTAAAAAGCGTTATCTTAATATACATAAATCTCGTGTCACAATGTTCGTCCTCAATGGACTCCTAAACCACTTAACCGATTACAATAAAATTCGCACACCATGTGCAGTTCGATCCAACTTGAGAGATAGAATAGTTTAAATCTTAAATTATAGTCGCAAATAGCGACCCGCCCCGGCTTCGCACGGGTGCAAAACTGATACTAAATACACTACAGAAAAACTGTGAACATTGTATATAACAGCCATACTAACAATAATTGAACCCGTGCGAAGCCGGGGCGGGTCACTAGTTGTTTTATATAATAGTGTAGATAGATGTAGATTTGTAATATCGTGTACCACTGTGTTAACTAAAAGTGTAGCAAGACGGAAAAACGGTAGTAGTAGGTACTAATTTAACCTACTTCTAAGTAATTTTAAATATTTTCTATTTATCTTAAAAGCATGAGAAAATAATTAATTCTCAATATATCAATTACAGGATGGAATCGTAACTGATACAAAATCAATAAGAGTAGGAAGTGTAGATATTGATTTGTCACTTAAAACGTACTATTGAAAGGTCAGTTGCCTTTGGGTATAGTTTCAAAACATTCGAAAACATAACATAAAAGAAGTTCACAGAAATAAAATATTTAGTATTAAACATATCTTTTTAATCCATAATGATTAAAAAAAATAATAATGACCGAAATAAAAAAGAAAGCTGCAGAAAAAAATCACGTTCCCTACCACGACTATACTTTTATGGACGTTTTCACCAACAATCCCTAAATTTTAGGTAACCCTTAATGCATTTTAAATGTCACCTAACACTACTTTCGTTTTCACTAACAGTTAAATATTACTTTAGATATCAAATCAATTTGGTAGAGTTAGATTTAGGGAGACCCTTAAACAAAAATACACCTACCTTAAGCTACTTTAGGGGTTTGTTGGTGAAAACGGGTATTAGTCGTTTATTATTTACTAATCTAATCCCTTAGTATAGACTTTTATCTTTGCTTAATTATTAAATGACTCTTAGTTTCACACTTAAATGTAAATATTTATCGAGAAATCGTTTTAACTTTGACCGCGCCGACTATAAGAGAACCAATTTCACTCTCGCCGTGAACTCCGAGCGGAGAGTAGTCGAATCGTTGAATCAATATACGTCAAGCACCCGACACTGATGAAAGAATTTGAATGGTAGACTGATAACGCACTAGCCTTTATAAAAAATACAACCGTAGTAGAGCCCGCTTTAACATCATCGTACGAATTAGCCGGCTCGCCCGGTGAAATACCACGACCATACAGAAGACAGGCGTCAAATGGAAGCTATTCCGTGTTTCGTCTGACAAGTGTGGTGCCGGAGGCCTAATTTTAGTCCACTTTCCCTTCCTATTCTTTTCTTATAAGGAAATGATGGGAAGGGGAAGTGGGTATGCGAGGGGACTCATAGGAAGAGTTATTATCCTCTTGACAGCAAGCATGCAGAGACATCTCCTCCTCTGTAGATTAAAGGTAGGCAACGCATCTGCAATTGCAGATGTCTATGGGCAGCGGTCGCTTCGCTTCTTCAGCGAATGCAGGTGATCGCTTGCTCGTTTGCCTCTTTGTAATATAAAAAAAATATGAAAATGATAAAAAGGAAGCAATTATGTTGTTCATTCTTTTACGATATACTAAAAGGAAATTCGGTAAATGTTCGAATTAAGTAACAAAAACTTATTAATTCAATTTAGATGAATGTTTTTTGTAATCGTGATCAAGAAAAATATCATTGTGATACAGTGACATCTGTTGAATCATTTTGGAAACTGTTTAAGCTATTGAAATCGCCAGTCCTTCCGATCCATGCAACAAACAGTTCGTTGTCTTTTTACTTCGCCCGTGGCCGAGTTAGAGTGTGTTCCATTTTTAAATTGAGCGCTATTTTCTCATGTAATGGCCGCGTCAATGGAATGGAGTTTTCGCGCCAATATTGCTACGCCGAAGCCGAACTTGATCCGATATATGGGTTAACGTTGCAAGTTATGCGCCCCAAAACATCTTTTAAGTGTGACATAAAGCGTGTTTTATGCAAACTATAAAGTTGTTAATGTTGGCTGTACTGATTTGACGTCTTGTGTTAAGTTCACAGCTTAGACTATTAATATGTTAAGACCGCTGGGCAGCGTGTCACCAAAAGGGACAAAACATGTAGGACATGAATATTTCACTGCAACTTTTACACCCCAACTTTTACAAGACATGGAAATAAGTCCTTCTTTTTCTTGTGTGAATGAGACAAATATATCCAGCGGTCTATGTTTTCTCTGTCTACGGTTCACAGTGATATTGTGATCCTTTTCCAACGTCTAATATTTATAACAGTTTATGCAACGTGAACAAGAGGTAAGATTCAATTACTTACTTCTGATTTGATGTAGGGTCAGCCTTTGCTTAAAACATAATCAAATTAAAAAATCTAAGTTTGAATAAATAATAAATTAGGTTTAAAAAATTAAAGTTCTAAAAAGTAATTCTTATTTGAAACTTTGGACTAAACGAAAAAAATATAACATTTTTTATTTTAATTATTTAACTGCTGCTCGCAACTTCGTCGCGCTAAATTAAAAAAAAGCCCATGTTACTCGGGGATAATGTAGCTTTGTAAAGGTAAACGAACATTCGAAATCGGCACAGTAGTTTTAGAGTTATTTTTTTTTTTTTATAAGAAAAGGGGGCAAACGAGCAGCGGGAACACCAAGGTGATCATCGACGCCCATGGAC